>CANNZV010001266.1:36714-242947 GCA_947561585.1 Caprella mutica | reverse complement strand
AACTTCGTACCCATATATAAAATTGAATTCCCTATCGTTTTTGTTCATGGCATTTTTTCGATTAGACCCATAGAAAACGAGTTATTCGTACTAACAGAGCGCTATACCCACCCCCTCCCCTACCCCCTCTCCCAAGTGGCATAGCGTCACACATTAACACTTCAAAATTCTGATATTTTGTACAATCATTTATAAGGTTATTACTAGGTACTTATTTATGAAATAAAAAAAAAGATACAATTTTGAGATTTTTCCATGGTCGGTCCCCTGAAGAAGAGAAATTTCCAAATGCTCTCCTTTCATTTCAATGAATTTTTCCTTAATACTCTCATCGTAAACAGAATAGTATAGTATCCCAGTTACATGTATTATTCAAATTTATTCTGGGTAGGCTGTGACGTCATGTATTTAAACAAGAGGTCACGTCATAGTAAACAGAATTGCTGTGGGTCACGTGAAATAGAGAATTAAGATGGCGGCCAACGCGACCGATCTGACTAATGATCTAATTACCTTGAATAAATAGTCTTCGAGACTAAGAATTTGTTACTATTATGGGTATAAAAAACCAGTAGCAATTCATCAACAGTCGATATTTTAGTTTTCATCCGCATGACAATAAAGATTGGAATCAAAAAAAGTATCACGTAAAACGTTATTTAACAAAAGATGGGTGTGTTGCAGCCATCACTGGATTTTAGTAGAATTTTTACACCTTCAAAAGGAGAAAAACAGTACTTAACAAAAAGTGCTCTGCCAAGAAGACTCAATGAAGGTAAGAAATTTTCTTTTGAAAGAAAATAAATAACATTCTCTCCATTTTTTCTTTCTAAAGCCCGTATTACACTGTGGCGTTCGCTATGGCGGTCGCCACAATTTTGATATTTTTCTCTCTAACTCCGCCCCTTTTCTCTCTAATAGCGAAAAATGTCTTGGCGAGCACCACGAAATTATGATCGCTCACTGCGCGATAGAACCAACACCGCCACCGTTTTAGAGGTGATGAAATTATCACTGAAGCCTGCTAACGAGATTTGAAGTAGTGGAAAAAGTATTTTGTTTCATTTTAAAAGTTATTTAAGACTTTGTACGGCTACTGCGCGATACAAAAAAGGAATGAACGCTTCTGTGTAGAGTCCAGTGTTGCCATACAATCAATGGAATTAAACTTTTTAATATATACGCTTGGAATTGTTTCACACAACTATCAAAAAGATAATTAACTGAATATATATTCGTGATGACATCGAATTTTATTGGTACGATTCATTTCATATTAAATTTTTCAATTTTCCCTAAATTTCAATGCACGATCACCGCCATATCGACTCTCCCAGTGTAATAGCAATTTTGAGAATGGTGAGCGCCATATCTGTAGAGAGAGACAACACCGCCATGGCGAGCGCCATAGTATAATACGGGCTTTAAGCCCGTATTATGTGTTCGAAAATATGTAACAGTGCGATAGCTCGGAACTTATCCTAAAATAGTACATCTTGAATTTCTGAACCAATTGCTCCTAATTACCTCATTTGGATTATAATTTTAATATTTTTTTTAGTTACCGTGAAATAATCCCAAAAAATGTCTCCGTTTTCTATGTCTACGAACGGTTATTATTTCGAATCATGACTCAAAATAGGTACAACTTTTGTTAAAGTGAGTTGTACTTAAAGCGAGGCTTGCCTGTACTCAGGTTTCGTAAAGTGATTGAACGTTCGTTAACTTTTAGTTATAAACATAATATGATAACAAATATTAGACACACTTCATGCAAAGGCTTATCTCAATGCGGTGTATAAGTGACAAAAACACTTCTCTGAAATCAGTAGTTGTGAGTATAAGAGTCATTAACAGGCGTGCGTTCTAAATGAACGGTCTAATTATCATTCCCGCTGGAGTCAATGAAAAGAACCTCTACTATAGATCTACTACAAATAACTCTACGAGCAGTATTATATGCGAAGTGAAATAGCTGCATCGTGTGGTTTAATTGAGTCTACGTATATAACCGAAATATTAAGTGAGGGCAAGATTGTGATGTTGATTTATACTGATTTATATTTTGTTATTAGATACCTATCTATTCATTTTGTAACAGAGATTTCTGTAATTTTAATAATACTCGCATGTTAGTTTACAATCGGTCATGCCCTAAAAAAAACAGAATAGTTTCAAATAAAGATTCAAGTAAACCACGGATTACACAGGATAGTTAAACAATTCGTGAGAGTGAATGGTATATCCTTTTCATATTCACCAAACAAGTGTAATCCAGTACTGTAAGTGCTAAACAAGTGTAATTCAGTACTGTATGTGCTAAACAAGTGTAATCCAGTACTGTAAGTGCTAAACCAGTGAAATCCAGTACTGTAAGTGCTAAACCAGTGAAATCCATAACTGTAAGTGCTAAACAAGTGTAATTCAGTACTGTAAGTGCTAAACAAGTGTAATCCAGTACTGTAAGTGCTAAACAAGTGTAATTCAGTACTGTAAGTGCTAAACAAGTGAAATCCAGTACCTAATGTGTTGGACGATATATACTGCAATACATTACTTCAATTGTTAAACTACATATAGCTTTCGAATCTAAAATTGATTCACTGTTTTGCATAAATTATACATTTCAAATACCAATAACAAAGTTTATCAAGTGAGGAATCATTTCATTGTTCTGAATTCATGTACAGTACGTTACATAATTTTCTTATCTTCATATACCATCATTAAATGTTATCTTCTAAAACAGGATCAAATAATGACAAATATTGTAATTCACTATATGTTGCTTTGCTTCGAAAAATCAGAATTCTAGGCCATGATTATTTCACATGCACTGTACTTATAAGGGGTTGGTGATTAGTGAATAGTACCATCTTAACTGCTACATAATACACCTAAATTAAACTTGATTTTCAAATAATAATATAATATATTATAAATTCCATTGCAAACATTAATTCTGTTATTTTGCAATCATATATTCACCTATCAAATTAAGTATAGAAAAACAAATTACTAACTAATTTACCAAGCAGATTAGATAACGGTTACTGCATGTATAGTATAATATTGGGAAATTGGATTTAATGTTTATTAGAATTACGGGTTTCTAATAGTATTTATATTTGTTGTAACTTAACAATCCACACAAATAGTCCGTGTCTTCAGATTTAGTTATTTATAGATTATTGAATATTGTATTATACCAACTCCCTGCAGTGTGTAGGGCGGTGTCCGAAAAACTGCCAGGCGGAAAACTTTCGAAGCAGAAAACTGCCAGGCGGAAAATTTCCGAAGCAGAAAACTGCCTGTCACTTAATGGGAATTTATGTATTTTTTGACTTTTAAGAAATATTATTTAGTTATAAACACATTCTAAAAGAACATTTTAATTTATAGAAATGCGGCGTTAGTCCTTCGTTAAGAGGTTAAGAGGAAATTTATATTTATAGTAATAACTATATAGATATTGGATTATTTAATACTCAAAGGAAAATGGTATTTCAATAAAGCTACTTTATTAAACACACAGTAAACAAAACTTCAGTACACATAAGGAACTTATAATTACCATTTTTAACTTATTTGCTATGTCACGTACATTTTAAAAACATGGTAAGTTACATATATGTATAGTCTCTTGTTTTTAATTTCCTATTGATGTCAGCAATATAGCCTTTGGTTCCGAAGCAAACGTTAAACCACGTGTATTGATTTGTGAATACTAGATAATTTGTTATTCTCACAATAATATAATTTTAAATTATACAATAAATTAAGTGGCTGTTATGTTCAAGATATGTTCAATATTTATTACATTTGCATTTTTATTCTCCATGTCAATAACACAACACATTCTATTTTAAAATATTCATTTACACATATGTAAAAAGTATTATTAATTAATATGCAATCCATTTTGATCGAGTGCAATTGTTAGAGAGTTAGGTACTAGGTAGGTATTACAGTTTAATAATCATACAAGTTGTGTTGCAAATTTTAAATAATTCACAAATGTCGATCGAAGTTGTTTATATAACACCGTTTTTCTATATAGTAAAATGTTCTTAGAATGTGTTTATAACTAAATAATATTTCTTAAAAGTCAAAAAATACATAAATTCCCATTAATTGACAGGCAGTTTTCCTCCTGGCAGTTTAAGCTTCAGCAGTTTTCCGGACACTGTGGATTGTTGGTTACACCAATATATATAATATTGAAATTCCGTTATTTTTTAGCGGAAAAGTGCACTAATTAATTATAATAACATAATTGTTAATAATTTCAGAATAACTAATTTTGAATTTTGTTAGTTGCTTCAAGAACTTCCGCTGAATTCGCCATGATGGATAATAAGACACAAAGTACAAATATAGATGGTAAGTTTGAGAAAAATTATCATCGATAAATAAATATTCAATGACCTAATACTCAAATGAAATTTTTCACCCACAGTCGAATTTCTACTGGGTGTGCATATCAATGAAGGTGCATATTCTACAAAAAGTCCAAATTCTAGAGAAAGTAGAAATTCAGAATTCGGCGACACTGTGCCGAAAAATATCGTGCGAAGGTATTACTGACTTTTTTACTACTATTTGTCATTTGTCAATAATATTAGGGTAGATATTTTTTATCTCTTGATCAGTTACTATCCCTTTGATACTACCCTCTTGGTTATTATCCACTATTGAGTTCTTAGGGAATTCCTTATTGTGATTTGATTTAATTCTCTAAAGTTACTAATTGCAAGGAGTAATAAAACGCAACTCAACACAACACTTATATTCACTAAGAAATTGTTAGAGTTACAGAATGTTTGACAATTTAGTTGCACAGAGTGACGGCGTACAGACGACGATTGAATCGTACTAATTAACGATCTTCGCGGAACTTACTGAGCTCCCTATGAAGGGAACATACACCTTTTATAAGGATACTTTCACCAAGTAGTTAGGTGCGGGGAATTTGGAAATCGGAAGAGAAATTGTGTCGAGGTTGTTTTTAACTAAAATCCAATATTACAAAAAATGTATTTACTAATTTCGATCTCTTGTTAAGGCTCACGTCTTTCTCATAACTGTCCGACAACCACAATAAACTTAGTCAGTTTACGATCGTCTCTCTATCCTTTCTAAATTCTAGCTAGTTTTTGTGTTCCTTTAGGAGTTGTTCAATTAGAGAATAAATATGCATGTGTGCTTAAGGCAAAAACAGATATCTAATTTAGTCAAGGTTTCAACAGATGGCTAATCGTTTTACAGATACAAAATACCTATGCAGTATAATCAGTATACTCATGAAATACAATAATAATATTTAAGTATATGTGTAATTTAATTACTGTAACTCCTCAAAGTAAAATACAAATGAAATATCAAACTTTTCGTTTTTCTAGACCATATACCGTTAACACTATCCCCCCCTTAAAAAAGAAAATTACAAGGTAATTTTCAACCGAAAAGCAAGTTTGAACTAAGCCTAAACAAGCAAAGAAAAGTAAACTATGATCTAACTTAAAGTAACGTTAGTTAAACAAGAAAAGTAAAAAACAAAAAAAAAAAAAAAAAAATCGAAAATGGGTTTGATGCGGTAAGGTGATGTGTCAGGTTTCATCGGTCATCTCGTGGTGAGCGAAGTCCCATCGTTTCAGGAACAGGAACCGGCTCACAGGATTGTGTGGCATCCTTCATGGTGTATGTAGGTCCGTAACTGCTGCACCGGGCGTAGGCACCACCTTGGGTGGCAGTCGTGTTGCAACCACTGCTCAGAAGTCCATGTGACCTTGGGTGCCAAAGGGGTCCAATGGCTGGAAGGTAAGCGGTCATGGACCCGACCATCTCGCCATCATAGGTTGGCGCCACTCGTCCATCAATGCCAACGGAAGTTAGCGCCCCATGTGGTGGTTGAATTTTGGAGATAATAATAATACAGAATCAATTACTTATATATGATTAGGTGACAATTGGAACTACTATTGACCAGCGCGGATCGAAGGTGCGTAACACCAACAATTGTTGCTTCAACGTACTTCCATTGTTTTATTATCAACAATATATTCAACATAAAATAGAAATTTCATCCTTAAATGTAAATTAGAAATTAGGGTTAGTAACCTTACATTAATCATACATGATTGCCAATTGGCATTAGATAGCAGGGAATCAACTTACAATATTATTCATTTATAGGCTTTTAAGGGAATTTCCCGAATTTTACTACGCAACTGAGGTGAGGGCAGCGTTGAAGGAAGTGAGGGATATATCTTCATGGTAGTATTAGTTCCTACCGATTTTACCGAAGCTTCAGAATCATCCGAGTTATTTGAGGATCTGGAATCATTAGAATGTGTTCGTTTCCTGATTCTTCTGATGGAAGAGTTTTTTAATTTAGTTTTCACTTTCCTTCCTTTCCGTTTTATTCTATCATTTATCGAGGATCGAGATGAACTAAATCTGCTAAGGGAGCTTTCGTTTATGTCTTTTTTTAGATTCTGTAGTTTATTCTGGATCCTACGAAAACTACTCCTTAACGGTATTGTCAAAGAATCCCTTGGATTTAAGTTATTCCCTGATTCAATATCATCTGAACGTTTATTGCGGTGATCTCTGAATTTCAAAACATATAATATTATAATGAGAATTAAATTTATTAGTACTAAAATGATTAAACTTCCTTGAGTTACGATTCCTCCAATGTGAGATCCATTTCATCAAATGGGATAACGAAAGGTCCGTCTGAGGGTAATTCATCTATCAGTTTCTTGATCGTTTTATGTAAGGGAGTTGAATCATTTACTGAAAATATAGGTAAGTTCGTAATGTCAAACGGATTTGGCTTAGTGGTATTAGATACTAACTTTGTAATGTCAATCTCATGGGACAAACGTGCAGGCCATTCTACTCTATCAGTCATGATGTCACAATTTAATGGTAAGTAATGTAATCCAACTAAAGAGTCCCTAATAAGGCCTGTGGGGCATTGCAACTCTATTTGAGTAGATTCTGTTAAATACAACAGTCGTTTCTGGTGAGAATCTGATAGCAAAATTCCATTATTGACTCCTAAATCTCTAAAGCTACATAATTCCATCATGTTTGTGGTATTCATCATAAATGATTCGAACTCACAAGAAGAATGTTTAAAACTCCATATGGGTTCATTTTGTCTTAAGATGTGGGTTTTATCGTCAATAGAATGAATGTTGTCTATATCTGTGGTGACATAGTGTTCTTTATCGTACAGGAAAATCTCTTTTAGGTTTGCTAGTACTAGTTTGTCAGAATCTATCTTTATTGGATGGGGTATCAACGTAACGAGTTGATATTCATTTTAATGGAATAAAGGAATTAGTGATACAAAGTAATCGGAACCTAAGTTTTTAATTGTTATGAAAGGAATGATATCCTGGATTGTTCTACGATTGACCTTTGAAATGGGGAACACTAAATCGGGGTAAATTCTAGTCCCTTCCTCTACTACTGCCTTCACCGTCTCTATATCCAATAAATCTGAACTGATGGTTCCTGAACGTAATAATGTGAGTGAATTTTCTGCTATCCTTATTAGTAATAAAGAGTTCACGGCAGCCTGCTTCAGTTGTTCAAAATTCCAACTAAGCATTTGTAACTTCTCTGAACCCTCTACTACCTTATTCAAATTATCTAAAATTATTTTTATATCTTTAACCGATTTTTCCACTGTTTTAGACAGTAGATCAATCCGTTCATTTGTTATAGTAACCTTCTTGTTTATTTTTTTTATATTATTGTTTAAAGAGGATATCTCTTCGGTATGATCAGATCCTCCAAAAAGTGATCCGAATATGGTACCGCTTATACCCCCTACAGCCAATCCCGCAACAACTCCGAGAAAGGCTTCTGGATTGGTAGTATTTTCCAGATTGGTGGAAGGGCGAGCTGCTCCCAGATAATGTGCTAGGGAACTTGTGGTTTGATCTGGTGCTTCAAGTTTAGTCCATAACAAGCTTAGTTGAGCTTGTAGTTTGTTATGATTATAATTAATTTCCTCATGGACGTTTTCACACATTAGATTTCTCCCTAGATAAGATATTATTTCAAGGTAAGTAGTTTCTAATCTAAATATAACAAAGGAAATCCTACGCACAAAGTTTTGACGGCCCTTGGCCGTTGTCAAAACATTAGAGGCACGTAGAGCCTTAATCGTGGTATGTGTGAAATGTAAATTTGATACTATTTGATCACAGACACTCGAAATGAATGTCAACCTTATGGGTGATAACAAAAACGCACCTTCCATCCTTGCGGTGCCTTGCCAGGGGTGAATGGATATGGGGGGTGAGTCTGCTTCTAGAGCCAGGCAACCAGCCACCATCAAGAGCGGTAGAATCCACTTCACCGACACTGGAAGGTCAATTATGATTACAATTTATTCTTATAACTTATTACTACTTATACAATTCTATGCAAAACATTATTACAGTGTTTTTTAAGATTACAATAGGTTTACAACTATTATCTATACCTCACTCATCTTCGAGGTCTTAAGTTATAAGGTTTCTTATCCTTAGGTTGGTTGTTAGTAAGGTTAGTCTGGTTAGTATGGACACTCGTAGGAGTTTCCATTGAAATAGTTTGTTTCACAATCAATTTGTCAGGGTGAATCACAAAGGTTCGTGAAGAATTAACTTCCCGAATCGTAATCCGGTTTCCCTTCTTGTTTGTCACGACAAACGGTCCCGAGATGGGTAAGTCTAGCTTTCTCATCTGAGTATGTTTGTCAAGACGAGCATACACTCGCGAACCAACTCCTATGTCCTTTTCCTTTCGTTTAGAGTTAATTCTACTTGTGTATTTATCCTGTATTTGTGTCAGATGAACCTTACAATGATTTCTAACCTGTGTTATACGTTTCAACCTTACAGCTAGATCACTTTCACTATAGTCCAAACGAGGTTGAGTAAGTACTTCGGTAGGACTATCATAACCATACAACGCAAAGAAGGGAGATTCCCCTAAGGATGCATTGTAGGTATTATTGATTGTCAACTGAATAACCGGAAGTAGCTCATCCCAGTCCTGAGTGGCTAAGGTGTGACTGTAGGTACGTAATAGTTTAGTCACTTCCCGGTTTATCCTCTCTGCTAAACCTTGTGACTCTGGGTGGTAAGGTACCACCTCTCGCTTCAAGATGTTGTAAAACTTACAGAACAACTTTACCCGCTCACTTATAAACTCTTGGGCATTATCACTTAGCAAGACTTCGAAAGACCCATAGTGTGCTATAACCTTTCTTAGCGCGTCAATAATGCTGTCTGTTTCTTTATTAGGTAGAGGGATTATGATACTATATCTAGTGTAGAAATCTCTAAATACTAAAATGTATCTATTACCCTTTTATGTTATCGGTAATGGTCCTAATATGTCAGTACTTACAGATGCAAATGGTCGGTTAGGAATTGGATACATTCCAATTGGAATAGGTTTTGGTGAAGCCTTAGCCTGTAAACAGGGTACACATTTATCAATTAGCTCCTGTACTAGTTTACTCTCATGAAGATTGAAAAAGTTCTTCCTAAAGGTGAGCATTGTTCTATCGTAACCTCTATGACCTGATGTGGTACTATCATGAATTATTCTAAAAGCCCTTTGCATCAGTGTGTCAGGAATGTATGGTACTAGATACCTGTCTACTAAGCTTCCCCTGGTAATGTTTCTTACTACAAACAAAATTCCACGTAATAACCGATAGTTTGCTAATTTCATGGTCCTTTCACTTGTTCGTGACATTAATTTCTGTTTAAGTGATTGGCAGTTCTCGTCTGACGTTTGTAGTTTCCTGAGTTCCTCTTCTGTCCAATCCACTTTTCTAGGGATATAGGAATGTAATGGTTCTTCAGATTCTTCCTCCTTGGTTTCTTGTTCAGTTACCTCATTGATTTTTTCTCCAAGCTTATCATCTAGTTCCTGTGGGAATTCTTCACAATTGTCTTGTATTTCCACCATTCGGGACAGAAAGTCCGCGAATAAGTTTTTCTTTCCAGGTAAGTATTTTAGATTAATCTGGTATTCTTGCACCAGCAGAGCCCACCTTGTGATGGCAGCATCTTTAGTATTTTTATTCATTATTCCTAACAAGGGTAAATGGTCCGTGTACACGGTTACCCTATAGTGTAGGATTAGATGCCTGAACTGCTCTAGTGCAAAAATTAATCCTAACATCTCCCTTTTGGTGGCAGAGTAATTTCTTTGTGTCTCACTCAGACACTTACTTACGTATGATAGGGGGTGCAATACCCCGTTTATTTCCTGCATCAGGGCCGAGCCCAGGCCCACTAGGGATGCATCCGTGTGGATGAAGAATTCCTTAGAGAAATCCGGGATCTTTAAGATTGGACTGTTGCATAACTTGTCTTTCAGTGTATCTACAGCCTCCTTCTTCTTTTCATCCCATTCGAATTTTACTCCCTTTCTGAGAAGTTGATACAATGGATCGGCTATACCTGAAAAATTGGGGACGAAGATTCTGAAGTAGTTGCAGGCCCCTAGAAAGGCCTGCAACTCTTTCTTACTCGTGGGATATGGTAGTTTCCGGACTGCTTTGATCCGGTCCTCATCCATCCTTAGTCCATGTTCATCCACAGTATATCCCAGGAACTTCACTTGATGAGTGAAGAAGCTACACTTTGTGATCTTTATTTTGAGGTTGGCCTCCTGCAGTTTCTCCAACACTGTCTTGATCTTGTCTAGGTGGGTCTCTTCATCCTTTGAGAAGATTATGATGTCGTCCATATACGATAAAGCATGTGTTCCTAAAATATCGTACAGGACTTCATTAATTACCCTACTAAAATACCCTGGTGCCGAGGAGAGCCCAAATGGTACCCTCCGAAACTCATACTTTGAATTGCGTACCGTGAACGCGGTTTTGTGGCAATCCTCTGCCTTAATTTCGCATTGATGGTATGCCGAAATTAGATCTAAATTGGAGATGACTTTCGTTTCTTGCAGCGAGTTAAGCAGGTCTGCTATCTTGGGAATAGGAAATGTTATAGGTTCCGTTATCTTATTTAAACATCTAAAATCTATACAAGGCCTTATTCCACCACCGGGCTTGGGTACAATGATGAGGGGCGCGTTGTAGTTGGATGAAGACTTCCTTATGACCCCTTGCTCAAGCAATTTTTTAATTTCTAAATCTAAGGGTCCTTGCCTGGCGTGCGGAATGCGGTAGGGTGGTTTATTAACCACCCTGTCTTCTTTCAGAGTAATTTCAAGCGGCTGTCCTCTGTAATTCCCGAGCGGTTCTCCTTTCAACCAACATACCTGCCTATATGTATTAAGGAGTGTGATCACTTTCCCTTTCATTTCTTTATTTCCACAGGTTACATCTTCCCACTGCACTGGTGGCAGTGTTTCTGGTTCTTCGTGTTCCTTCACTGATGAATTATTAGTGGTGATGCTGTGGATATTTTCCATCTTTGTTTTTTCTGCTAGGCACAATATTGTACCCTGACTGAGGGTTACATCCTTATCACTCGCGTTAGTTACACTGACCGTTATTTTCCCGTCAGTTACCCTTGTGATTGCGTTCGAGGTTAATAACCCGAACCTTGGTTCTCCGTGATGAATAATTAAATCTTCGTTTTCCTTGATCTTCTTGTTAGCCACTTTTATTTGAATGGTGTTCACTGAATTCTTAGCTATCGTGAGTTCCTCTTTCAGGTGTATACTCACGTTTCTCTGTCGACCGGTATCATTTTCCGCTTCGTTTTTTACCTTCGGATCGTTTTCTTCTTCATTTTTATCGAGCGTTTCCTTTCCCTGCTCTTCTTCCAGTACTCGTATTCTTGAGTTTACCGGTACCTTATTATATAATTTCCTGGACTGAATGATCATGGTTACGGTTTTTTCTGTATTTCTTTCACTTACTGATTGGTTATTTATGAACTGTAATTCTTGTTGAGGAAAGTTTACTATAGCATGCTTAAGGATGTTCATTCCCAATAGGACTTGGACACTTCCCTTATTTAAATCTTTGAAGACCAAAAAATCTCCTTCTATCTTTCCATTTAGCGTTTCTATTGACATCACAACCTTCCCTATTATTGGAATTAGGTTTCCTTGTGCGTCGTACACCCGTTTGGTTTGAGATTCTATTTTCTCCTGCTCCCCTAAATTTATTATAATATTTTCAGCTACTAGGGAAACGCTAGCTCCACTATCGACGAGAGCGCTTAATTCTTCATTCTTCCCTTTGTTTATTAAATTAATCTTTATCATGGGAATCTTAAGTCTATTCTCTATCTCTGTAGTGTTAGACAAACTAACTAGTCATTCCGAGTCTTCCTCTTTTTGTACGTAGTAGTAATCCGGTGTATCTTCTTCGGATTGTTCTTCTAGGTGATGTACCTGATCTCTTCTCCTATGGTCGTTGTCGGAGTATTTTTGTTTATTTTCAAGTTTGACCCTGCAGTTGATCTTGGTGTGCCCGCGCCTTTTACACCTACTGCACGGGGTTCGACAATTCTTTTCTTGGTGACCAATTTTGTCACAGTTTGTACAATACTGTACATTATCTCGCTGGCGTTTCCTGCAGTTTTTATTATTATGCCCCGTGAGTCGACAGTACCCACAGAAATTTCCTTCTTTGGGGCATTCTTTTGCGAAGTGACCTTGCCGACCGCACGCGTAGCATTTCTTTTCCACCCTTGCTGGTTCTTTTTGTTCGGTTTGTAGCGCGTAAAGGACTTCCGGTTGCGCGTTCTTCTTCTTCGCGGCTGTTTCCATTGTCATGGCGTGTGCCTTCTTGACACAATTTATGGCGTGTGCCGTTATTCTCGTTGATCTCTTATCCGGGGTAGATTTAGAAGACCTTGTCAATTGCTTGTAGACATCTTCGTGTAGACCGTCCACGATGAACAAATGAAGCAACATATTCTGCAGAACATCCGCTAGACGAATCGGATTCCTATCTGGTCCTGCATCTCCTGCTGCAATTTCTCCTCTGGCAATCCCATCAGCTGCGGCTGGACCTACAGCAATGTCTTGTGTTAGGGGGTCCTGTAGGTAGCATCCTGCTCCAATCCGGAGAGCTCTCATATCGTTTCTCCCCAGATATGCGTCCACTAGGGCACGGGTTTGCGCTTCTAGTTTCGGCAGATCCTTTTCAGGATTGGAGATATCGTTGCGGAGCAGACCGCGTGCCGCTACACGGAACTCCGACCGCTCAAATTGGGGGTATATTTCCAGGAGGTCGTTGCAGACCTCCTGCGTAATTTGCCATGTGGCTTGCAGCATCTCCCCGTTGAGGATCTATACGACTATTAAGAAGTCGTATCTTAGAAGCATCGTCGGTTATCCTGTGGGTGTGATTGTGGGCATCTATGTGACGCAAGAATGACCGCACATCCACTTCCCGGCTACCTAGTCCTACTCCATCACTAGCATTTAACTTGCCACAAAATCGGGGTAGATTGTCGAGCACCGTGATGGAGCGCTGTTCTGCGGCGGACATGGTGTCTACTTAATTAGTGTTAATATATAAATGATCAAGGGTTAGTTAGAAATGGTTATTTTTACCGGAATACACGCTGTAATCAATACAAATATAATTGCAATGTCAAAAATAAATAAACAGTAAAAAATATACGTGCTACAACAATTATTTGGTGCCAACTACTAGCAATTATTTAAAGGTACATCTTTTTACACGTTATAACATATATAAGAATTCTTGAAGGTCGCTTCTTGATTCCAAGGTACTCACTCTTCTCGAGACTCTGTCTTATGTACCTCACTTACTGACTGTTCTGACAATACTGTACTTGAGTTGGTCGTGACCCCTATCTCCCTGGGTAGAGCTGGTGACGTCAGTCGTCTAACGGTTGTTCACTGGAGCGTGCTTGCTTTCGTCGATAGTTGTTTTCTTGATTAGCAGTTCGATGTACTGCGGAGTTTTTTCTTCTGAAGACTGGTCACTGGTTTAGACTGATGATAGTGCTACGTTAAATTAACGTACAATGCGCTTCCTTTTACCAGTGGCTTAACTACGTTTACTTCAACGTACTGTGCGCTTTTCTTAACTAGCGACTTATTATTGCTCACAACTTAGAGACTTCTTGCGCTACACGTAACTAGCGGCTTACTATTGCTCACAGTTAGAGGCTTTGATGCGCTAAAAAACTAGCGGCTTATCTGGTTCAGTAGTTCCCGAGCTTTCCTACTATTTAGGCGGTGTAGGAGTGTCAGTTTCTTCTTCTGGGTTCGCCTGTATCGCCGACCTGCCCTTAGCTTCCCAAACGAGTTGTATGCGGTGCTTGACCTGTACGCGGTGCTTGACCTGTACGCGGTGCTTGACCTGTAAGCGGTGCTTGACCTCCTCGACTGGTTTCTGTGCCGACGCCGTGTGCTACACCGTATTGCCCGAGGCTATGTCTAGAATATTAGCAGACTTAGTACGCGGTGTTCACTTTATTGTCACTGTTCACTGCTCACTGTTTATATTATAACAATACTTCAACATTAAACCTTTGCTGGAAGTAATATAGAGAATTTTATTCACAAAATAAGGGTCCCGCCGGAGGTTCCAGATATATTACTGACTTTTTTACTACTATTTGTCATTTGTCAATAATATTAGGGTAGATATTTTTTATCTCTTGATCAGTTACTATGCCTTTGATACTACCCTCTTGGGTATTATCCACTATTGAGTTCTTAGGGAATTCCTTATTGTGATTTGATTTAATTCTCTATAGTTACTAATTGCAAGGAGTAATAAAACGCAACTCAACACAACACTTATATTCACTAAGAAATTGTTAGAGTTACAGAATGTTTGACAATTTAGTTGCACAGAGTGACGGCGTAAAGACGACGATTGAATCGTACTAATTAACGATCTTCGCGGAACTTACTGAGCTCCCTATGAAGGGAACAGACCCCTTTTATAAGGATACTTTCACCAAGTAGTTAGGTGCGGGGAATTTGGAAATCGGAAGAGAAATTGTGTCGAGGTTGTTTTTAACTAAAATCAAATATTACAAAAAATGTATTTACTAATTTCGAGCTCTTGTTAAGGCTCACGTCTTTCTCATAACTGACCGACAACCACAATAAACTTAGTCAGTTTACGATCGTCTCTCTATCCTTTCTAAATTCTAGCTAGTTTTTGTGTTCCTTTAGGAGTTGTTCAATTAGAGAATAAATATGCATGTGTGCTTAAGGCAAAAACAGATATCTAATTTAGTGAAGGTTTCAACAGATGGCTAATCGTTTTACAGATACAAAATACCTATGCAGTATAATCAGTATACTCATGAAATACAATAATAATATTTAAGTATATGTGTAATTTAATTACTGTAACTCCTCAAAGTAAAATACAAATGAAATATCAAACTTTTCGTTCAGTATACTCATGAAATACAATAATAATATTTAAGTATATGTGTAATTTAATTACTGTAACTCCTCAAAGTAAAATACAAATGAAATATCAAACTTTTCGTTTTTCTAGACCAATATACCGTTAACAGAAGGTTCCATTCAGCCAAAGATTTCTTTTTTGAGAAACTTCGTCTAGAAACGTTTCACAACTTCTGCCATGATCACGTTGATAAAGAAGAACTAGCTAGAGAAGGCTTTGTAGCAATCCACAATGGAGATATGGTGCAATGTGTTTACTGCAACAGAATATTGGTATTATGGTCTAAAGGAGATGTAGTTTTCAGAGAACATGACACATACTACTCTAATTGTCCAAAAGTTGTTTCCATAATGGCAAACGTACCTAAAGATCAAGAGCAACTTGGCAGAGGACTAGAAGAAAGATTGGAGAGGAAAACCCCAGCTAGAGTCAATAGGCATTTCACAGGTATATACTTAATTGAAAGGTGTCATCCGTATATCATTTCCTATCAAAATTGACATAAAATATTATCAAATTATTCAACAGTAAAATTTTACTCAAAAATTTGAACCAAATAATTATTGTTCAAAGTTTTCCACCCATCACAAAATTATCACGAGAATTCTTTCTATCTGGTAGTCGATTCATCTATAACTACTCATAGTTATTTCTATTTTTATTTTTAAAGTATTTATTTGTTTTTATCCTACAGATGGAAAGACGTTAGATCGTTTTCCCTTTTACTCGCATGAGACTGAAAGAAGACGTTCCTTCAACCATTCGTACCTCTTCAGTAAGATGCCTAAGATTGATGATATCGTAAAAGCTGGATTCTACAGCAACGGTTAGTATCATTTTCATTTCTTATTCTTAGGAATTAAAATTGTTGTTTAGATAATTCATCACGTTTGTTTATCAATCAATACTAATCCTTGTAATAGAAAATAAGTACTGCATATATGCAGGAGACTTAGAAATAATTCCATATGCGTTTTATTTCAAATTGATGAATTAGGCAGTGTAATTAATGTCCCTGGGATGGAATTTAATTACCAATTATGGCCATAGGAATATTTCTCAAACGTGAATGACAATCGCATCCTCTTACATTTAGTTTTTCTCACTGTGTTCATTTGTGTCCGACTGTACAATGTGGTTTTCTTGTGGTGGAGGTGTCTTCAACTGGTCACCTTATGATGATCCCGAAGAAGTAAATGTCAGACTTTATCCTGACTGTAGACTTTCCAAATCGTACAGAGAGAAACATAAGGGAAATAATGAAGAAAAAAGGATTGAATCAGAGGATACTGATAGTGATTCAGAAGATTCCGAAGATGTCAGTGACAAGACTACTTTTGAGGTCAAATCTGCATGGTTCGCAGACTTGGAATTGACAAAGGTGAGTGCTGTTAGAATCACTGACATTTTTCTGTGACTAATCTTTAATCTGTGAGACCAATCCTTAATTTCCTTATAAATTTACATGAATTATAATGAGAAAAAAGTTTTTTTTCGAGAATACTTTATCCTTTTGTGTAGTCTTGATGCTAGCCATTTTATGATTTTCTAATTAATTTCTTTTTTTTTACAGGTAATGGTAGGACAATGGAAGTTAGATTTTATCTGTGAAGCCTTCAAGTATAAATTCGACAAATATGGAACTCTTCCCGTCAATAGAAATGAAGCTCTAGACGTCATGTTCGATTATGAAGAATTTCTTGAAGAAGGAAGTGAAAGTCGGATAATTCGGTTGCAAGGCAAGAAGGTACACCAGCCCCCGATTCAAATCAGGTGCCGATAAAGCATCTAATTGTATCAGAAACGTGTTGGCATGTAACTTCTATATTCTTACGATATATTACACACTCATTGTATATCTTACAAATTGCCTTTTATTTTATTTTATTTCTTGTTTGTATATAATATGAAAAATGACTATATATTGCAAAAAATTTCTTTTATATTTTCTGTGTATATTTCGTCAATAATTTAATTCTCATTGTTGATTTCTATCATTCTAATTAGCAGTTGAATATATATAGGAAAACTTATATCAATAGTTTAAGTTAATTATAAGTTATTTTTCTCTTAATTAATGTACCGATGCAATAATCAACATATTATATTCTTTACTACAAAGTGGAAAACTTAATGAATTATGCAACAATGAACTTTTTACTTATGCTGGAAGAATTATATAACCATATATAATTTATAATTTAAATAAATATAGTTTCGCTTCACTATAAAGAAGAATTGCAGTTTACCTCAAACAACGTGTATTGGATTGAATGTTTTTTTTTCATTCAATCCAACCAATCATATCCATTAACATAATATTCAATTTCAAGCTTATAGTTTCTTTACTTAAAATCTAAGCAATCCATACCTATTTTTTCCATTGAACTATACTTATTCTGTCCATTATTTTTGTAGAGTCAGCGGAAATAAATTAGTAAAACTATTTCTCTCTGGTAGATGCACTTAGAGTGGATTTCTGTAGTTATTTGTTCTAAGTATTACCACTATGCCATGCAAACTTCCAGTTCCTCAGAACAAGTAACTTCTATCAATGCATTTAGTGTATGTATCGAGGTACGTAATTGAAGAACTGCCAATCGCTCTCTTTTAAATATTATTTTTTACTTTACTTTTTGTTCCGAATACCAAAAATTTTATTTGGTAAATGACTAAGATTTAGTAACTTTGTTAAGTTCATATTTTGGTTAAATTTGAATTTTAAATTTTTGCCGCTGTAATGGGGTCACTTGAAGCGGCAGGTGTAATAAAATGTGTTATTATTATACCATGCAAAATCATCTAATATAATCAATAAAAGGACAGAAATACAAAATTTTCAATTGATGAATATAGTTTAAAACCTAAAGTTATCAATTGATAAAATATTTTTTTCTCAATTAACAAAAATAAATAAGGATGCATATTGTCAGTAATTATCTAAAACGGCAATATAGGTATAAATGGAGAATTTATTAAAACATGTAGCCTAAACTTATAGATGTGAAATCTTCATCCCGGACTGTTATTTGGAGTTAATTACACTGACACTTTGAAATAAAAGAGTGCCATTTGATATTTCCCTTTTGCCCGACGGTTGCGGCTTAGATAAGAGTAGTTGTTTGACAATAATATTTATTACCTTCGCAATCTTGCGGAAGGTTATATTTTCATCGGAATTTATTTATTTATTTATTTATATATCATCTTGTAATTCGCTTAACTGAAAAAGTGTTCAACCAAATTGCCTGAAATTTGGTAAACGATTGGTCCATGTCCAGTGACCTGCTGCTATTCTTTTGGGATTGACCCGGTCAAAGGTCAAGGTCACGGTCATTTATAAATCAAAAAGTATCGAACCATATTGCATGAAACTTGGTGGAACGATTGGTCAATATGCAGGAACCATTTTGATAGATTTTATGAGTGATCGGGTCAAAGGTCAAAGATCAAGGTCAAGGCCATTTGTATTATTAGTAAGTCTTTTCCAAAAATGTTGCAGAGAATCAATTGGCGAAGCTAATGAACCCAATAGAATTTTTTCTATGCTGAATGGTTTTCTGTGGTTAGCTTTATATGTAATGATAATGAGCGTTGGAGGTATCGCATTCCTTTATTTTTTTAATGTATTGAACTTCTTTCACATATATGTTATGAAAGTCTCAAGGAATCGCATGCTCAATCATGCTTTCTCAGAGGAAGGCACATAACTTCATCAGAAATACAGGCCTCTCCGCGGCTTCATGGCCCCTCTCGCTGGTGATTCTCAGTCTATCATTTCCAGAATTCATTTAACAGGAGTAACAGGATAAGTGATAAATAGCAACTCTCTTCTCAAACTCTCCAGCCTGCGAATTTATTTAATAAATAGAACTAAAGGCAGATCAACTCATACTGTCAATCACGCCATTGGTAGAAACACTTGTAACAGAAACACGTACAATCGTCGTGCATGTTATTTACAAATAAAATTTATAAACCTAATCAATTTTCTAATTACTTTTTAGAACATTGAGTTTTAAGTATTATCTCTAATAGTTTTAGAGTTACTAAGGTTATTTAATGAAGAACCTCAAATTGAGTAAATTGACCCACTCTATACGTATAACTGAAAAAGTATATTACCACGGAAAGTTCCACCGCTGGAAAGTTCCACCACGGTATATTCCACCGCCGGAAAATTTCACCATGGAAGATTCCACCACATAATACTGGATTTCATTCACAGAAAGTAAAACATCTAATAAAACTGTTTTAATGAAAAATGTGTTTTTGATGTTAAACGAACAACATTTCATTAGTTAAAAAGATAATAAATTATAAGAATATGTTGTGTAAAGTCAAGGCCTAAAAGATAAGCTAAGGCGAACATACGAAATAATAGACAGGTCAAGCGATCTTTTAAATATGAATACATTAAATATTCAATAAAATTTGAATCGTTTAAATTCAACAATATAAAGTTCCGCTGCCATAGTGATCAACAATTTAGATCCCGTTTGATTATGTTGAATCTGAAATTAAGGATATTGTTTTGCCGCATAAATTTTATTTTATATATGTATATATATATATATATATATATATATATTATCTATCACCAAGGTTTTCAAATGTACCAATATATATATTTCAATTTAAGCTGAAACTGTTTAATGATATCTATTGTAAGTATTACAAAATTAAAGTTTAAATATAATGCGTTTCAACTAAATTTTAAACATAGGGTAAACAGGTAAATTGCAGTATATTTAACTAGCTTCGACCTGAAACCACAGGCACACAAATAAAAATCATAAGTTTTAAACTCACATAATATATATAATGTATTTTGATATGCAACATCTCAATATAAATTTGGTTCAGCAGGTCGCTGATTTAAATTGACTCTAAAGAAATAGACATTAAAAAGATGCTTGTCATATCACTGCTCAATAGTTAGACTTTCAATTACGTATATATCTATCAAAATTAATTTTTTAATCAAATATTAAAATCTGAGTTTTAGTGTTTCAGTTGCTAGATTCAAAAAGCTAAATTGAGCAGTGTTGCCATACCAGCGTCATATTCTGTCACGATTAACCAGTTGAACATTTAATTGTTTTATATTTAAAAGGAAGATTTGTTCATTTATAATTATAAATTGCTTAGATTTAGAAATACATTTTGAAATAAACTGTTTATTTATCCTGTAAGTTGATTTATTTTTTCCTGGTAGAACTTTCCGCGGGGAACTTTCCGCGAAGGAATTTACCGGCAACGAAACTCTCCTAAAAGTTAACACTCCAGGGAGAACTGCTGGTCAACTTCTACTATAACATAGAGAATTCAATACGCAAAATTGGTTGCAAAGTTCCAGGTAACTAAAATTCAAATATCGATGTATTTATGATATGTGAAAGTTTATTGGGGATTTTTAGTCAATTGATTACGGTATTAGATCGGAATTTCCATCTGATTAGATTATATTGCGTATCAAAGATAATAGTTTGATTTATAGACAATATGGTTCAATATTATCAAATATAATGGTGAGATTTTGTACTAGGAATTATTTGCCAAAAATACAACTATTACCAAATTATTCTGAATGTAAACATTCCTAACTGTTTCAATTAATCTCTTTTGATTTAGTTAGAAAACTCTATTTTTTCACTGCAAGGAAAAGTTCACTGAAATTTGAGTGAGCACTGAGTTGTACTTCAGCCATGTTTGTTTGACTTTAAAGGTGAAAGATAAGAGCTGTAAAATTGTAAACACAGTTATAGATTAATATCTTTATCAGCACTAGAAAGATATACTAATTCTGACTCATACAATGTTACATTCCAAAGCTGGCTGCTAAGAATAATGCTAGAATATTAACGATGTTCATAGCTAGTACACGACTAGGAAGTGAAGTCTATGGAGGAGCAAATGTTTGGTCTATTTTTCCTACAACAAAGATGGAAGAGTATGATGTCCAACCATCTTTTGTTGATGAGAATAATTTATGATTAGCATGTGAATAGTATGTGCCTTACAAAACTGATTACTGCCAATATTATCCTCCATTGTGAGAAAGTCAAAATTCACGTCCGAAATGGATTTCAAGGAACTGGTAAGTGATTACAAACCAGGTCCGTGGTCATTTGGTTCATAAAACAATTTTCGTTAATGTTAATTTCGTCGAAGAACCCTTTAGTTCAATAATTAAAATAAAACATCTGTTAAATATATTGAGGAACGATAATTCATTAAACGAATGCCTTCGGATTTAGGATATTATATGGATTCTCTAATAAATTACTAGGATATAAATGTAAAAATTTGAAGATTGATTTTTGAAAAATATATCTTCAAACCGTATCATAAATTTAACAGAATTATTCATTATTTATGATCTTAATCATATAACAACGTTTTTATGAAATATTTTATACGTTTTATTTTACACATTTTAAACGTCTTTGATTTTTTAATCAATTATCAAATCCATTATTACACTTAAGTAAATTAAACTATTCTTAAACTGTACAGTGGACATGATGTCACAGATTATACATTTTTAGTATTAATTTTTATTCTCTGCACAGCTTTCTAATATTTCTTATTTTAATATAATATTAGCAAGATATCACATTGACGATTGCAAATTGAAAATCTATTGAGGTAAAATTTCCTAATTAGTTTAGTTTCCATAGAAATACCATTTTCTGTACCTCAATAATATTTTCTATAAAGTGTTCACATTATGTTCACAAATTCATAAGTATGATAATCTTTATTTAAATGATAAGGTTTATCAGGCTATATATTTTTTCACTGCGTCTGCAATCTTCATTGCTGATAGATTTCTAGCTGTGAGCGCAGGTCCCCCTTTCATTTTCTCCTGATCTTCCTTTTTTGTTATCTTTGGAATATTCTTGTGTGAAACTCTGGTGAGTTTTTTAACATAAGATGTTGTATAATATATCATCATACATTTTCAATATGATGTAGTGTTTCGTTTATATTATATTTATAATGTAAGGTTTATTATAAACGATTAAATTTTATATACTATTTGTTTTTTACTTTTAGTTGACTATCCTCGTAGTAGAGAAGCCTTGTATTAGACCATGGTATAATAACTACAAGGTATACTCGTATGCATGTATTTTGTGTCGTCATAGAAGTGATAAAATGAGTGTTTGGTTTTACCATGCTATTTCGAGGAAAAGAACCTGTAAAGTTATACCTAAGTGATCTATATAAATGTATGACTTGTCAAATATTTTAATCCATGGTGTTATAAATTCCGTGAGACTATTTATTATATAAAACACTAATTTTTATAGAAGGGCTTGAAAATGAGAATTTATTATATTTCCATTCGTTTTTATTTAATATATTTTTATCCCTATCCTTTTAATCCAAAGGAAAAATGATTCAATTAATTAATGTTTATTTATTGATATTTATGTTTATTTAATCTTATTTGCCCTTTTCCTCATTGCTTAATATTACCCATATAAATTAAGAGAAACTATAAGATAAGATATTTTCAAAATGAATTGCTATGCGAGTGACAACATTACAAAATGATATAAGTTATAAATGATATAAGTATATAAGTATAAGAAGTATACCCATATAAATTAAGAGAAACTAGTAAGCAAACTCACAGAGTTAGCTCTAAGAATAACCTTCGCGCAATGACAAAAAAAAATCACCCTCACTCTTTGCTTACCTGTTCTTAAACTATGTCCATCAGTTCAAAAATGTTTTTACTTGTTAATAGTACAATAAGAGGCGGAGAAAAAGAGACCAAGATACAGTTTTTTCGTGGATTGACTAACGATATACAAGTATTTGAAAAAATGAAAACATTTTTGTAGCCCATACTGTATAGTGTATAGTAAATAAAATAATTTTAAAAATAAATTTTTGGACAAAGGATTTAGGATATTGTATCACTTAGTGCAGCCATGTCGCAGTAAGTAGTTCGGTCGCACTAAGTGGCTTGGTCTCACTAAGTGGCTTGGTCTCACTAAGTGGCTTGGTCGCACTATGTGGCTTAGTCTCACTAAGTGGCTTAGTCTCACTAAGTGGCTTAGTCGCACTAAGTAGCTTAGTCGCACTATGTGGCTTAGTCGCACTAAGTGGCTTAGTCTCACTTATTGGCTTGGTCGCACTAAGTGGCTTGGTCGCACTAAGTGGCTTGGTCGCACTAAGTGGCCTTGTCGCACAAAAAGGCTGGTTCGCACAAAGTGACTTGGTCGCTCTAAGTGGCTTGGTCACACTATAGTACTAAGCGGCTTGGTCACACTATAGTACTAAGCGGCTTGGTAACACTATAGTACTAAGAGGCTCAGTCACACTATAGTACTAACAGGCTTGGTCACACTATAGTACTAAGCGGCTTGGTCACACTATAGTACTAAGAGACTCAGTCACACTTTAGTACTAAGAGGCTTGGTCACAGTGGAGGATGGGGGCAGCGTTATTAGTGATGGTCGCAAACATGTGATTGGGTGACGTTGGGCAACCACGACAATTTTCCACTGAATAGTAGTGCGTAAGTACTAAATCTAGGTGCTTGGCCGCAAACAAAATAAATAAACACACCACGGTTATTATTAGGATATATTTGAGATTCGAATCATATAACTTATTTTTTACTGAAATATTTTGATGTTTATACTTTTAAGTTTTTATGTGACATTGAAAAAATTTGCTGCCATTGAAGTTTATAATCTATAACAGAATCTGCAATACGTTTATCAGATATTTTCTAATTTAGAATTTACTAATCCAGTAGTGATGCTTTTAGAAAAAGCTACAATAATGCAAATTTCATTTACCAGAACCAGTTTTATTCTCGTGGACCGATAGTTGGGCCCGCCGACAATTTTGCCCAAGATAAATAATTGGGCCCAGGACAGCAGACACAATTTAGAAGTGCTAGTTTGTTAAAACAGCAACAATGGTATTCAATTAATTAATTACAGTAGTCTCTGATAAAAAACGCACTCTGATACATCCCGAAATTTTAAGATTACAGGGTCAAAGAATAACCTAAATTACATATTATAATAAAACTATAGCACCAAATATGAAATGGGTTGCAGTTTTATAAACAGTAACCTTAGTTCTAATGAATAGAGACATAAAAATTTAGAGTGAAGGGGACCTTTTAACAATGTTATCTTCAATGATGAATGATTAGTTGTTACATTGTACTCATATGATGCAACGCGGTTCAAGATAGGGAGATTATAGGTTCCGCCTCTTTTTTTAGAAACGGTTTAGATTCCTAGAAAAATATGACACACATGCCTTACTCATTCATTCGTAGGAGTGATATATTTAGATGAAATAAAACAGATCCGGAACATGGAGCAAAATAAATACTATTATTATACTATAAATATTATTCGCAGTGCTTGTTAAAAGTTAGTTTAAGGAATTTAACTTTATTATAAATCTTTTTTTTATTGTAATATTTGTTTTGCTGATATATTATTATCTTAGGCATTTATTGACTATAGTAAAAAGGTTTAAAAATTGATTAAAAAATCATATTTAATCAAAGAAAAGTGTATATGTGAATTTTTTCACAGTTAACAAATTTTGTTTTCCAAAATGAAACTATAAAATTGGTCCGGGTACACGACGTCATCACAGTGACTCTTTTCTCTGATAGTACATCATCACAGTTACTCTTTTCTCTGATAGTACATCATCACAGTGACTCTTTTCTCTGATAGTACATCATCACAGTGACTCTTTTCTCTGATAGTACGTCATCACAGTGACTCTTTTCTCTGATAGTACATTATCACAGTGACTCTTTTCTCTGATAGTACATCATCACAGTGACTCTTTTCTCTGATAGTACATCATCACAGTGACTCTTTTCTCTGATAGTACATCATCACAGTGACTCTTTTCTCTGATATCATATCAATTTATGAAAAGTTATTTTTTGTATAGAATTTTTATGAAATTCATGCACCTTTATTTTAATTTAATAAACTTTGGTTTCGGTATAGTAAATAGCAATGTTATGACCTTATAAAGTAAGTAAAGTTTTATTAACCATCTATATTTTTCGTCTTATTGTTACACGTATGTTTTTTATGTTGTTTACCATTTTCTTTTTTATCACGTTTATCAATTAATGTCTAGACTAATTTGATAATGATTTATACCTCTTGAATGTTATTGATCAGTACCTTGATCTTTTTTTCTCTGTAAAAAATAATTTACTTCATTGAAAACATATTCTTATCTTATCTATAACTTATATCATTTAACTAAGATAGCATAAAAATAAAAGATAGTTTCATTCATTTACGTCTCAGGAAAATTTGTTTAGTTTACTTTCATTGTCATATACATGTTTATTTACTACATTTGAACTAAACTCCGCCCACATTGTATGTTACAATTTGCAAGACAATAGAGATAAGAATATCGATTAATGATATCTTTGCCTATTCTGACCTCATATATTAAAAGATACCAATGTTTAACTATCATATACCTTTTTTATGATTTTATCTTTTTACACATTTTATCGAATTTACTATTGTACATCAAGCTATTTCAAAATTTGAACAATTTGCCCAAAAACCTAACCAGTAGGTAACCACATATGTATGTCGATTACTTTGCCTAAGAAACGTTACCCATTTTGTTTCAAAGAAGTATAGAATGGAATAATGTAAAAAATCATTTACTGCTTCTTTCAAATTTTAATGTTTTAATAGTTTATTATATATATATATAATAGCTTTATATCTTTTGTATGTATTTTGAAAGATTAAATTTTGTAGTTTGTAATCTTTTGTAGTTGGGTCGGAGAAGAGCGATATTTGAGAATAAGTTTTGAGCCATGAAGGCAAAGCATCATTATCATTCTGATATCGTTCTGTATAGTAACAGTTTACCATTGAGCTAAAATGCTAGATTAATCAATAGAGCACGAACGATAAGGTTTATCAGACAGTTTAATACGCAGCTCTGTTCACATTACCTCATTGCTGATACACCTCTCCTCTAGTGGTGAAACCAGGTGCCTCTTTCAGTTTCTTCTGACAGTTCTTCTTTCTTCTTCTTCTCTCTTTCTTCTTTCTGTGGATTGTTAGATCAGTCTACTTCTGTAAGATTCTGGTGAGTGTTTGTAATTTATGATGGAAATATAGTATTGTAATTTATTTTATTAATGTCTTTGCAGAATGAAAAACGAGAAATCGTTATGTCATATTATACAGCTGTTTATTTCTGCTTCATTTTATGACTATTCCAAATAATCGGCAATAAATTACTGTAAATTCCTTGATAAAATTTGAAGTACGAAAAAAAAACACGAAACTTAGCCGTCGAAATGATTTCGATTTTAGTAAAATCCTAATCCTTGTACTCGAAGTCCTGGACAAGTGAATCCAGTACTGTAAGTGCTGGACTAATGAATCCAGTTCTGAAAGTGTTGGACTAGTACAATCAAGTACCGTAAATGCTGGGCTAGTGCAATCCAGTACTATAATTAAGTGCTGTACTTGCCATCAAATCAATAATCTAATCACTATTTTTCATATATTATGCACATCAAGGACCATTAAGCGGTCCTTGATGTGTATAAGTTTTATAAGTAGTAAACCACTCAAGTTTAATAAGTGGTAAACCACTCAAGTTTAATAAGTGGTAAACCACTCAAGTTTAATAAGTGGTGAATCATTTGCGCCATCTTCATGTCTCCTGAATTCATGAGCGTTCCTCAAACAGTGAAGCTAATAATAATCACAGAATAATAAATTATCAAGATCGTTTATAACCTAAGGCGATATAGATTACGTCATTTTCTTACCTCCTTACCAATATAATTATCTTCTTCTAAAATAGTACCTATAAGTGTACCATGATTTATTCCTTCTTGAGTAGTTTTCAGATTCCTAATTCTAATCCAAACTTGCGTCGTTTTCAAATT
The DNA here is from genome assembly GCA_947561585.1 of Caprella mutica. NCBI lineage: Eukaryota > Metazoa > Arthropoda > Malacostraca > Amphipoda > Caprellidae > Caprella > Caprella mutica. The sequence goes on along the minus strand of CANNZV010001266.1, from coordinate 215,579 downwards.
TTAAACTAACTAGCCTGTTCTATCCAAACTCAGATCAGGAGGATTTAACATCGCTAATACACATAATAAAAGTTTCTCCAAATAATGATATAATATTTCACAGCAAACAATGAGTCTGTTTATGGGGCAATATAAGTTTCATGATTAGATTAGATAAAGTATATTGGAACCAATAAGAGACCTTGCAATCATACATTCACCTATCAAATTAGGTATAGAAAAACAAATTACTCACTAATTTACTGAGAGGCAGGTTGTTTGTTCAGATTAGATAACGGTTACTATATGAAGATTATTAAGGACATCAATCATTATTTAAAATTAACATAATTGTAATTAATTTCAGAACAGGTAACTTCGAATTATGTCTGTTACCGCAATAAGGCAAGTTGAATACGACACGCTGGATAAAAATATTGGTAACTATGCAGAAAAATGACACATAGTGAAGTTCATTCTTGTTAAATCAATCATCAATGACCTAATACTCAAATGAATTATTTTATCCACAGTCGACTTTTCGCTGAGTGTGCATATTAGAGAAAGTGCATATTCTACGCCAGTTACAAGTTATGACGATAGTAGTGATTCAGAATCAGATGAATCTTTGCAAAAAGTGCCGAAAAATATCGTGCAAAGGTTCCATTCAGCCAAAGATTTCTTTTTTGAAAAACTTCGTCTAGAAACGTTTCACAACTTCTGCCATGATCACGTTGATAAAGAAGAACTAGCCAGAGAAGGCTTTGTAGCAATCCACAATGGAGATATGGTGCAATGTGTTTACTGCAACGGTCTTTTGGGATTATGGTCTAAGGGAGACATCGTTCTCAGAGAACACGAGAAGTACTACTCCAATTGTCCAAATGTTGTTTCAATAATGGCAAACGTACCTAAAGATCAGAAGGATCTTGGCAAAGGCCTAGAAGTAAGATTGAAGAAGAAAACTCCTGTCAGAGTTAATAGGCTGTTCACAGGTATATCATATCATTTATTGTCAAAATAGACCTATAAAATTTAAAAAATATTCACTAGTAAAATTTTGCTCAAGAATTGATCCAAAAAATTATGCTTACATTTTCCACCCATTACAATGTTTATTTTTCAAGAATACTTTTCAAGAAGTCATCTAATTATCCAGCTATTTCTGTTTTTATTCAGTAGTCTTGAAGTTTGTATTCATTTTATCTTGCAGATAGTAAGACGTTAGATCGTTTTCCCTTTTATTCGCATGAGGCTGAAAGAAGACGTTCCTTCAACCATTCGTACCTCTTCAGTAAGATGCCTAAACTTGATGCTATTGTAAAAGCTGGACTTTACAGCAACGGTTAGTATCATTTTGATTTCATATTTGAATGAAAATTGTTTTGCATATTCTTCTCACGTTTGTTTAAACGATCAATACGAATCCTTGTAGTAGAAACGAAGTACTGAATGCTGGAGGCTTTAAGATATAATGGAATCATTGTATTTCATATGCATTTTCTCAAATTATATTAATAGCAAAATTTCTCAAAAACGAATGATAATCCCATGCTCCTGAATTTAGATTCTCTCACTTTTCTCAGGCGTGTCCGACTGCACGATGTGCTTTTCTTGTGGTGGAGGTGTCTTCAACTGGTCACCTTATGATGATCCCGAAGAAGTACATGCCAGACTTTATCCTGACTGTAGACTTTCCAAAGCGTACAGAGAGAAACAAAAAGGAAATAATGAAGAAAAAGAGATTGAATCAGAAGATACTGATAGTGATTCAGAAGATGTCAGTGACAAGACTACTTTTGAGGTCAAATCTGAATGGTTCGCAGACTTGGAATTGACAAATGTGAGTATGGTTCGAATCAATGAATTTACCAGTATGTAGAGTATGGAGGAGATTTTTACCTTTTCAGTTTTTCCAATCCTTAATTTACATATTATTATGATATATATGATATCTATGAATACTTATCAAAGGTTTCATGGAGAAAATCCAATCATTTTCTTCAGTCTTTATACCAGTTAATTTCATGATTTTCTATTTAATATCTTGCTTTTATTACAGGCAATGGTTGGACGATGGAAATTAGAGTTTATTTGTGATGCCTTCAAGTATAAATTCGACAAATATGGAACCCTTCCAGCCAACAAAAATGAAGCTCTTGACGCCATATTTGATTATGAAGAATTTCTTGAAGATTGAAATGAAATTAGAATGTTTTGGCTTGCAGATTGCTCCCTAGATTTTTGCGCTCGTTATAAATTAGTTGCTGAGTTAGCATGTTTCAGTAGTATTATCATGATATTCACGTTATGGATGAATTCTAGATATGCTTTAAAATTTATATTGAAAATTAGAAGTAATTCGTGGAATAGTTTGGTGTCACCAGTGATTAATAATTGCAAGTTAATGAACAAGATGAATTTTTTTACAAAGTTGATGAGACTCTCAATCAGCGGTAAGATTTGTTTTCTTCCGAAGGCTATTTTACTTGTGCAAATAAATCTGATTCGAACGATATATCTAAATGGTTGGTTAATCTTACATGTGGACACGCTTCAACATGAACTCTCTCGAAGAACTAGACAGATTTTGAGATAAATCAGAAACGTTAAAATGCAACAGTGTTTCAGGTCTTACTATTGATCTTAATGGAGATGAACCTAATTTTTTTATGAGGAATTAAATTGGAATAATAGCAACTGACAACAGCAACGAATTATTAATTAGCGATGATATTTTATTATTCCACGATTGCATATCTAATTAATTAAATTATTACATAGGGAGCTTACACAAAGTTGGAGTAATCGTAAACCATCTACTTCACTTTTTCATAATTCTAGGTTTTTAAACAAATGAAAACTGCTGAGATAAAATAGTAAAAATGTTAAAAGAAATCTGGCTACATAAAAATGAATACTACTACAAGTTCTAAAAAACGGGAACTACGATCCTCAAGAAATTAGGAGGTTCTACTGTAGCTACGTACAAATAAATTTTATTAAGGTTTCTAGGACTGGAAAGCACGGGAAAAAGTAAAAACCTCCCGGTTATGGGGGGCAATCCCCTCATAACCCCAAACTAACCGCTAACCTAACCTTATGTAGTAATTATTTTAGGCCTGCAATTGGTCGATGGTACATTACATACATATAATATTTAATTCATATCCATAGTTATATCTTTCTCTGTCGTTCATTTATATTTCAATTGAAAATTAATATTTTCATATTATATCGATAAGAAATAATTTTTTTAGATACATGGAACAAAAACTGCAAATAACAAAATTTTCTTTTTATATTTTAAGTAAGTTTATAGACTTAATTTGATTGTCATTGTTTATTTCAATTGATTATAGTTTTTAGTTAATAATTTTGGGAAAACTTATATCAATTATTATTCACTCGCATTAAAATGTACATAGTATATTTGTTTGTATATTATATGATTTTGCTGAGACCTTTCTCATTCAGAAATTATTCGATGCTTCATTTTTTAATTTTGAATAAAAAAATGAAAAAAACATGACAAAATAAAAAAATATCTATAACAAAATAAAAATATGTGGTATAATGAAATAATAAGGATAAGGATATAATTTCTATATATATTTAAAAAAAATATATAAAAAAAACTATGTTGATTAAATGATGTAAAGTGGCTGATCACAATTTTGTTTTTTATTAATTTTTTCACCTTATCTAACGATGCTATGACAATGTTATGCCATTATTATTTTAACTCACCAATATCATGACAAATATTAAAAAGACAGACGATACAATATATAACCAATATTATGAGAAAAATTGTAAAGATGAAGAAGATGTTGACAAAATATTTAGCCAATAATATGTAAAATATTGTAATGACAAAGACAGTGTTGACACAATACTTTGCCAATTCTTCATCCTGGTTTTCAACTTGTCCGTTTACAGAATATCTTAACATGTCTTCATTCCATTCCAAGTACTTCATTTAAAAAGCTTTCAGAAATCTAATTTCCCACTGAATACACGACTTTCGAATACAAATTAATAACCTAATGGCTAGTTTTCTAGTCAGTTACTCTTTCACCATCACAGCATTAACATTTGCTGTAGTAGACCCTACTTTAGTTACGACTCTACAGATCTACCTTTATTAAGTGGAAAACTTCATCAATCTACTCTAGTTTGTGATTTAGGGACGTGTAGTGGGACGGACACTGAAGAGTGAAGACCTGTGATAAAGTTGGGATGATATTTATACGATGTGCAGTAAGTGTATTTATGTATGACGATTGGACAGTCAAATTCAGTTTCCCTTCATTTCCGATGAAAATTTTTTTATCGTAACCTTTCCTGGGTTCACTATTTATTTTATGTTTATCGTAAATTTAACATCAAATTCAAATATTTCTGTAAGTATTTCAATCCAAAATTTATAAACATGCATAAATATTAATGTAGTAGGTAAAGATCAAGGTAAACAGCGAAATATTAGTATTGCACCACGCAACATTCACACTAATCCAACCACACATTAGGAAAACCTCTACTCCACAATACCCTATGCGCCACTAAACACCTCAAACACATTCAAAGATCCAAGAGATCTTTCTTCCTTCCCACCTAATTCCCTTCTGGGAACAAAGCCCCCACCTATTGACTCAAGTGAGACACTCTTCTCCCATCTTGACTGGGTTACCTTATTAAGACTGCGATATGAACACCACTCTTCTCTTCATTCTTACACTCACAGGACTAGGAGGGCGGAATCGAAGCTGTGTGACTATTGTACAGCTGATCTGGGAACAATCTCTAACATCCTAACACAATTTCCAACACCACAACAACACGGGACCACACACAACATCAATTCACTGGAGCACCTATGGACCCGCCCTCAGATGGTCATTGCCTTTCTGAGGGATGTTTAGTTTATTTAGGCCTACATACTCCACACGTGTCAAAAAGTTTACCACCGGGCATAAGCCTTTGTACCAATCTAAGTGGATGTGGGTCATTACCCCCCCCCCGGTCATGAGCCCCCCCAGTCATGAGCCCCCCCCCCCAGTCACGAGCCCCCTCGTTTTTTAATTCTTATTTACCTATATTATTTAATCATTATTGACACTTTTGTAGTTCATCACTGATTAAACATAAAATATATGTATATCGAGGGGCGTGGCGCCCCCCGAACCTCCCTGCCAGGTCATTAAACAATCATGAAATGTGCAATACAACAAACTAGCGGATACAACAAACTACATTAGCAGCTCTCAGTTATTTCAATCTAAGTAGTTCTTCATTTATTTAACTGGGTAAATAAAGATTAAAAAAACAGGGAGGGGTGGGGGGCTGGCTTATGACCAAGGGGGCTCATGGCCGGGGGTTTCTTGACCTGGGGGTCTCTTGACAGGGGGGCTCTTGACCGTACCCCAATCTAAGTACCTAAATTTTAACTACCTTACTACTGTATCTAGGTACCCAACTTGTATCTACTCAACTGTGTATTGCATCTAGGCACCAAACCTGTAAATCCCTAGCTAGTGTATCTAGGTACTTAAAATTTTACTCCGCTACTTCAATGCCAATGTAGTTGCAGCGCCGCTACTTTCTACCGAAGCGCTAGATAGTTTTTGGGCTATAGCGCTGCCGCTTTTTTTGAAATAAATTTTTTTAACGTTATCTGAGGAATCAAGATTTAAGTCTTATAGCTTATCAGTTGTAAGTGCTATTCAGACAAATCCTGAATTCAGACCACCTGATATTCGAACAATGATTCACAGTTTGACCAACTGATGGCAAAAAACGCTAAGTGACAATGGTACACGGAAAACTGCCAGGCGGAAAACTGCCGAAGCGGAAAACTGCCAGGCGGAAAACTGCCAAGCGGAAAACTGCCAGTCACTTATTGGCTATTTATTTATTCTTTGAATTTTGATAAACACATTCTAAGAACATTTCAATTCATAAAAAACAGCGTTAGCCATTCGTCAAGTGATTAAAGAGACATTTTTTTTCAGTTACAACTAAAATATATAGATTATTGGATTACTAATTATTCAATGGAAAATAGTATTTCAACAAAGCTACTTTATTTAACACACAGTAAAACAAATTCAGTGCACACAAAGAAGTTATAATTACCATTTTTAACTTATTTGTTAAGTTACGTACATTTTAAAAACATGTATTTATTTATATATCTACATATATAGGATTTTATATGTTTACAAGATTAATAATTTATATCTTGTATAATATATATTAACTGTATGTTACATCACTTATAAGCATGTTCAATATTTATTACATTTACAATTTTATTCTCCATAGCATTAACACCTTCATTTTTACAATTTTCATTTATATGTAAAAGTATTATTAATTTATAAGTAATCCAATTCGATCGAGTTAAATTGTCAGAGAATTAGGTTCTTAGTATCAGTTTGATAATCATAGATGTTGTGTTGCAAAATCTAAATATTTCACAAACATCGATCAAATTTGTTTTATAATGAGTACAAGCCAATATTACGCTCAAAGGCTTGTTCAATTATCAAATTATTAACAAAAATGAAATAATTAGACACCCGTTATGAAATGATAATGTAGAGATGCGTTGTGTAAACAAAAAAATTGTACTCTGTCCCTAATACAATCATTTCTTTGTTTCTTCTTCTTTTTGTATTTTCTATAAGAAAGATTTTATTTTTAATTTATATCATGTATTTGATTTTTTTACTGTAATATTTATATAATAATATGTTTTATGCATTTTTCTTATAAAGAAAAACTATTTATCTGTTTTGTATACTAAGTGAAAAAGAATGTTCCCCCAACTGCTTTTAACTAAGAGCAAACGTCGTTTTTTTATAAATCAAAATGTTATTACTGACTAAAGTCATTAAATTCAGTAAGTGACTTGCAGTTTTCCGCCTGGCAGTTTTCCGCTTCGGCAGTTTTCCGCCTGGCAGTTTTCTGGACACCGTGACAATATGCCGCCTAATACTACCAAATTACAAAATACGTTACGCTGTTATGAAGATGTGTTTTTTATATGATTAAATGGGTTCAACTTAACAATTTCTCTTGGAAATTTATGTAAATATTCATCCTCATATGAAAATTAAGTAAAAAATTATTTCAGATATTACAACCATTTTACTCATTTACAGTGTGCCAAGGTTATGTGCGTAACTCTGAAAATGCATAAATAAATATTTTAAATAATTATATTGGATTTTTTTTCAACAATAGTTGAAATTTCATGTTCATGGTATTTAGCGGTAAATTAGCCGTTCTTAACACGATTCGTCAGAGATGACGAATCGTGTTAAAAGCGGCTAATTTCAAGTAAATATCCGGTTTGATTCTCTCTTTTCCTCCATTTTCAAAAGACGCTTATCCAACAAATCTGTCCATTTCTGAATTACATCAGACGTTATCGTCTGACAAGAGTTTTCAGTATCCTTGTAGAGCTGATCTTTCGACTAACACTGACGTCCTCCCACATGCGCATTCTGCTTCGAAATGGATTAAAGGTTATCAATTAGATTCAAATCTGGAGAAAGACTGGGCATATCATCAGCTTGTCATAACGAACTTATTACTTCTCAGGAAATTCACAGTTGCCTTAGAAGAGTGAGAAGAAGTGTTGTCATGCATGAAAATGACCTTTCTTTTTAACATAGTAGTTTCTTTTTCAGCCAATGAAAAAGTATTGTAATTAGTAGAATTTGTTTTCATTCCCCCCGACTAGTTCATTTTCAGTGGTCCCAGCCCAAATTATCATACATTCCAATTCCCATGCACGGACATTTCGTCCACGGACAATTCATCCATGAATTGCTTTATTTTGCATCATATTTATAATGTGTACATATTTTGTATCGAACATTATTTATGTATATTTTAAAATATAAAAGTAGAAAAACACCCTTCGTTGATAGTAATTATAAATTGATGGTCTCCTACTAGCCGGCAACAGTGAAATAATATAACTGAATACTTTTTAATGATATACAGGCAGTTCCCGATTTCAGTACACCCTCGTCTTATAAAAATCTGTAATAATAGCGAGGCATGTCTCGAAGTTATTGGAGTATAATAAACACATAAATAGGGGAGAATATAACAATAACTACAATATTAAACATCAATATTATTACTCATTTTAGGTTATTAGAAGCAATATTGGTAAATAAATTAGTTTTTTATAACACATTTTTTTAAGTGATTAAATAAAATTCATACACGATAAAAGTATATAATATAGAGGATCTAATCCTATATCTAATTCTACACAAATGATTGATAATGAATTATGTTATAAAAGAATTAGGTAGATATTGGAACTTTCTAGTGTTGCCTTTAATTATCTAAACGTGAAAACTTTCATGCTATCGGACTGTTCTATATTTTCGAACTCATAATAAAACCATATATAATCATTATTTTTTACCTCTATTGTAATTATTTCATTTCACCCTGTTATTTCAGTTCCATATTTTGGATACTCATAACTCGTTAATTTATGCAAAATATTAAAGGAGATAAATAACTTAATATCAATATTCTTTATTGGATAAAATAATTTACAATCATTACACATCAGATAAATTAAAAAATATATTCAAGCCAATGTGAATTTTTCCATTATAGGAAAAGGAAAACTTATCTGGCAAAAAAAAGAATAAAGTTAAAAAAATCAAACTAAAACATTACAAAAAAATTATACACAAGAAAAAGAAAAAGGACAAAGAAAACTACTCACAGAATGTGTTCATATGAAATGGTTTGGAATAATTCACAATAATAATATTATGTATTTACACCTGGCTATTAATGTAATTAATAGTGAAAAATAATGTGAAATATATCACATATACACTATAAAATACAAAATTAAGCAATGAATTGTCCGTGGATGAAATGTCCGTCGGACGAATTGTCCTAGACTCTCAATTCCATGTTGACGTCAAATTCGTGTGTGATGTGGTGAGCCATGAGGTGAGCTAAAAGTTTTAGACCAACCGTTAGGGCCGTCGAGTATGTCAGGCATTTTGTCTGTGAAGAGTGATGTTTGGAAATCAGTCTAAAGATAATTCTCCACCCCTTTTAACCTTAATTTCTTATGTGTATCATTCGGAAAATGCATGGTATTAGGTAAAACATAAGAGGCGATTAGTTTCAGTATTCTACAGTTGGTGGTTTTTGAGATTTTTTCACATCGATAATCTTAAAAAGTGCATCACTGGTTTCCAATTGGTTCTCTTAGTTATCGCTTGATCAATGGTAATTTGATCAAGGAAAAGTTTTTGCAGCTTTGCTATGGTGCTAGGATGTTTCGTTACTGGACGTATCGGACCCGAACATTTCGTTACTGGACGTATCGGATCAGGACATTTCGTTACCGGACGTATCGTTACCGGTCGTTTCGTTACTATGACGTTTAGTTACTATGGCGTTTCGTTACTATGACGTTTTGTTACTATAGGACGATTCGTTACCAGATTTTTCGTTCCCGGACGAACAATCTTTTTTATTTCAATGGGTTTCGGACAACAATTTATACCAATCTCATTAATTATAAATAGATATTTTAAATTATATTATTTTTTTACCCATATACNNAACCAATTACCGGAAATTTTCGATCGTATTAGATAATAATATATGTTTATAAATTAAAATAAAAAGTAAAAATGTTAAATTATATAGTCTTTTCTTATATGATCGAAATGTTATTTTCATTGTATTATTTTCACGCAGTAACTGGTTAACATCTGGTAGTTTTATTGTTTATCCTAACGTTAAAAGCATTTATGGAGATATCAATAGCAAACAAATTTCGGATTTTTTTTTCTCAATATATAATTAGGTGTACTATTGACTTATAATCTTGTATAGTTTGAATGCATAAAAATAATCAATTAGTATGATTAATTTAGTTTAGGTATAGTCTATATGAACCTTGGGTTTAACGTCTGGTTCAAAACCAAAACAAAACTAATGGATGCAGAAAAGCTACTCCGTGAATGCAGTCACTTACCAAAGACTTACGGATAGAAGAAGAAAATGAAGAGGGTAATTGAATGCTAAAGGAACTTTTCTAATTAAAAAATTAAGTAATGATTGTAAATTTGAATACCTCTTATTATAATTAATATATAATCAGATACTTAGCAAACGAATAAATTATATATTAAACTCTATAATTTAAAGTAGAAGTAGCTGTTATAGCAGTTTTACCTGAATAAATAGATAATGTATAGGATTGGTATAAATTGTTGTCTGCAACCAATTTCAACTAAAAAATCATTCGTTCGGGATAACGAAACGTCCGGATACGAAACGTCCAGTAACGAAACGTCCGGTCCCACCTGCTACATATACCATTACGTACCTCGTTCAATCTTAGAATAGTCACGCCATTTCAGGATCCTATAGAAACGTACAGCGCAATATTAAGATAGCACAAATCGGTAAATGGTGCGGAACATGTATACTGTATAGTAATACCGAAGATATTGTGGCGCCATCTGGATTTAAAGGCGGGAACTAGAGACACAACAACATTTGGTGTTGATCAAAACATTGAAAGTTTCAGTATTCACTATTCAGGCAGTAGTTACAAATATAAATTAATGCTTTATGTGGTTGGTGTGATTATTGAATTATTATATTAATGTTGATGTGCAATGTTTTGATCAATAACAAAGTGACCAAGTGTTATTGTTGCTTTAGTTCCCACTTTCAAATCCAGATAATGCTTTTTAAAACAGAAATTTCGGAGAGTTCTTCTCCTTTTGTATGGAGAAAGTCCAAAGATAATAATTTAATAGGATTGAATAATATAGTTAGAATATTTTGTTTTATTCATCCTAAATTCATCAGACCCTTTTCTTTAACTTTGCAGTGACTATATTTCTCTGTTTGATTCAGGGTACATGAACATAACGGGCATGGTCAGGGTAAATTAACTACAAGGTAGAGTATTGCGCAGGTTCATATTAAGATGATTACAGTTTTGTTGTGAAAGACGCTTCGATGGCCGGGTTAACTATTTTTACATAGAAAAGGATATGTTATTCAATCTTTTTAGAATCGAAAGATTTAACTTCATTTTACTTGACTAATTTGACTGAGTTCAGCATTACATTGATTATCCTCAAGATATAATAACTAAGAAGGTATGCTAAATGTCTTGATACGAGTTTTAGACTCTTCTGCGCATAAACAAATAAGAACTTCGAACGCACAGATGTGACCCTGCAATATTACTTTACATACTCTATATACTGTACAGCAGGTTGAATAGTTATTTGTATATAAGGATTTGCCCATGATTGTTAATGCAGTGTACGGATACCATTATAAAAATTGTTTAACCCGCTGTATAGCAAGGCTCGTAAACTACTGTGTATATGTATAAACCTTGCTATTTATTATATAGAGTATGTAATCTAATATTGCAGGGTCACATCTGTGCTTTCGTATGTGCGTATTTGTTTATGCGCAAAAGAGTTTAAAATTCGTATCAAGGGTAGCATACCTGGTAAGTTAATGTATCTTGGGTATGGTAATCAGCTGATCGAATCTAGTTTGAGGTGACCACCGGTTGACTGGAAACGGCGACTCTGACCACACTTTGAAACATGGAACAACCTACTTAAACTTAGTCACTTCTAAATTGAATAATTTTCTTATCAATTACTAATTAGGAATTACTTAAATTGTATTTCCATTATTTTATTCCTTAATCCTTAACCTTACTAGATAAGGTTCCTAGGTAGCATATGTTCAAGACTCTATTTTTTATAGATAAGTAAAAGAAATGAACAATAAAAACACACCTGAATTATGTCTATATCTTCAACTTTGAGGTTCAATCGCAATTTTCGCTTTTCTTTTACAAAAAACCCTTTTAAAATGATTTTAAACTTCTCGATATTAACATGCAAATACGAGGAATTATGAGCCACTCGGTCACAAACAAGGAATGTGTTGCTGTGGTGACGTCATATTTTTGCATCGTTAGTAGATATGTTCCTGTACCCTGGTTTGATTAGTCAGCCCACGGTACAGGAACATAATCGGGTATAGTACCTAGCAGACGACACAAAAATATGACGTCACCACAACAACACATTCCTTGTTTGTGACCGAGTGGCTCATAATTCCGCGTATTTGCATGTTAATATCGAGAAGTTTAAAGTCATTTTATAAGGGTTTCGTACAAAAGAAAAGCGAAAATGACGATTGAACCTCAAAGTTGAATATATAGACATAATTCAGGTGTGTTTTTATTGTTAATTTCTTTAACTTATCTATAAAAAATAGGGTCTTGAAAATATGCTACCTAGGAGCGTTAAGTAGTGCTAGTTAACTGCTCAATTGTAGTTCCTATGAATAACAAATAAGGAAAAAATAATGGAATACAATTTAACTAATGCCTAGTTAGTAATTGATGAGAAAAAAATTAAATATAGAAGTGCTAAGTTTAAGTAGGTTTTCCCATGTTTCAAAAAGTGGTCAGAGTCGCCATTTCCAGTCATCCGGTGGTCACGTCAAACTATAGATTCTATCAGCAGATTACCATACCCTATGTTACTGTATCCTGAGGCAGCCTAGTTAATCTCACTCAATTAGAAAAATATACCTCCAAGCCTATTTCAATTGGACAGTTTTCAAAAGTATTAAAGATGATTTTTTTAATAATTCCCTAAAATTGATGGAATAAAATATAATATTAGGAGTTAAATTAAATATTAATTTAAGTTCGTAGGATTTATTTGATTAAATTACCTTTTAAAAACAAATGAAGTATTCATTTCAACTGTGAAAATCTTTTACAAACTACGATGTCTTAGATTTTGTGTTAGGTAGGCTCGTAGGCTTCATTTACTATCACCTCTTCATTTTCCTCTTCTATCCGTGAGTGCAGTAACAGGTGGTGCTTGTGTCCATTTTCGTCACGTTCCCTGGAAGTGTCTGCATTCACGGAGTAGCTTTTCTGAATCCATGAGCTTGCCACCGACAGGTGGTGGGTGATTTGTTCATGGATCCACTTTCCTTTCTGACTGCTTCTACCAGTCCCTTGTACAAATTTTTCTTTTTACGTCAGCGAAAGTTGTGGCCTTTGGTTTCTAAGTAAACGTTAAACTCATCACTTAATTTTTTTTTTTACTTTACATTCACTAGTTTACAACTTTACCATAATAAGATATATAGTTTATTCTTATCTAATATCAATAATGTGGAATCGTTCGATAAAACGTAATTTACCCTATATAGCATTATTGAAGATAAAAGATAACATATTTTCTGTTCGGTGTTTACATTGCTTATTAACTATCATCAGTGTGTGATAAACTGATAATTAAAGTGCTTGTCCGCTTGAAGGAAAGGTTATTGTGATTGTAGTGACCTTTCCTGGTTGTTGAACCGGGAAAAATTGAAACAAAATAACAAATAGGCTAAATCCGGTATAATAATATTTTTTTTTATTTTCATTCGTCATATCGTATTGTATACAACATATCTCAAGAATTTCATTTATATTTCAAAATATTTTTATAACATTATAGTATTGAAGGGAAATGTATTAATGAAGCGACATTTGTACGGCATGTAAAAAAATGCGATCATTTTTTCCGAGAAAGCGTGCTTGACGATTGCAACCTTCGAACTGAACATCGCAATTAATAACGTCGTAAATAGACGGTCGTTCTTTTAAAATTAAAATAGTTAAAGTTTGAATTCAAGCAAAAAGATAAGTAACCATTTTTGAAAGAAAGCTACAGAAAAATATTTACGAAAAGTACCATTCAGCAAGTTTTTCAATTTAATTCTACATTAATTCATGTTCATAGCATCCGAATATTCTAAGATCCGAATCAGTATAAATATATTTGCTATCAATAAAAGTTTGGCAATTAAAACCCACTAGGTGACTTTTCGCCAGATTTATGCAGTGCTATTGCCAAGCTATAGTAAAATGTAACAAATTATCATGTAAATACTAACACAATCTAACATCTAAAGGTGAACACTAATTAACACTTTTTGGCAATATGCATTAAAATAAAAATACTGATAAAAAAGAATTTAAAGTTAGTACAATTAAATTAATTCGTTTAAATACGTTATCTTAGAAGCGAAAATCTAAAATGACCACAGAAAATGTTCCTATAAATAATGCAGTCATTCCAATAGTTAAATTATTTTATTCATAAAAATATGAATTTAGTTCGAACAGTTTTAATATATCAGTGCAGCTAAAGCAGTATCACTATTCTATTTCTTGGCAGTTTAAATAACGTTCACTGGGCCCATTGATTAATGACCTCCACTTCCTCTTATTTACTTTGTAAAAGTTACCTACCTGCAAGGGTTGCCAGATGCTTTCTTTTGGCAGTATCATTTTTTTACCCCATCGGTAAAATCAAAGGTTACACTGAGGATTCTTATTGTTTGTAAAATGATACGTGGCATCACTGCATTCTTTTAAAATCGTACTACTGGCAACTGTGATGCTCGAGCAGCGCGATCTGTGATTGGTCCATTTAGCGGTCACGTCATACTCTCAGACTAAGGCCGGTCTCCCATTGGTTGGAGAATAACCGCGTTTTTTTACTGTCATGCTACGACGTTATTTTCTTACCTACACTAGGGCAGTTATGTTTATTTTCGTTATAGGTAAAACAAAAGGTATAACGCACATTGATTAGATAGCAAGAAATGACGTCTTTATTTTCTCTGAGAAAAAGAAGTAAAATCGTAGTTTGTTGGTTGAATTTATCCCATGACTTAACAAAAGATATAAAGTACGTAGTTACATGAGAATGCAATTTTGTATACCATATAGCTATAGAGTATAGGTTATAATAGAAAACGAATTAACTTTTATAAAGTATTCAAAGTAATAGAACTTCAAATTTTCTAATGGGACTTAATTATAATTCTTTCATTTATAAACCATGTATAAATAATTTTACTTTCTGTCAAGTTATAAATTCCTATAGATAATATCCCTTTAATCCGTAGTGATTATAAATATATATTCACATATATACTCATATAAATACAATAATATATACAGCAAAGCTCAAGCAACCTAATTACCTTTCTTATCAAACAATATGGCGATCTAAAATATCCTAATCAAACATTACTCTAATAACATGAATAAATACACTATCTTATCTTGTCATGATGATCTGAATTTCTATCCCCAATTAGGGAATCGAGTTCTATATTTTGTACTTCGGATTCTCTATGCTTATTGTATCTTGTTGAAAATACACAAAAACCTTGAAGTATTCGCAATGATATTGATTGTTTTTATTCATCCATTACCCTTTCTCGTCTTCAATAGCATACAAACAATAAATTCAAGTCACACTCCAACCATCAAAGAGAACATTTTAACGGTGTTGCTATACTCTGCTCTTTCAATCGTACCGAGAACTTATCATCGATCAGCTGTGCTGAAACTTGGCACACTGAAATGACTGAACAAGTTTCTAACGTGTTAGTGTGTTGCTGACTCTCAACTAGGAAGGGGTGTAAGGTCTCACCGGCTGAACCTAAATGTCGGATTGTTGTGGCGTGAAGAGCATGTAAGGTTGTCATAATGCGAATATTATAAAATGCTGACATTTTTAAAATAGTATTTGCATAATATCTACACACTGTGACAATATCTAAACACTGTGGCAATATCTACACACTGTGACAATATCTACACACTGTGACAATATCTACACACTGTGACAATATCTACACACTGTGACAATATCTACACACTGTGACAATATCTACACACTGTGACAATATCTACACACTGTAACAATATCTACACACTGTGACAATATCTACACACTGTGACAATATCTACACACTGTGACAATATCTACACACTGTGTTAATATCTACACACTGTGACAATATCTAAACACTGTGACAATATCTACACACTGTAACAATATCTACACACTGTAACAATATCTATACACTGTGACAATATCTACACACTGTGACAATATCTACACACTGTAACAATATCTACACACTGTGACAATATCTACACACACTGTGACAATATCTACACACACTGTGACAATATCTACACACACTGTGACAATATCTACACACACTGTAACAAAATCTACACACACTGTGATAATATCTACACACACTGTTACAATATCTACACACACTGTTACAATATCTACACACTGTGACAATATCTACACACACACTGTGACAATATCTACACACACTGTAACAAAATCTACACACACTGTGACAATATCTACACACACTGTGACAATATCTACACACACTGTTACAATATCTACACACACTGTGACAATATCTACATACTGTGACAATATCTACACACTGTGACAATATCTACACACTGTGACAATATCTACACACTGTAACAATATCTACACACTGTGAACAATATCTACACACTGTGACAATATCTAAACACTGTGACAATATCTACACACTGTGACCATTTCTACACACTGTGTTAATATCTACACACAGTGTGACAATATCTACACACTGTAACAATATCTACACACTGTGACAATATCTACACACTGTGACAATATCTACACACTGTGACAATATCTTCACACACTGTGACAATATCTACACACTGTGACAATATCTACACACTGTGACAAACTGACAATATCTACACACTGTGACAATATCTACACACACTGTGACAATATCTACACACACTGTGACAATATCTACACACACAAACTGAGACAATATCTTCACACTGTGACAATATCTACACACTGTGACAATATCTACACACACACTGAGACAATATCCACACACTGTGACAATATCCACACACACTGTGACAATATCTACACACACACACTGTGACAATATTCACACACTGTGACAATATCTACACACACGCTGTGACAATATCTACACACTGTGATAATATCTACACACTGTGACAAAATCTACACACTGTAACAATATCTACACACTGTGACAATATCCACACACACTGTGACAATATTTACACACACACACTGTGACAATATTCACACACTGTGACAATATCTACACACACGCTGTGACAATATCCACACACTGTGATAATATCTACATACTGTAACAATATCTACACACTGTGACAATATCTACACACTGTAACAATATCTACACACTGTGACAATATCTACACACTCTGACAATATCTACACACTGTGACAATATCTACACACTGTGACAATATCTACACACATTGTGACAATATCTACACACTGTGGCAATATCTACACACACTGTAACAAAATCTACACACACTGTGACAATATCTACACACTGTGACAATATCTACACACTGTGAAAATATCTACACACACTGTAACAAAATCTACACACACTGTGACAATATCTACACACTGTGACAATATCTACACACTGTGAAAATATCTACACACACTGTGACAATATCTACACACTGGGACAATATCTACACACTGTGACAATATCTACACACACTGGGACAATTTCTACACACACTGTGACAATATCTACACACTATGACAATATCTACACACTGTGACAATATCTACACACTGTGACAATATCTATACACACTGTGACAATATCTACACACTGTGACAATATCTACACACTGTGACAATATCTACACACTGTGACAATATCTACACACATTGTGACAATATCTACACACTCTGTGACAATATCTACACACACACTGTTACAATATCTACACACACACTGTTACAATATCTACACACACACACTGTGACAATATCTACACACACACACTGTGACAATATCTACACACACACTGTGACAATATCTACACACACTGTGACAATATCTACACACTGTGACAATATCTACACACACACTGTGACAATATCTACACACACTGTGACAATATCTACTCACTGTGACAATAGCTACACACTGTGACAATATTCACACTCACTGTGACAATATCTACACACTGTGACAATATCTACACACACTGTGACAATATCTACACACACACTGTGACAATATCTACACACTGTGATAATATCTACACACTCTGTGACAATATCTACACACTGTGACAATATCTACACACTGTGACAATATCTACAAACACTGTGACAATATCTACACACACTTTGTGACAATATCTACACACACTTTGTGACAATATCTATACACTATGACAATATCTACACACTGTGACAATATCTACACACACTGTGACAATATCTACACACACTGTGACAATATCTACACACACTGTAACAAAATCTACACACACTGTGACAATATCTACACACACACACTGTGACAATATCTACACACTCTGTGACAATATCTACACACACTGTGACAATATCTACACACACACACTGTGACAATATCTACACACTGTGACAATATCTACGCACTTAAAACTGTCTGAACCTTGCTATTTATTTATCTCTTTGAGCCGCCATTGATTATATGACACTAGGGTTATTTTATTGTGTTCTTTTCTCTCTTTTCTATTGTCATTCTATCATTGAGGTCAGTAGGAAGTTCTCGAGGATCAATAGCTAAAATATTAAGCCGTAGCCATGGCTCTCTAAGAGCTTTCGAACACGCCACAGACCATTGAATCTAGGCATTAGATTGCATGTAATTATTAGATGCATTTTAATGTGATTGATGTTTCATAATCCTTTGATAATTCAGGAACTGCATTGAGAATTTGTTTTGTTAAATGATTATTTAAAATGATGCTAAGTTTAATATAATGTTATTATTATCTAATAATTATAGAATTTTTTGTTTATAAAAAAATCAAATTACACTATGCAAGAACATTTTGATTATAAAACATTTTTATATCAAAAACTCAATTTAAAACAAAACTATTAATATTGAACTATAAATTATGAATTTAAACTTAAAACAGAATACATTAATATTAATCTATAAAATTATTTTACATTTTTAAATCAAAATAATTTCATATATTAATATTTTATTCATAATTTCATCTATTAGGTTTA
This sequence comes from Caprella mutica, assembly GCA_947561585.1. Lineage (NCBI taxonomy): Eukaryota > Metazoa > Arthropoda > Malacostraca > Amphipoda > Caprellidae > Caprella > Caprella mutica. The sequence goes on along the minus strand of CANNZV010001266.1, from coordinate 196,524 downwards.
ATATAACTATAACTCTTGTAGTAACGTTAACTTACTTTTATTTCCTCTTATTTCCTAGTAAAAAATATACTCTGACATCGGTAAAAAAGGTAAATAAATTATTTCCCCGCTCTCAGATTGAATTATTATCAACGTAACTAAAAAATAGAGAAATATTACGTGGGAGAGTGCTAACCTAGATTGAAAAGATGGAGATATATTGTGAAATTAATATTCTAATTAATTTTAGTTAGTATACCATTAATTTATGTGTTTACATATATTTTGTTTGAGATGTTATTCAGTGAAGCATATTTTATTTATTTAACAATTGATGAAAGGATAAGAGTAGTTTATATTTAGTCCTCTGAAAAGTAATTAATTAAATTCTGTGTAAAGAGTTAGTCTGAATGTTGTACAGAAGTGCCTTTGTTAAGGGAGGCTAAATGTGTCCCTTTATAATTCATATTATTTATACTAAACTATATTATCTCTATCTTTAACGGCATTATTATTCAACTAAAATAATAGAATAACAATAAAATTATAAAGAACAGTGATAAAATTGAAGAAATGTAATAGAATCTGCATAAGTTACTAATGTGTATAGTAAAAGAAAGCCAAAATACCACTTATTTGGCAGGCTAAATATTACATATAGCTAAATGATCTGAGAAAAGCATCCGTGTCTTTATTCCGAAGAAGACAATAGGTGTATATTAGAGAACTATTTGAGAATATTAAAATAAATTATTATCTAAACTAACCATTAGAGAATGTTAAATAAATATTGAAAACTTTGATTAATATTAGTATATATCATTAAAGGTGAAAATATTGGTTTAACGTTTTTACAGATATAAATTTAATAGATTTTGATTAAAATGCTACCATATTGCATTCATTTATAGTTATTTTTTGTGTTCATGCACATTAATGTACTCATTTTTATTGGTAGGTAATGATTATAAAGAAAACACTATATAGAGTAATTAAATATATTGCAGCTAACTTCTTAGCGCTTTTTTTTTTATTACTTATTTGGCTCGAAAGTACATCGTCATTGCTTGTTACGATCTTACATTAAGTAAAATAAAACATTAAGTTGTTTCTAAACGAGTGACAGTAATAGCAATATTAACTTGTTAATATCAATAATATCAATCCAGTAACAATTATAAAATAAATTGTTATTATTTTAGTGGTATTTTTTTTATTATACAAATAGTTTTTCTACGTTTTTTGAGTTATACAAATTTGTACTAATGTTGTAAATGTTGTACTAATAGTGTCTTCCGTTATTTTTTATAATCGTTGAGATTGACCTGTTCATGAAAACATTTAGGTATTAGTATTTACAATTATTACCTTCGCAAATTGTTGAAGGTCATGTATTGCTTGGCTTGTATTTATTAATTTGTAATCTTGTTATTCGAATAACTCAAAAAGTATTCAACCAAATTGAATGAAATTTTATGGGCCGATCGGTCAATATCAGGAAACATTTGATTAAATTTTGGGAGTTATCAGGTCAAGGTCATTTATAACTCAAAAGTGTTCAAACAAATTGCCTCAAATTTGGTAAGACGATTGGTTATTATCCAGAAACCAGTTTATTAGATTTTGGGAGCGATCAGGTCAAAGGGCAAGGTCAAGGTCATTTATAACTCCAAAAGTATTGAATCATATTGCTTGAAAATTTGTGGCACTATTGTTCAATATCCAGAAACAATTTGATCAGACATTTGGAGCGAGTGGGTCAAAGGTCAAGGTCAATTTGGTGAGATTATTGGTCACGAGTGCCAATTATCCAGTTCCATATACGATTAGTTTATTAGTTTTAATTAGGAAGAGAATAACTTAGAGACATACTGGTTGAGTTTATACGCGAGAATCTCAGATTTAAAACGAAAAACCGGAAAGAAATTGACAGAAACTACATAGCTATTTAAAATTTCAAATATAAAAACAGTCCGTATGTTATATTTATGTGACAAATAAGCTTTGACACAGCTGTTTGACATTCGAGAGCAAATCGAGGTCCATGATCGAGGTGCATGCCTGGCCCTGCATGGTATCTGACGGAACCGACAACCTCATTAAACGGAGTAAAGAGAAGAGTAAATCGAAAAAAACCTTAATGAACCGGCCGAATGTGAGTAAGCTTTAGATTTAGAATGAGAGCAGAGGGTCACACAGATAAACCAGTCTGGAAAAATAGGTGCTTTCTGATGAACTAATTACTCTGTGGGAGTTTTACAGACTTCAAACATTAATGGTAAATTACTAAAAATTGTATTATCCGCAGCATTTAGCATATAGAGTTCATCTGTTAGCCTAAGCAGTTTTCCAGACTGGCAGATAAATTGTGGCATTTTAATTTTGGCCCTCTAAAGAGACTAGAGTCTCTAGAAGATTTCGAACTGAAATTAGGTACATTAAAATGTTGCATAGTTATCGAAAGAAGTGCAGTGCATGCTATAATTTAATAATTTAATTTTTTACTTTTTAACGTGTGTTTTGAAGCTATCGGGTTCAAAAGCTTACAGCCTACAGGTTCCATGGGGCATGTTACAGAGTATGTCACTGTCAGTTAAAGTCAATTAATTGGCTTAGATTTCAAAAGGTCAAATCTCAGATGTGTCTAATTGGCTTAAAGTTTTGAAATGATTCCAGATTCCTATGTTCCAGGTTCCTATGTTAATTTTGGCTTGAAATTTTCAAAAAATGAGCCAAACCAGGCTGTATTTCAAGTAAAATAGAATGGCTTATAAACTCTCCATTTGTCTCTCCATCTCTCTCCAAAAATAAACAACTTTCTCTCCAAAATGATCAAATTATCATAAATTCTCTCTAAAATTCTCTCAAATTTTTCACAAACAATTGTACTTGTAGCCCAGTCTGTATTTGGTGCACAAAATCCCACTGACTTTCTCATAAAGCTGAAAAAATCCACCATAAATTTCCTGTATTTTTGCTGATCCACCAACATTTTCCCAATTTATCCACCAAAAATTAATGGTAACATAGGAATAAATAGCTAAAAATCCACCGACTTTGCCAGAATAATGAGAATATTATATTGAAAGGTGAAAAAATTCCACCGACATGTCGGTGGAATTTTTCCCCCATTGAAAATAATATTCTGGCAAAGTCGGTGGATTTTTAGCTATTTATTCCTATGTTACCATTAATTTTTGGTAGAAAAATGGCTAAAATGTTGGTGGATTAGCCAAATTACTGGTAATTTATTATTTATGGTGGATTTTATTCAGCTTTTTCAAAAAGTCAGTGGAATTTTGCCAGTCTGCAGAATATGGAACATTTTTCCAAGACTCTCTGCGGGAGTTTTTGATTGAATTTTTAGAAATTGGAGATCTCTGCGAGACTGCGGGAGATCTTGAATTAATTCCTATGTTACCATTAATTTAGCTGCGGGAGATTTTGAATTAATTCCTATGTTACCATTAATTTAGCTGCGGTAGATTCTTAATCTGCGACTGAGAGTCAGAGAGTAACTGTCTCAAATTTAAATCTCTGCGGGAGAAGAGACGCATTCTGCAGACTGGGAATTTTGTACACCAAATACAGACTGGCTTGTAGCATAGGAAAAAATTAGATATGTCTCGCCATTTGCAATTGATTTGAATTGAACTTATTGAAGGGCTCAAAAAAACTGTCACAAACTCGCCATTAAAATGGCGAGTTTGGACATGCTTTATAGTTTACCTGGACTGTCCGCTGTATTTCATAAATTGATTAAATTCATGGTAAATTCCACCGACTTGTCGGTCGAATTTTTCTCCATTAAAAATAATATTCTGGCAAAGTCGGTGGATTTTTAGTAATTTATTCCTATGTTAGCATAAATTTTTGGTTGAAAAATGGGTAAAATGTTGTTGATCATCCAAATTATTGGAAATTTACGGTGGATTTTTCAGCTTTTTCAAAAAGTCATTGGAATTTTGTGCACCAAATACAGACTGGAATCTAATGTTTATACTACACAATTTAATTCTTTGATTGAGATGTTTAATTTGGAAAAAATAAAATTTATCATAGAAAACTGTACTAATTTTTATTTTATGTGGTAAATTGGTAACTATGGTAAACTTTCAGTGTAAGGTGCAAATAAAAACTTTAAACTTATCAGTTAGGTAGGCCTAGATCGTAGATGTATTGGCCCGAACCCCCCTGCCAGGTCATTAAACAATCATGAAGTGTGCAGAACAACAAACTAACGGACACAAATCATACAATCATACAACAAACTACATAAGTAACATAACAGCCATTTACAGTAAAATCTTCACTAGGAAGTCAAATATCTTCTTTAAAGTATCTTTAATGTGGCAATCTCATCTGATTTCATTTTTTCATTAAATTTGCGACTTTCCTTCCACACATGGAAACATGGGTTAATGATTATTAGAGTTTTTTTGAGATTTTTGGTCTTTACTGTCCTTTTTTAGATAAATTTGAAATTCTAGGAGAAAAATTGTCCCAAAAATAAAATATCTGGAGAGTGATTGTGTTCCCATATTCTGCAGACGCCAGACTGGCCATCCACTATCCATAATGATCTATTATCCAATACTTGAAACTTAAAAGCCTTTTCAAGATACTGTTTTCTCTCCATTTTGTTACTACTGTCTGTTAGTCCAGTTTGCAGAATATGGGAGACATTTTGTATATTCTTGGGCTCTTGGCAAACATTGAACAATTTCAAAATATTTCCTATATTTACATTAGTTTTACTGCAAGCACATCAATACAGCTTATGAATTAATCTAATAAATCTCTATATTTACAATAATTAATTATTGTAATTACTGTGAACAAAAATTGAAAAAAGAGATCTCTATGAACACTTTAGTGCCTTTATCAATTTTAGCAGAGACTAAGCAGATTGAGGAATATATTATATGACTCTTTCATCTTTACATATAATATTAAATTTTTATTTATATTTTCTTAATTTCTAACTATAACTTGAATTTCAGATATAAGAATTGGGTGCTATATCATAGCTATCAATAAATAGATAGCAATCTAGCTATGGCTTATTAATATTTCTATTGCAATATATATTCATTCACTATGGAGCAAAAGGATACTGATATCAAGTTTACATTTTTAAACTCATCACAAGAAATGAACAGTGGTCTAGATTCTGACAATCAGAAAACTTCAACAACCTCAAAAACAACTGATGAAAAGAAAACTACAAAACGCCATTCATTTGTAGAACTTGTTGAAAGTCAGCATACGAATGAAGAAAAAGCATCTCACTTCTCAGAAGCGACTGAGAAAACAATCTTAAGTTTAATTGATAAATTCATTAACTCATGCCAGCAATTGAATTGTAATGTGTCCACCTCATGGACTGAATACCTCAAAAATGAAAGTATCTCGAGTGTTCCTACACCAGAATCCATTGAAGAAGAACTTTATTTAGTCACTGGGCGGCTTCACACACTCCTCCTAGGCCAAGGTGATTATTTTTTGAGATAGCTACCCTGAGGTAAATTCTATAGCTGCTCTATTTTTTCTCTCAATTTAATACTTTCTTCATTCATGAATATTACAGATACCAAGATGAAGTCCTTCATTTCAAGAGCATTTCTAGGAGAGGTAGATTTTACAGCTCAGACTTCTGAAACTGATATCTCTAAGATTGTGCAGTGGCACAGTAGGGGCTGTGCACCTATAGACTCTGCTACTGAAATGCTTGTGGTTAGTTTGTAGTGATTTTAATAAATGATTGAATTTTGTTAAAATTTGGGGTTTAACTTTAATATGCTTAAGAGTTTAGGTTTTTTTTTCAGATTGGATATAGCTAACTTTATTGTTGATTAATATTTCTTATATTTTTCAGAACTGTTCCAGCAGTGTCATAGCTGCTGTAATATTAGCTTTATTTCATCAACTTCTGGCTCCCACTAATGAAGGTAAGTTTTATTAAATAAACTAGCTACTAGTTAGTGGATTTTGACTACTTACGAAACAGTGAATAATTAACAAGAATAGTAGAATGCATTAAATATAATTATACAGTAGCTACAGCATCAATAATAATAATAATTAATTAATGAAGTTATCTTACTGTTAGCTAATTTAAACTATGAAAGAAACAATACGTTTTTTGGATGTAGCTAGGCAGATTTTGTTTGACAAACCATTTAAAAAGTTCTTATCCATATCTGTTCTGCTTTTCAGAAGATCTGCGAGAGAGAGTGTGTTGCTCTCTAGTGTCCAATGGGTGTGTGAATGCCACTCTGAAGTGTATGCAGAATATTGTGAAGGTTCAGGGCTTTGGTAGTTTGGAGGCAGTTGTGGTACCTGCATATCAAGTCTTGACTAAACTCACCTATAAAGGTAGATGGCTATAAGTGCCTATTTTGTAATTAATCAATAGTTTAGCAACTGAATTCTTTCTCTTTTACAGTATGATCCACAATGAATGATATTAAAACAAAAATTCCTTAAAAATAGTTAAAGGCAATTAATTGATAGAAGAAGAGGTTTGATGGATTGCCAATGTTTGGACATTTATGTTTTTCAGCAAATGTTCAAAATTTCCTTCTAGTTGATTTCAACACAGCGCGGCTCATTTCTTCGTATGGCTCACCATTTTGCAAATATCTTCCTCGCTCATGTTCACAGCAAAACTTTCCACGACAGTCTTGAGTTTAGTAAGAATGCATGGTTCACATCTAATGATATGTGTCATAGCTTGCAACCAGAAAGTAAAGCGGCGATAATTTCGGAGAATAATGGGTGCCAATGGTGATTGTGAGAAATTATCCTTTCATCAAATTTTGAATGCAGAAATTCAAGGCATTCGGCAGTCATATGGCATCTGACACCATCTTGCTGGAGCAAATATTGACGTCTCGATGCGAAATTCTTTACAGAATTCCACATAATATTTTTAGGACTTTCTCCAGGTATACAATTGGATTTACGGATCTCTCGAACCAAACAACAAGGAAGACTTCCCGTCCACAATCCCCACCTAAGCCATCACTTTTTCACCATGAAGTTTTTTGAATTCGATTACAGTGTATAGATTAGTAGTGCAGTGCCAATGTACCTGAAATGTAACCATTTTTATATTCTGAATGCCATTTGTACCTTCTTGATGCTCCTGACCCTTCCTACTTTGCGATGATAAATGATGTTTGTTTTGACCATCGAAGAGGGATTTTTGGTTTTTGCTGCGTACTAGGTCCATTTTCTAATATCCAATTTGAGGCCACACAATGATAAATATCGAAAATAGTCCATTTTTATACCAATGTCCCAACATCAGGGTAGCATAGGTGCGATTATTTGATCAAAATTCGGAGAGTAGATATTTCTAAGAAAATTTTGTTTTAATATCATTCATTGTGGATCATACTGTACCATATCTCTGTGAGCACTAAATTTTATATTTTTAATTTTCATCTTAATTGTAAATTTGTAATTATTGGTCTTATTTATTGAAGTAACTAGTTATAGAAGACCTAAAAACAAATTAGATTTTACTGTTTGCTATTCTGAAAATAGTTAGTTTTTTTTTCAGTTTTCTTTAAATTAAAGATTGTAGCTAGTATTGTTTTATTGTTGCTATTATTGTGATTTAATGTTTCTTTCACTTTCATTTTCAGACGATCATGGCCTCCTTTTTTTCCGCCTCACTGGAGGACTGTCACTCACTCACGATATCCTTAAGTCTCGTCTGGTGCCTAACTCTTCACCAACTTTGCCTGTGCTGATGTTCTTGAAAGTTGCTGCTAAAAATGGTAAATTTACACATTTTATTAGAACTTTTGGGTTTGATAATGAGATCAAACAGGTGACTGAATGTCACTACCGGTGACTGAATGTCACTGCAGGTCCTTGAATGTCACTGCAGGTGACTGAATGTCACTGCAGGTGACTGAATGACACTGCAGGTGACTGAATGACACTGCAGGTGACTGAATGACACTGCAGGTGACTGAATGACACTGCAGGTGACTGAATGACACTGCAGGTGACTGAATGACACTGCAGGTGACTGAATGACACTGCAGGTGACTGAATGACACTGCAGGTGACTGAATGTCGTCACTACAGGTGACTGAATGTCGTCACTTCAGGTGACTGAATGTCGTCACTTCAGGTGACTGAATGTCGTCACTACAGGTGACTGAATGTCGTCACTACAGGTGACTGAATGTCGTCACTACCGGTGACTGAATGTCGTCACTACCGGTGACTGAATGTCGTCACTACCGGTGACTGAATGTCGTCACTACCGGTGACTGAATGTCGTCACTACCGGTGACTGAATGTCGTCACTACCGGTGACTGAATGTCGTCACTACCGGTGACTGAATGTCGTCACTACCGGTGACTGAATGTCGTCACTACCGGTGACTGAATGTCGTCACTACCGGTGACTGAATGTCGTCACTACCGGTGACTGAATGTCGTCACTACCGGTGACTGAATGTCGTCACTACCGGTGACTGAATGTCGTCACTACCGGTGACTGAATGTCGTCACTACCGGTGACTGAATGTCGTCACTACCGGTGACTGAATGTCGTCACTACCGGTGACTGAATGTCGTCACTACCGGTGACTGAATGTCGTCACTACCGGTGACTGAATGTCGTCACTACCGGTGACTGAATGTCGTCACTACCGGTGACTGAATGTCGTCACTACCGGTGACTGAATGTCGTCACTACCGGTGACTGAATGTCGTCACTACCGGTGACTGAATGTCGTCACTACCGGTGACTGAATGTCGTCACTACCGGTGACTGAATGTCGTCACTACCGGTGACTGAATGTCGTCACTACCGGTGACTGAATGTCGTCACTACCGGTGACTGAATGTCGTCACTACCGGTGACTGAATGTCGTCACTACCGGTGACTGAATGTCGTCACTACCGGTGACTGAATGTCGTCACTACCGGTGACTGAATGTCGTCACTACCGGTGACTGAATGTCGTCACTACCGGTGACTGAATGTCGTCACTACCGGTGACTGAATGTCGTCACTACCGGTGACTGAAGGTCGTCACTACCGGTGACTGAAGGTCGTCACTACCGGTGACTGAAGGTCGTCACTACCGGTGACTGAAGGTCGTCACTACCGGTGACTGAAGGTCGTCACTACCGGTGACTGAAGGTCGTCACTACCGGTGACTGAAGGTCGTCACTACCGGTGACTGAAGGTCGTCACTACCGGTGACTGAAGGTCGTCACTACCGGTGACTGAAGGTCGTCACTACCGGTGACTGAAGGTCGTCACTACCGGTGACTGAAGGTCGTCACTACCGGTGACTGAAGGTCGTCACTACCGGTGACTGAAGGTCGTCACTACCGGTGACTGAAGGTCGTCACTACCGGTGACTGAAGGTCGTCACTACCGGTGACTGAAGGTCGTCACTACCGGTGACTGAAGGTCGTCACTACCGGTGACTGAAGGTCGTCACTACCGGTGACTGAAGGTCGTCACTACCGGTGACTGAAGGTCGTCACTACCGGTGACTGAAGGTCGTCACTACCGGTGACTGAAGGTCGTCACTACCGGTGACTGAAGGTCGTCACTACCGGTGACTGAAGGTCGTCACTACCGGTGACTGAAGGTCGTCACTACCGGTGACTGAAGGTCGTCACTACCGGTGACTGAAGGTCGTCACTACCGGTGACTGAAACTAGATCTCTGCTCAGCTATGTTTCTAAAATCCTCCCTCTCATTTTGCTATAGCTATTTCTCTATCTGACGAGCTAAATATACTGTATCGTTGTACCATTTACTATCACTAGCTGTAAAAGTTAAACGATAATAAATAGCTATATTGTTTATTCTTATTTGACCGAAGATGTGAAACTGACCGATAATTCATAACTCACCCTAAACTGAAGAAAAAATTTCCAGTCAATTTATAGTTGACCATTTCTGTCCTCCACAGGTGGTAATCAACTACAATTGGGACGTCATGGTTGTGTGGCGACTATTATTAAGATGCTCAACACTTCATCTACCAACCACATGAACAAACTGAAATATCTGCTGGATATTTTGGCCTCTCTCACTGTACCGAGTGAGTCATTCATTGCTCAGTAATTAATGAGCCAAAGGTATTTAATTCTATTACTATGTATAGTCAAAGAAAAGTGCATCTGTTATGATTTCTTCATAGTTTACCAATTTCACATTTCAAAAAATATACTTTACCAGTTTACTACTTGTAATGCTTGTTTCTATTTTATAATGGTCTGGGTACACGATGACAAATTTGTAAGATTTGAAAATGGTAGGAATTAGAAAACTGTGATTTGAGAAATTAACATAATGCAGTGACTTCTCTTCGATTGTACCTATAAGTGCTATTATTCAACTTAACAATTTTGCTATGGTCGAACTGAAATATCAGAATTAGTTAGCTACTGTATATACCTGTTGGAATCACATGATGTAATATTTTGATAAATTTGTTTAATCTACTCTTTATTCTATTTATAAATTGAAATAATATATATCTTTCCACTATCCTTTTATCAACTTTTAAGTCTTTTTATTCCTTGCTAGCTTTATTTTATTTCTGTTTATAATTTATTTCAAATTGTAATGTTATACTTTATCTCTCAAGGTTATTATTTACTTATTCATTTCCAGTTAAAAAGAATAAGTACATTATTTCTTCATTTTATGATTTTGGTAAGTTTTGTTGTTCTTTCCGTGTGAAAATTAATGATGTTTAGTTTTTGTGGCTAACAAGTTTGGTGGAATGTTTCACCTGTAGTAAGTAACCTAAAAATCACTCGTTTATTGTTTTCACTTTAATTTAATCTCTTTGTGTGTCGATAGGTCCAAACTGTTGTAATTTGGATTTTAAATAGTCTATGGTTTTTTTTAATTTAATTTATCATAGCAAGCTAGTTAAGTTCTGAGGCTTTTCTACAAACATATCCTCCATTTCCATCCAATTTTGAAAACCTGGCCTCAGAAGCAAAATATATAATAATGAAGATCTCACTTCACTCTAGATTTTTATTAATATTTTAGAATTGAATATATAATAATAATGATATAGCTAGCAGTTAGAATATGAAAACAATTAATAAATAGCTAATTTATAGTTAAAAGACGTCTCTGAATGGAACGTTTCACCTTTTTCCATGTTTAGTTAGGTTTCTATTAGAATATTTTTTCCTCTGTGTGAATTATTTAGTAGGTTTGCATGCAATGTTTTCTATTATTTAACGCATATAAGTGTGATATTTGTTACCACAGACTACGGTATAGAGTGGTCTATAATGTTATCAACACTACCACTGTAGAGATGTTCAGAAGTAGATGTTCTTAACGATCAACAGTTTAGAAGAGTATAGCTATATTATAGAACTCCTCTCTAATTAAATCCGGTATAATGAATGTAGTGTTATGAGTAAGGAAGTAGCCTCTATAATGAACTAATTTTCTTCAGTTTGCCATAAAATGTACATTAGTTTTTTAAAACATTCATGGCAGACAAAAGAAAATTTGTTCACTACTTCCTTACTAAGGACACTACATTCACTATACAGGTTTCATTATAGAGGAGTTCTACTGTAATACATATAAAATTCAAATTTATTTGGTTAATTGGTAGTGATCTTTGAATTAAGTAGCTATATTAAACTTGAAATCAATGGTCTTATGTTTTAAATCTCTAGCAATTATTTTTAAATGTTAGGTTGGTACTTTATTAATGTTTCAAATCTCCTCCTAGAAAGTAATGCCCTGAAGGCAGTAAGAGAGGGCGCTGTGTGTGCCACTGTGCGTGTCCTGACCAAATGGCAAAGATTTGACCAAAAGATGCTGCCAAAGCTGATGAAGAGTGGTATTGCCGTGTTCAGTCACATTGCCGATACTAGTGAGTGGAGGGTGGAAAAACATCTATGCTGAGATTTGTTTGATTTGAAGCAACTTCAGCTTTTCTAGTAGCTATCCATAGATACCAAGTCAATATTAAAAAATATAAATAACTGAATAAAAAATACTTTGTAAAAGATTTCTTCTATAGCTACTAGTGAGTGGATTTTTAATGTCTAAATGGAAAAATTGCCTTTTGAAAAATATGGCGGGTGGAGAAGGTTTGAGAAAGATGATTTGATTACATTGATTAACCTGATATTTGATTACTTTAAAAAAACTCTAGTTTTTCTAGTATCCATAGATGCTAGAAAAACTGTAACTTTAAAAAAAAACTTTTTCTAACATTAAAAAACTTGAAATTGACAAAAAATACTTTGAAAAAGATTTCTAATAGGTAGTTCAATATTATTCTTGTTATAAAAAATTATTTCGGTTGTTTTAGAATTATTGTGATTCAGTAGCTTACATTTGTTCATAGAAACCCTCCTTCAGAGAATACCTAATTACTAATTTTGAAATTTTCCAATAACTTCAGAAAAAGGTCGCAGATCAATTGAAGAGGATGGAGGTGTTCAATTCCTCAAGAACTTTGCTTTCAGTTGTCCCTCTAATAGCAAACTAGACAGTCTGGTATGTTCTGCTGCCAATGTGTGTCTCAAGTGCTGCTCTACAGTCACCCTGCCATTGCCTAGCAGCGGCACCCTGGCTGTCACCCCAGTAATGAGATTCACACCTCCTATTGTAGGTGAGAAAAACTGTACTATGAACTTTTGAATTATGCTACAAAATGTATCTCAATTCTCTTTTCCGTTATACATTTTTTTTGTGGCTCTTTGAAGAAAATAAAGTTGAACCTTCAAATAAATCATTCTAACTTTTATTAAAATAATAATTGTTTGTTACTTTTATTAGATTAATTTCCAGTACGTAGCTAATTCATAATGGGAATGATTTCTTTTTCAAATAATTCCTGTAATTTTATTAGTTCCTGTAGCTAATTCTTGTTTTATTTTACAATACAAACTGAAGTCTTCTTTTTAAACCTATATTCCACTTTAGTAACAACTTTACTAAATCTACAGAGAAGAAGTTGGACACAGTGGACACTGTGATCAGTGAACCTCTGAAGCTGTCCCATGGAGTGGACAGGGAAAAGTCCCCCATGTCCGAGTCTGATGAAGAGGACGATGATCTGGACACGGAAATGGACACAGTCAATGAACAGCAGGTTGTGTTAGTTTGAAATACCAGAACTTGTGCTCTATTCACTAGCTACAGTAATCCTTATAAATTTACGTAGTAATCTTGCATTTTTAACTGTAAAAAATAAATCTAATGTCAAAATATTTGAATGTGATGTTCAAGTTAGAGAAGAAGAGTGAGATAGAATTCTGAGATTAAAATTAAAACAGTTATGTATTTTCCAATTTTCTTTGTGGTTGGGTAGCTATGTTATAAAATAGCTATAGTCTTATGATAAATCAATTTTATAGTTGATTAATAAATTAAGGTAGATAGGTTATAGTCTGGCAGAGTTCTGTATAGCTAGGTATTCAGATAGCCAGTAATGTTTCTCGAAGAAATATTTGCTAATTTATATCATTATTTTCAGGGAAATTCTGAATCGGATAAGACAACAAATGAAGAATTTTTAAACTTCCCAAAGATTCCTCAAGACCAACTTGTCAAATACTGCAGGTTTTTCCCCGAACTTTTTGATTTCAAAAGAGTTGGCGTAAAAGATTCGGTCGACTGGAGTGGATCTACAATCCGATCTGCAGGTTCATATAGCTACTCTTATTTCTTGGTACCTATTATCTTGATATAGCTCTGGATGAACCCTTTCTTTTGCAGTTCATAAATGACAATCCTCTGAATGCCACTCGGTGAACAGTGTCCACTTTTATTATCAGGAGTTTCAGCTTCTGAAGCTGCCTTGCGAATCACATCCGAGACTAAGAGCATCTCTCCGTGCTTCGTAAAAGTCGCTTATCCTGACTTGGTCGCTGCTGGTAGTGTGAAGGCTTCAGAAAAACTAAGGGACAAGGAAGAGAAGATGAGTCGGTATGATAGTCTGAACTTGTTTTTATTTTTTTTATAAACTGTCCCCGCTTGCGAAACAAATTATTTTTTGAATAGAAAGACTAAAATCAAAGCAAGACGAGTAAAAAATATCTTAGAATAAAAGATTACTTGGATATATAAAAACGTGTATATTTAGAACATCTTTAAAGGGGCAGTAGCTACAGTCCAAAATTAAAGGTCCTTCCAGGCTCCAAGGAAAAATTTAGTTTATTACATAATGTTATAGAACTGCAAACTAGAACTGAAAACTGCATCAAATTCAGTTCAGTATATATTCATTTAAATGCTTCTAAATTTTCATACTCTCTGCACAACAATTGTCCGAAACACTAATCTGACTCCGAAGAAAAAGATTACACAATCTTTGTTTTGATTTCCAATTTGAATACTATAGAAAACAATGCATGTCTGTCCTTCGTTTAGTCTGTAGTAAATTATTATTTGATGTATATAAGCGTTTATATAATAACCTGATTATATTTCATACTTTAAAGTTTACACGATTGTTTTATATTGGATTGATTGTCCTTAGCTGACATTGAAAACAAACTGTGTAGCTAGCTACATTCTTTTTCTTAAGACTGAAAATTTGAAGTTCGAAGGTAAAGTTGCTATTGTAGAAATTTGATCAAAATAAATCTTTTAAAGCACGTAGAACTATATATATGCTTTCAAATCTCATTCGGTTTAAAAGGATAAGAAACATAAGCCTTATTGATTAAAAAAAATTTCTTGGATGGGACCTTTAAACCATCGTCAGTCAAATTGATTAAAGAAATCAATTCATAACATATAATCAAGCTATTATCTAGTATATTCATAACACTTATTTTATGAAAATAAAAATGAAATGTGGTGCTGTCAAGTGTTCTGCCCCTTAAAAAAAGTCCTTAGAACAGTAGCTAGCTACTAATTACCTTCACCTAGTTACAGATATATCATTTTTTCTTGCTTGTATTGCTTCAATAGCTTTTACAATAATCATAAGTGTATTGAAAAGGATACCAAGATTTTTTTACAATAGTGCCAACTAACTAGAGAAAAATTAAATATAATTGCCCCCCCCCCCCCCCCCAATATTTACTCTTTTCATATTTCTCTCATTCACTGTATTTCTATTTCTCTCATTCACTCTATTCCTATTTCTCTCATTCTCTCTATTTCTATTTCTCTCATTCACTCTATTCCTATTTCTCTCATTCACTCTATTTCTATTTCTCTCATTCACTCTATTCCTATTTCTCTCATTCACTCTATTCCTATTTCTCTCATTCACTCTATTCCTATTTCTCTCATTCACTCTATTCCTATTTCTCTCATTCACTATTCCTATTTCTCTCATTCACTCTGTTCCTATTTCTCTCATTCACTCTATTCCTATTTCTCTCATTCACTCTATTCCTATTTCTCTCATTCACTCTATTCCTATTTCTCTCATTCACTCTATTCCTATTTCTCTCATTCACTCTGTTCCTATTTCTCCCATTCACTCTGTTCCTATTTCTCTCATTCACTCTGTTCCTATTTCTCTCATTCACTCTGTTCCTATTTCTCTCATTCACTCTGTTCCTATTTCTCTCATTCACTCTGTTCCTATTTCTCTCATTCACTCTGTTCCTATTTCTCTCATTCACTCTGTTCCTATTTCTCTCATTCACTCTGTTCCTATTTCTCTCATTCACTCTGTTCCTATTTCTCTCATTCACTCTGTTCCTATTTCTCTCATTCACTCTGTTCCTATTTCTCTCATTCACTCTGTTCCTATTTCTCTCATTCACTCTGTTCCTATTTCTCTCATTCACTCTGTTCCTATTTCTCTCATTCACTCTGTTCCTATTTCTCTCATTCACTCTGTTCCTATTTCTCTCATTCACTCTGTTCCTATTTCTCTCATTCACTCTGTTCCTATTTCTCTCATTCACTCTGTTCCTATTTCTCTCATTCACTCTGTTCCTATTTCTCTCATTCACTCTGTTCCTATTTCTCTCATTCACTCTGTTCCTATTTCTCTCATTCACTCTGTTCCTATTTCTCTCATTCACTCTGTTCCTATTTCTCTCATTCACTCTGTTCCTATTTCTCTCATTCACTCTGTTCCTATTTCTCTCATTCACTCTGTTCCTATTTCTCTCATTCACTCTGTTCCTATTTCTCTCATTCACTCTGTTCCTATTTCTCTCATTCACTCTGTTCCTATTTCTCTCATTCACTCTGTTCCTATTTCTCTCATTCACTCTGTTCCTATTTCTCTCATTCACTCTGTTCCTATTTCTCTCATTCACTCTGTTCCTATTTCTCTCATTCACTCTGTTCCTATTTCTCTCATTCACTCTGTTCCTATTTCTCTCATTCACTCTGTTCCTATTTCTCTCATTCACTCTGTTCCTATTTCTCTCATTCACTCTGTTCCTATTTCTCTCATTCACTCTGTTCCTATTTCTCTCATTCACTCTGTTCCTATTTCTCTCATTCACTCTGTTCCTATTTCTCTCATTCACTCTGTTCCTATTTCTCTCATTCACTCTGTTCCTATTTCTCTCATTCACTCTGTTCCTATTTCTCTCATTCACTCTGTTCCTATTTCTCTCATTCACTCTGTTCCTATTTCTCTCATTCACTCTGTTCCTATTTCTCTCATTCACTCTGTTCCTATTTCTCTCATTCACTCTGTTCCTATATCTCTCATTCACTCTGTTCCTATTTCTCTGATTCACTCTGTTCCTATTTCTCTGATTCACTCTGTTCCTATTTCTCTCATTCACTCTGTTCCTATTTCTCTCATTCACTCTGTTCCTATTTCTCTCATTCACTCTGTTCCTATTTCTCTCATTCACTCTGTTCCTATATCTCTCATTCACTCTGTTCCTATTTCTCAGTTTCCGTGCTGTTACTTCTCTCCACCGTTTGTTTGATGGGGGTAGTTCACTCTACCACGTGGTGTACGATTTGGATGCCTTGCTGCACCTTCAACAGGCCAGGCACGGAATAAGCAGACAACATGGCAAGAAGTGAGTAGCTAATCTCTTTATCACATTAATTTAATAACTTGCAATGCATTGAGACAATGATAAAATTAACAATGTTTATTTATTTCAACACATAGCACCCTTACATTCACGTACTGGCCTCCCTGACCCTAACAATTTGCACATTTAAATTCATAAGAATGACTGTGATTCGGTTAAACGATTACTTCTAAGGCAACCTACATATTTAATATTTAGTGTTAATAATAATACATATCACCATAAAATAACTAGCTAATTTGTCAAATTAATAAATTTGCTACATAACGGCATATAGCTATATCGCAAAAATGTTATTTTTCACTGATTTTCACTGATTTGGGTTTTAATATTTTATCCGATCCGTTTAAATTAATCAGTGATTGTAATTTCTGAAGATGATTGTGTACGCAATCAAGCTTGTTACTTATGACTTGACTTTATTTGAAGTAAATCTCATTGTTTCCTAACCTGTACACGGTTGCTCAACTTTAACTTTGCTGATGTGCCACATCTACAGATTGCTGTCCCAAAATAAGGCCACTCTCAATGTACGATTTAAAGTTTTATCACTATTTTCAAGTAGCTCCCATGGACTACTTCAAAACTTGCTGTCTACTGAAACAGTCTGTGGTTATTCTCTTCAAGTACGAGATCCTAAATTTTGTGTTATGTAGGCTCGTAGGCTTCATTTACTATCACCTCTTCATTTTCCTCTTCCATTTGTGAGTGCAGTCACCGGTACTTGTGTCCCTATTCGTCACATTTCATGGTCAGTGACTGCACTGCATTCACGGAGTAGCTTTTCTGCATCCATGAGCGAAGTCGCTTGTTTATCAAGTAAATAGCATTGTTTCTTTAAGTCCCATGTTTCTTTCCAGGTCACTGAATAATGCAGACGAAAAGAGAGTTGGGAGGAGAGATGTCTCTGCTCGGTATTTACATTTCGAGTCACGGTTTGAGGGAGGAAATCTAAGAAGAGCCATGCAGGTGTGTTAGGGTCTACGTCATGTAAGAGAGTGGTCCAAGTAAAAGATAAGCAGTTGTTTATAGATAGGAGACTCAACAAAAAAGCAAATACTAGCTAAATAATAGATAATTTCTATTGAGTGTTGTGTATATATATTCTTTGCTAAATAACTACTGTTTTAACCTTCGTTTGTTATTATTTATGAACTAGATTTACTGTTAATCGTCGATATAAAGTCAAGCTCTATACCTAGGCTTTGATTGTTCTTGTTGTTCTTCATCATCAGTACTTAATCAATTTAGTTGGAGAGCATAGCTAGCTATGTTTTCATATTGTTTGGGCAGATTTTTGAAATTGGATTTGTGACCGGAGATGTGGAACTGACAGATGATTCGTAAGTTACCCTACAAACATTTTCACAGGTTGGAGACAGGGAGTACGATTTGGTGCTGAACACGGACGTGTCCTCTACGCACCACCACCAGTGGTTCTACTTCGAAGTCTCTAACATGGAGGCACAAACTGCCTACACATTCAATATAATCAATAATGAAAAACCCAGCAGCGAGTTCAATGAAGGTGGGAGAATAATAAGCGCTTTGTTCACTAAATAGTATCCGACTGCTTCTTCCAGTCCCTTGTATTGAATTTTCTTTTGACGTAAGCGATATGGCCTTTGGTTCCGAAGCAGATGTTAAAACTTAAACCCCTACTAAATTTAAATCACTAAATTGTAGACAGTGTTTTTTTTATTGAACATAATTATTTAAATAACATGAGTAGTTAATTAGCTAGCTATGTATTTTATGTTGTCCAACATTTCAAGAGAAGTCAGTTTAATATCTAAGCATGAGGTTATATTATTCCCCCTGAGCATATATTATGAGCTAATTACAATTTAGCTTAGATATGTATAACAATAATGTATGACAAATAATATATGATTATTTTTCTCTTCAGGAATGCAGCCAGTGTTGTTTAGCGTCAAAGAGTCTCTATTGGGTCGGAGTGAGTGGACTAGAACAGGGAGCAGAGTGTCATACTTCAGGAATCACTACAGGAGACCTTGCAAACCAGGTAGCTACTGTCAGGGAGAAGAGTCACTGGCATTGCAGAAACTCTTTTCTTAGACTGTACTATGACAGCTCTATAGCTCTATATAATCAGCGAATGAGTGATGGATAAATAATTTATATTTCCAATCAATGGATGTTTAAGTTCAAGTTTGTTATTATTGTTGATTTCATTTCTTATTTAAACTGCTGTACCTACAATTTATTTTTGTTTTTTGATGGAAAAATGGCAGGTCAGTTGAGCGTACTGTCACAGTACGCGTACTGTCCCCTCTCTTATTTTTTTTTAGACCATCATATTACCTTCGCCAAATTGTGGAAGTTTTTTTTTGATCGGCATTGTATTTATTTATTTGTAATCTTCTTTTTGATAGGAACATCTTTTAAACTCTTTAAAATAATAGCCAGTGAATTCATTTCCCAGGCACTCTCCCTTACTCCGGTTCATCAGGTACCAGGAAGACACAGTGGTACTACACGGCCACCTTCACTGTGGAGTTCAAACACCCTTACGATGTGTGCTACCTTGCTTACCACTATCCCTATGGGTACTCGCGACTCAGGGTGAGGATGCTATTAGGTAGCTATGTTATACAGGGTGACCCACAGAAAAGTGTAACTAACTTAGAATTACTATAAATATCGTATTTATAAGTAGTTAAAAAATGAGTTGAAGTTAATTAATTTTTTTTCAGGTATCTATTCTACCACCCCCATTGCTCAAGATTGTACATGTACGATATTTATATTAATTCAAACTTAGGGACACTTTTTTGTGGGTCACCCTGTACAGTAGAACTCCTTCATAGTGAATGAGTTAGGATGTAGCCTCAATAGTGAACAGATTTTCTTTAGTTTGCCATAAAATAGCCATTGGTTTTCCAAAACAGTTGATAATTCATCGCAGACTAAAAGAAAATTTGTTCACTATTCAGGCTACATCCTAACTCATTCACTATAGAGGAGTTCTACTGTACACACTAAAATAAGGTACGAGTCAAATTGACTCAAAATTTTGAGTTTTCAGTTTGTCCCAAAACCGGCTTAAAAATGTGAGTCAATTTGACTCCTCCTAATATTTTACTCAAAAACAAGTCATAGCTATTGACTCCTAATTCATAGTCAGATTCAACATAAGAAGCCATTCCATAATATAATCTTATTGCCAGTAATTATGTACGTTTCATTCATTTTGTTGAATTAAATGATTTTCATACTTAATCTATTTTGCTTATTAAGGATGGAAAAGCTTTAGGCTACATTTTTTATAATTCCAGTTGTTAGAGTGCAAAATTATTCGTATAATATTAATTTTCTGTATTTCATATTTGTTACGAATACTATCTTATTGTCCACAGAGGTTCATTTGCAGTCTTCATGAGAAATACGAAGAACAGAAAAAGAATGACAAGGAAATATATTTCGATTGCCAAACTGTGACACATACTTTGCTGGGTAACCCTGTGCCTCTGATCACAATAACCTCTAATCTAGATGACAATGAACATTGTGACAACATTGTGGGTACAACGGATAAATCCCACCATAAAGGATCTACTTTAATATCTGATAATTCCCACCATGATGAACAAAAAGAGCCATCCATAATCTTAGATAATAGGGATGATAATGAGGTGCTAACTATGATCTTAGATGATCATAATGATATATCAGGGCCTTCTTTAAATAAATTTATGACTTCAGAAGATGAAGTGCCTTCTTCTCTTCACAATACTGACTGTGATAATCTTTACTTTAGTTCTGATGTGTACTGGTTAGGTACTGATGATAAGAAACCTACTCACGGCAGGGAGGTTAGAAGTGTCTACTGTGAGGGGAATGAGAGGGTCTTCTTCACGGGACCCAGGCCTCTCAGTACCCTCTGTAAGACACTTAACTATGAAGATGTCTTCGGTGAAGTAAAGAAAGAGGAGAATGAAGAAGATATTAAATCTGAAGTGGAGGACAATGTAGCTTTTGAAAAGGGAACTCCTGATAATATTTCAGTGAAGAAATTCAAGGTAAATTATCATTAACTTGACTTTTTCAAATGTAGTTTTAGCTAAAAAAAACTATTAGGTAATGTTTATTTACCTAGCTAATAGGTATATTGTATATACACTATTTTTGTGCAACGCTATTGATAAATAGTGGCATACAACCTTAGTGATTTTGTTACATGGGGCGTAAGGGTGGGGCGTAAGTTTGGAAGCAAATGAAAGTGCATATTATAATCCAACGAAAAATATATTTAATAATTTACAGTTATGTATTATTACATAAGGGTTTTAAGAATTCAAAAATCATAAATTTATTCAAAATGTTCCCCCTTGTTTTTAATAATAGCCTCAAATCTCCTCCGAACTCCTCCTATTGCGGCAAGCAACTATTCTTGTGAAATTTCCTTCCAAGATCTCTGGAGCGAACGCTTTAAATCATCCACACTGCGATGGAATTTACCACAGGCCTTTGATTCAAGAATGGACCATACCGAAAAGTCCATAGGATTAACATCTGGGGAGCAGGGAGGCCACATTTCTTTGGACCAAAACCGTGGAAGATGGTCATGGCACCAGTTTTGAGTGACATTTGCAGTATGTGAAGTCGCGCCGTCTTGCTGAAATGTCCATAGAGTGTCATTACCGAAGTGATCCTTAGCTGACTCCAACATTGGCGTCAAAATATTCTCAATATAACATTTAGCATTGATTTTGGCGGCCTTGTTCCACAAAAATTAAAGGAGATCTCCAAGTTTCTGAAACGGCGGCCCAGACCATTACTGAAGCAAGTTTCATGGTTCTGTGGACAGTTTTTTGGTTGTATTGGATGTCTTATGCACTTTTACCAATTATTCTGTCATTCCTCCGGTTGTGAGCCATTTCCACTGTGAAATTTTTTTCGTCAGATCAAACAATTTCACCAGCCGTGCCAGACTTCAATTCTCTCAGAAGTGCTTTGCTTCTCTCCAATCTCTTTTTCTTTACAGCTTCTGACAGAGTCTGTCTCTTTTGGAGGGTGAAAGAGGACATCTTTAGGTCTTCTTTGACAACTCTTCTCATTGTTCTGGGACTCACATTAGCTGTTTTGGCTAACAATCGTATTGACCTTTTCGGGTTCCTCCTGATCTTCTCTCGGGCACATTTTATCAGTTGTTTGGTGCGTTGTGAGCGTGGTCTACCACTTCTTGGACGATCAGTCAAGTCTCCTCTCTCATTAAAACGCTTCACACACTTCCAAACAGTCGATCTCGCTATTGAGAGAGTCTTTGAAATGACGGAATCTGACTTCCCAGCACGGTGTAGAGCAATAATGGCTTCTCTTTTGTCTGACATTTTTGAATTGACTAAATTTTTGTAAAAAATAACACTGCCACGTTATAATGTAGTGTCTCTACTATAGTTCAAACCCTATCACCTACTTAGGAACTTATTTTTGAAAATTATATTGATGTTTGAAAAATTGCTTCCAAACTTACGCCCCACCCTGTATATTTTAATAATATCAAATTATGAAATTTATATTATTATTTTTACTATTTATACGAGATAAAACTTTGAAAAGGATGAAGCCTATTTGTAGTCGAATCGTCGAGGCAAATAGATAATTGAAAACTATTCCGCATTAAAAGGTTTTTAATTATCTTAATTTCTGAAATTGAAGAAGAAATTTGATATTCAAAAAATTAAAAAAAAAATTCTGTTATCTGAAAATATTTGATCTCCTCCTAACAGCCAGTGATCTTTTTATCATCCCGTGTTCACCCTGGAGAGTCCAACTCATCGTGGGTGATGGAGGGCACCCTGAGTTTCCTCCTGTCTGCTCACCCTGAGGCCAGACTGCTGAGGCGACTCTACACCTTCAAGGTGGTGCCCATGCTGAACCCAGACGGAGTCATTCACGGGAAGTAAGTAGAATAGTATTTATTTTTTTAAACATAAACTCGCCCTTACAATAGACCGAGTGAACGGCACTCGCTAGTCTTTACAAACGTTATTCATAGATGAAGTGCTGTTTTGTTTATTACTAGGGTTGTGACAATATGCTTTTGAAGTCTTGAGAATATCATAGACGAAATGAAATGTGTTGAATAATACATACCGCTGGTTTAGAACGATTCAATAGGTACTTCTAATTCTCTTCGTCTATAATATTTTCAGGATCTATGATTTTAAAAGCATATTGTCACAACCCTAGTAATGTGTTGCTATAGGATTAGGCTGACATAGGTGCACACTCATAGTACTCGGAAAATGGATGTCAACATTGGTCATGAACCAATCCGACCTTTAGATTGACTTAATCTAGCACCCACTTCTCGGTAACTGCAAGCCTTCTTAGATATCCTTTTTCTGTGCGGTAATCCATTAGATAGAATATCATACGATTTTCAAATAATTCTTATATTTCTCGTCTTCTTCATTTATGTTAAATTAAAATAAATTTAAAAAGAAGTTGTTCAACAACGAGTTGGTAAGAAATCAGGTAATGATTTTATTAGGTGAAAAATTTGTGATCACTTTTCATAGTAATTTTTAGTTCAATTTTAAATATAGAAGTTTAAAAGAATGTTATAGTTAAAACGTCAAAAGCGAATGGGAAATTGGTTTCCTTCCTAGCTGCGAAAATAAGGATAATGAATTAATTTTTTATGGGTTGTTGGGTATTATAAATTTACTTTCATTTCTTATTTAATTTCGTAAGTTTCTAAGCCAACTAACATAGAGATCTTGATTTTGATGTTACATACATGCTTATGAATAACCGTATATTAGGGAAGTTTTTAAACCATTTCACACCTAACCCTTATTACCTGGGAATAATTAAAACTGATTCAACATTAAATGTATTAAATACTAACTATGAGTGTATTATATCAGTGTACTTAGCTCCTCTATTTGTTATTGAATATTTATTTACTAAAGTGTAAATAATTTTATATAGCTAGCTAAGTCATGTAAAATAAAGGCGAAGAAAATTTTCAACTGAAGTTTAATATTCTTGTGAAAAACGACAAAATACAAGCTTGAGAATTTTGTCAAACATCTGTGACATCCTATATAAATAGTGACTAATTAGCTGAATCGTGTTGATTTCATTCATTTTTTATCTTATAATGCCCATGCTCTTTTAGTATTAAAAACCTTATTGTATCAGTGCGAAACTGAACTCTTCTTTCCTTTCGAAATCGCTTGGTGATTTCTCTACTTTCGGTGTTGTAGTTGAAATTTTCGTTGTTGTTTCAATTTCCCCAACATTTTCAACCCTACTCTCCACATTGAAGTTCTCCACACTTGGTGGCAGTAACTGTTGATGTAAAACACGCACGACTGTATCGTGGATTCCGCGTATTTCGTTCTGATCCGGTGTGCTGTTCCGAATTTTATCTTGAATGTTTGAAGGTTGTTTGATAACTTCCGTGCTTGGTATGCTGCTATCTTGAATGTTTGAAGGTTGTTTGTTAACTTCCGTGCTTGGTATGCTGCTATCTTGAATGTTTGAAGGTTGTTTGTTAACTTCCGTGCTTGGTATGCTGCTATCTTGAATGTTTGAAAGTTGTTTGATAACTTCCGTGTTCCGTATGCTGCTCTCTTGTCTGATAATTTTTTGTTCGTTGTTCAGTGTTTTGGTAATTGGAGTTTCAGTGGGAAAATGAAGTATTTTGTTTATTCTTCTTGGTGATTTGAATTTTGTAGGAGTTTTAGAACTGATAAGTCTTCTGGCTTCTTTCCTGTAAAAAGAAGAATTAATATTATAATTCTTATTGCAAATAGTTTGTAGTATACTGTATAATATTTCTGGAAAGAATATTGTGATGAAGCCGTGAAATATCAATCTACTCGCTTATTAGATGAGACAAAATATAGCTCAATAGCTACCTAGAGTATGATTGTTTTTGTTGTTCTTGGCGATCGTTTTGCCTATAATATAATTGATTTACTTATTTTATTTTTAATAGAAGAGCATAGATATGTCTTAATATTGGCTGGAAAATTGTTTAAAATTTGAATAATTTTCCTCATAAATGGACTCATAGTGATCTAGATGTTCTAATATGGAATGCTTTCAATGAACACACGTCTCATATTTGTCTAGTAGTATTTACATGTTCTTCTATGGCACCACCAAAATTACGAACTAGAATTAAAATATATATGTCTACTAAAGAGTAATTTAGATCTTTCTTAATCTAGTTACCTTGATCTTACCGGCCAGTAGTCTGTCGCCCCAAATTGGATGATGTAGTTGTAGTTGATTGGGACTTTGTATTAGTAGCATCGTTACTCCTCACTCGATTGTAGTTGAAAAGGTAACACTTGGTCAGTTGACAGATGAAGTGTTTTTCTTCATGACAGTTCGCAGCGTCCCACGAGGAGGATTTCTGTGTCATACAAAGCGTGTCCGCCTTTCTGGAAGGATCACAATATTCAACACTTAGAGTACATTACAGTGTGATTGTTTGGTGTTCACTGTTCAGACGTTTCTTCGAAAGACATTCGAGCGACAGAATATTTCGTCGACAGAACGTTATGTCGACAAAACGTTTCGTTGATTTGAAACTCGACATACATGGCTGTTGTATAGTTTATTGTACTTCACATTTCATTATTGTTTAATGATCTGACATAAATTAGTGTGTTAATATCGTCTTTGCGAAAATTCGCCAACGAAACGTCTTGTCGACGTAACGTCCTGATGACAAAAGGTCTTTCGACGAAACATCCGGCAACCGATTGTTTCCGTGTAAGGCACTTTATAGTAGCTATATACTACAGCTATGTGAATTACAGATGCATAATTAATTATATAATGTCTCGAAGTACCTAAATGTACCATTTTGTTCTTACGTTAGTGGAGGGTGTCCATTTCTCCAGAGGTTAACAGAAGGGTCATACTCTTGACCTGTTGTCATCCATAACCACTGATCTGAACCCAAACTGTTACCACTCGTCCAGAAACTTTCTGCTGAGTACCGTGCTGGGAAGAATAACTTGTTATTAGTTACGATTATTTGTTTTATTGATATTAGTTGTTACCATGGTTTCTAGATATTAATATCATTAGTTATTAATTTTATCACCATTAGTCCATTATTCATCGGCCTTTACATTAGTTAAGAATTAACTACTTGGTACGGATACAAAGTTGTATATTCTCCTCGTTTTAAGTAAAAAAAGGTCCTTTTTGAATAATGTTGAATTAGGTAAAAGCTATTGAAATTTTGCTATATAACTACTCACTGGGAAGAATTAATTTTGATAAACTGAATTTTAAATCAAAATCCATCACTTGATTTCACTTAGTTTTGACGGTATAAAAATGTATTAGGACCCAGAAGATAGAAAGTTCTGATGATACAGTAGAAACTTATAAGGGTTTCCTTCTTAACCCTGTATGGCATAATGTTGCTTTCAGGAAACAAAATCCTTTAAAGCTTAATGTGCATTAGAAGAATAATCATCAATAATTTTTCCCAAGCTCATATACATAGTGTTGCTTTAAACTTTTTAAAGTAGCTAACAATGACTTATCTTATTATTTGAACTTACACTAGATATTTAACCTTAAAATTGTCATTCGTGGACATATTTTACCACAAAATGTGAACCATAAGGGATCTTATGTTACTCCTATAAATTTTTTCTCGGGAAAACTACTAAACTGATTCACGTTAAATTATAAAAAATTTGTCTTCAAAAAGTAGTTAAATTCGTTATTGTGTACTCACGTTGTTTCTCTATGAAAGTAGTTAGCTGTTGGGTCTGGTTCTTGTCCCCTAGAGTCAGTAACTCCATTCCCAGTGACCTGCAGTACTGGTAGGCTAGGTACCAGTTCAGTCTAGGTGTGTAGGGTGAGGCAGAGGAGAAGTGATAACTGGTAGGGCCCACATCCACCACATTAGGTCTCTGTCCTTGTCCTGTAGTGGGATAGAAGAGTAAAAGAACGTTCTAGATCAGTGGTTCTTAAAGTGGCACCCCTTGGTGCTTAGATTGCATGTAGTATGACTGATTTTTATATTATTATATGTTCGATTCTCGCTGTTGATATCATGCAGAATATACATGAAGTATATTTGCCATTTTCTCGTATCATAGTAACTAAATATATTATTATTGTAGCTTTTCAATATATCTCAATGTAATACAATGCTCAGGGTTCTAGATTGCCAACTGTTCTAGATTGTAAACGTCTAACATAAACAACAGCATCTCCTGTATGCCGAAAAATTACTCCGTGTCCATTCCTTTCTGACTGCTTCTTCCAGTCTCTTGTACTAAATTTCATTTTGACGTCAGCGATATGGCGTTTGGTTCCGAAGCAGACGTTAAATCCCTACTAAAATAAAATTATTTTTTTGTCTACGTAGCCATGTATAAAAACTGTGGAAATATAACTTTTCTTAATATGAGATGTCCCGAAATCAAATATTTTAAAAAGAGATGGATTTAAAAATTGATGTTATCAACTACAACAACAACAACAACAATAATCAGAGATTGTTTATAGAGTTGTACTCTCATTTAAATTAAATAGAAAGCAAGGAAATCAATATACGTCGATCAGTAGTTGAGTTAGTTAGAAGCATTTAAAAATTACCGAAATTTAGATCATATACCAGTTTTTGAATATTAAAGATCATCATTAATTCTAATTGAGAAAAAGTTTATATATAACACTGGTAAAATTAAAATATATTATTTAAACAATTTTTCATCTGAAATGGTTTATATATTTTCTCAATATCCTTTAATTTCTTACCGTAAGCGATGAAGGTAACCATCACCAGGATTTTGAAATAGGAATTAACCAACATCTTTAAGCACAATTTCCTTAACACTGTACCACCTCTCCCGACTCTCCCAGATAGCTAACTGTACCTGCATTGGGACACTGCATGCTAGACCTAAAACCTGTTTGAGGAGAAATAACTCCTGTGAATACGTTCTTTGGAAATTAATCACTGGGACTTTTCCTATTTTTTATAGGGAAATAACCCGAGAAAAACATACAACACTTGTTATTGAATTATGTTATGGTATTAGATACTTATTTTATGGAACGATAAAAATAATGAAATAATGAGTTTGATTGTAAGCTAAGTATTTATACATATTCTGCAAACTGTTACGACCATCGTTCGTTTTGACGATAATTTCTTCTCGCTTTAGATAGCTACCTGTGCTTTATTTTAATGTTAAGTCTTTTGATTGAAATTTTGTGAATTTCATTGGGTATCAAAAAAATATTTTTAAGGTTTCTAATTTTGAGTCTACGATTGTGATTTATAACACAACAAGAACAAAAAATGAAGCGGTTCTGAAAGTATGCGCTCTACATGTGCCCGTAATGTTATAAAACGAATCTATTTATAAAAAATTAACCTCCTGAGATAAGAGTAACTTTAAATTATTATTCTAGTTGTAAAATATATCATGGTTCTGTAGAAAAAATGCTATTCATGTAAATATTTCTTTATTCAATAGATATCACAATGTATTAACATCTTCACAACAATTTATGATTTAGTGATTAGGCGTATTTTTATATCCTGTTTTGTAACCAAAATACCACGTATTTCCCCCTAAAATCTCACCACAATCTGCTGCTCTGTTGAAATGAAAACAAAACTAAACTAATGTTGTAGTTTGTGTATCTTGAACAATAGTTTAGTGAATAACATGTGTAACTGTGTTTGATTAGATACATGCACTTGTTTATATAAATTATAGAAGTTAAATTATATGTATTTAATGGGTTATTATTTAATTTGTTTATAATGTATCCAAAATATGCTGAAGTTACTAGGTACTCTATATATTGTGGAAATTGATTTTAGCGCTGATTGTTCACAATGCTCAGTGCTATCAGAGAAAAGAGTCCCTGTGATGATGTACTATCAGATAAAAGTCACTGTGATGATGTACTATCAGATAAAAGAGTCACTGTGATGATTTACTATCAGAGAAAAGAGTCACTGTGATGATGTACTATCAGAGAAAAGAGTCACTGTGATGATGTACTATCAGAGAAAAGTCACTGTGATGATGTACTATCAGAGAAAAGAGTCACTGTGATGACGTACTATCAGAGAAAAGAGTCACTGTGATGACGTACTATCAGAGAAAAGAGTCACTGTGATGATGTACTATCAGAGAAAAGAGTCACTGTGATGATGTACTATCAGAGAAAAGAGTCACTGTGATGATGTACTATCAGAGAAAAGAGTCACTGTGATGATGTACTATCAGAGAAAAGAGTCACTGTAATGATGTACTATCAGAGAAAAGTCACTGTGATGATGTACTATCAGAGAAAAGAGTCACTGTGATGATGTACTATCAGAGAAAAGAGTCACTGTGATGATATACTATCTGAGAAAAGAGTCACTGTGATGATGTACTATCAGAGAAAAGAGTCACTGTGATGATGTACTATCAGAGAAAAGAGTCACTGTGATGATGTGCTATCAGAGAAAAGAGTCACTGTGATGATGTACTATCAGAGAAAAGAGTCACTGTGATGATGTACTATTAGAGAAAAGAGTCACTGTGATGATGTACTACCAAAAGAGTCACTGTGATGATGTACTACCAAAAGAGTCACTGTGATGATTTACTATCAGAGAAAAGTCACTGTGATGATTTACTATCAGAGAAAAGTCACTATGATGATGTACTATCTGAGAAAAGAGTCGCTGTGATGATGTACTACCAAAAGAGTCACTGTGATGAATTACTATCAGAGAAAAGTCACTGTGATGATGTACTATCAGAGAAAAGAGTCACTGCATGCTAATTTTATAAATCATAGTTTTCTAATTTTCTATTTTTAAAAGTTTGTCTTCGTACTCTCTCAGACCAATTTTGAAATATCTACAAGCATTATAATTAAAAAAGTTTCTTCTTGAAAATGAGAAATTATTGAACTGATATATAATCAACAAATACAGTTTTAACTGTACAACCAGTTGTTTCTAAACTGCTTGCTATTGTGAACTCTTTGCTCTTTGGTAACCTGTTAAGCCGGTAATCGGGTGCTTTGTCCTCTACAGACCCAAAACCCTCGGGGCACCCTCCTCACGACCACTTACAGGTACTTACTTAAAGAACGTGATTTATCGACTCAACACATGCAAAGATTATTCCGTCACACTTTTTGTCTGAATTTTTCTTTATTTTATATAGTTTTTCCAATTTTAGAGTTTCAACCGCTTACTTAATTTTTAAATGGTTAATTAATTAATCTTGAACAACTAAATAAAACAATCCTTTTAAAAACAAGAAAAATGTAATCTTCACACAGATGAGAAAACTCTAAAATATTATTACATCATGCCTCTTATACTATTTTTTATTTTATTTATACTGTGATTGGTTTCATATGTTAAATTCTTCTTTTTGAAACTATTTTCAATATTTCCTTCTACCGTTACATAACTAAATGTCTTCAATACTCCCCATCTGACGACCCCTGCACTTTTCTTATCCGAAGTCACAGAACTGTTTGGTACCAATTAATAGCAGCCTGCAGCCTAAGACTTTCATATGTTTCTTAGCTTTAGCGGTACAATCCGCTATATTGCCAACCTGGCCACCAAATCTCTCTATGACTTTCACGTAGCTATAGCCTGCTATGATGATGTCAAAAAGTAGAGTAGAAAACCGTGGTTTGTGGGCTTGGGAAAGTTTGAAAGAAAAAGAATATTCGTCGTTTGCCTTCAGGTTATCTATCGTGAGTTGTCTTCGTTTGTTTGTATGTTCTTGTGGTGACATTTTAGTTATGTTGTAAATAAAATGTCAATAGTTAAGTCATCTTCAATGTATTCTTATTTTGGTGGGAAAATATTGTTTCAGCTTTTCTTATGAAATATCAACTTTAAAATTAGTTCATTAATGGCCAATTAGTCATTCCAATAACACTCTTTAGTGTAATAATTATTTCTTGATGATCTTTCTCTTGAGGCTACAGTTACGTCAAATGTATTATATCGGCTCTGACTATACAGGGGTGATTTAAAAACAAACTGTTTTTTTTAACATTGTTTTTTTTCACTCATTACTGTATGGTGTGGTTTGGTTATTAACTATATTCACTGTATAATATCGTCACTGACTTAATTCACTGTATAATATTGTTACTGACTTTATTCACTGTATAATATTGTCACTGACTGTATTCACTGTATAATATTGTTACTGACTTTATTCACTGTATAATATAGTCACTGACTGTATTCACTGTATAATATTGTCACTGACTGTATTCACTGTATAATATTGTCACTGACTGTATTCACTGTATAATATTGTCACTGACTGTATTCACTGTATAATATTGTCACTGACTTTATTCACTGTATAATATTGTCACTGACTGTATTCACTGTATAATATTGTCACTGACTGTATTCACTGTATAATATTGTTACTGACTTTATTCACTGTATAATATTGTCACTAACTGTATTCACTGTATAATATTGTCACTGACTTTATTCACTGTATAATATTGTCACTGACTGTATTCACTGTATAATATTGTCACTGACTTTATTCACTGTATAATATTGTCACTGACTGTATTCACTGTATAATATTGTCACTGACTGTATTCACTGTATAATATTGTCACTGACTTCATTCACTGTATAATATTGTCACTAACTGTATAATATTGTCACTAACTGTATAATATTGTCACTAACTGTATAATATTGTCACTAACTGTATAATATAATCACTGACTGTATAATATAATCACTGACTGTATAATATTGTCACTAACTGTATTCACTGAATAATATTGTCATTAACTGTATTCAATGTATAATATTGTCACTAACTGTATTCACTGTATAATATTGTCACTAACTGTATAATATTGTCACTAACTGTATTCACTGTATAATATTGTCACTAACTGTATAATATTGTCACTAACTGTATAATATTGTCACTAACTGTATTCACTGTATAATAATATTGTCACTAACTGTATCCACTGTATAATATTGTCACTAACTAACTGTATCCACTGTATAATATTGTCACTAACTAACTGTATCCACTGTATAATATTGTCACTAACTGTATCCACTGTATAATATTGTCACTTACTGTATCCACTGTATAATATTGTCACTAACTGTATCCACTGTATAATATTGTGGCCCTCAGGGACTCTATCCTGAATCCGTTTATTGTGAATGGAAGAGAAGGGGGTGGCGTTCCTTGTGCCCCGAACTGTTGTAATTTGAATTATGAATAGTTTTATTTTTAGTTTTACCATGTTCATAATTCTTTAAAGCTACTTGCAGTTTTGGAGAATAACGCTAAAATTTTACTCCTCGTCCTCAATTACGAGATATTGCATTTTTGTGTTAGGTAGGTTCGTAGGCTTCATTTACTATCACCTCTTCGATCCGTGAGTTAGACCATCGGTGCTTGTTTCCCTTTTCGTCACATTCCTTGATAAGTGACTACATTCACGGAGTAGCTTTTCTCAATCCATGAGTATTGTCGCTGACGGTTGTAGGTCGCTGATTTTCAATTCTGATTGCTTCTTTTAGTCCTTTGTACAAACTTAACTTCCTTTTGACATCAGCGATATGATCAGAAAGGGTCGAAGGCTCGAAGCAAACGATAAACCCCTACTATAATTAAATTATTGCAGTTTTTACTATAAAAGAGAGCTTGCTACTTTTTTAGGCCTAGTATAGACGGGGAGTTTTCTAACGCCCGTTAGATACAGCATATATGATAACGACCGGCAAACGAGCGTTTCAACAAAAATCCTGAAATACGCGTTCGGAGGGTGCTTGTGAAGAAACGCATGTTTAAGTGTGTACAATTTACACATCTATTGAACTTCTAAATCTAAAGGCGCGTGTACACATTACACCAAGTTCAGGCCCGAACAAACAACTAACTTTTACACCACAACTAATGGGCCCGTATTGAACTTCGAGTTACTAGAAGCTCAATAGATTATTTTCAAGCGCCCAGTGAACGTGCGTTTCTGAATTTTGTTGAAACGCGCGTTACCATTTATTATATATGGTATATATAACACGCGTTAGGAAACTCCCCGTATATACTAAACATTAGACGCCCGTTTCTTAAGCACCCAGCGAACACGCACTTAGGATTTTTGTTCAAACTCACGTTTGCAGGTATTACCATATATTCAACATGTAATTCGAAACGCGCGTTTGAAAAACGTCTGTACTAGGCCTTACTTAACTTTTCTCATTTGTTCACGTTTCAGTACACGATGTGGTTTGACAGACGAAGATCTAAATCGTCGGTGGAAGAATCCCTGCCCAACCTTGCATCCCGAGATCTTCAACGTCAAGGCTTTGCTCGAGTTTTTAACCTCAGTCGTTGGGTCTAAACTGAAAGAATCTGGCTACAAAAGCCACCCAGTGAGACTGTTCTGTGACTACCACGGCCACTCTAGACAGAAGAACCTCTTCCTCTATGGCTGCTCTAGGCAACTCTCATGGAATACTTTGGATAAAATTGAGGCTGACTATCCATCCCTGACGTGGTTGGCTGCCATTTGTAATCGGTTAGTGAGACTATTCCAATGAATTGTCATTATTGACCATAATAACATTCGATTAAGTTCATTAGCTAATGACCTTTTTAAGACTTGGATTGATAAAATAAATGAATTGCAGATAACTATTAACTTAAAGACTTCCATTGTATCGCCCTGATTTTCGGAGAATTTTCAAGACTCTATTTCATTGTTATATATATGGATAAATGATAATACGTAGTGAAGAATTGAATCATCGTATTTTCTGCATCAGTTAGCACTGTACTCTTAGATCTACCTTTCTGTCGCACTATTTCTCTGATTTCATTTGTATTTAATTTCAGTTTGTTATCTGAGATGCATTTTGGATTCGAAGCAGACGTTAAACCCCATAATAAATCATTCATATTGATTAGTTAAGGACTTCACTGTAAGCACTCGTTTTAAATTAAATAAGCTTGCTATGAATAAAAATAAATTTATGTAGCTAGTAGTCCGAATCTTTAATACAAGGGTTTGTGCTTGCAAATTCTAGTGAAAATATTTCTTCATTAGAATTTGCAAGCCTAATAAAGGATACATAATATAAAAACCTTGTATAAAAGATACCGACTTCTACGTAAATATATTTCTACTTATAGCAGGTTTATTTTAAAAGAGAGTGTACTATTGTGAGACATAGGTATTTAATTTGTCATATCTCCTTTGCCAGGACCGTGCCCTCATTCAGCAGCACTCACTGTCGTTACACTGTAGAGAAGTACAGGGAAACCACAGCTAGAGTGGCTGTATGGAGACAGTTTGGAATAGAACTGAGTTACACGCTAGAGGCATCGGCCGCTGGCTGCGACCAGGGCATCTATAAGGTGAGTCATCAATAGGGCTGTAATGATATGCTTTTAAAGTCATAGATCCTGAAAATATTATAAACTGACAGAATTATACACTAATCGTTCTACACCAGCGATAGCTGTATGATATTCGATACCATTTCATTTCGTCTATTATATTCTTAAGATCTATGATTTTAAAATTATATTGTCAAAACCCTAGTCATCAGTTATAGACATGAAACAACGAGGAACTATTTTTTATGTATTATTCCAAGTATCTACACTTTAAAAGCAAGTAGGGTACAGGGTATATCTAACATCTTGATAGTTTTTCATACCATGTTCATGTTTGGTAAAGGATATATCTACTATTTAGACTCTTTACTATTGCTATCCATTTATCCGTGAATAAAAATCTATTCAATTTTAGACCCTTCTGATAAATGTTGGATAAGATTTTTACTCCATTTGCTCTTGAACAAAGTAAGTAGCCGATAGCAATTTACAAAAATATGTTCAGTTTCGATAGGAATTATATTTTCAGTGTACCGTGAAATCAATTTGAATGACCCGGAACACTGAATGGATCCTTCCAATTCACTACAGTGACTACACGGTAGTTACTTAGAAAAAAATGAACATCTATTCGTAACTTGCTACCGACATGGTGAATTTTTTTTCTTTCTCTACCATCTTTACAACTCTTTCTCTACCTTCTTTACCACACTTTCTCTACCTTCTTTACCACACTTTCTCTACCTTCTTTACCACACTTTCTCTACCATCTTTACAACTCTTTTCTCTACCTTCTTTACAACTCTTTTCTCTACCTTCTTTACAACTCTTTTCTCTACCTTCTTTACAACTCTTTTCTCTACCTTCTTTACAACTCTTTTCTCTACCTTCTTTACAACTCTTTTCTCTACCTTCTTTACAACTCTTTTCTCTACCTTCTTTACAACTCTTTTCTCTACCTTCTTTACAACTCTTTTCTCTACCTTCTTTACAACTCTTTTCTCTACCTTCTTTACAACTCTTTTCTCTACCTTCTTTACAACTCTTTTCTCTACCTTCTTTACAACTCTTTTCTCTACCTTCTTTACAACTCTTTTCTCTACCTTCTTTACAACTCTTTTCTCTACCTTCTTTACAACTCTTTTCTCTACCTTCTTTACAACTCTTTTCTCTACCTTCTTTACAACTCTTTTCTCTACCTTCTTTACAACTCTTTCTCTTGTTGTCGCAGGGTTACCACCTCAACACTCACCATCTCTTAGAGTCAGGTTGGAAGTTCTGTGCATCCCTTTATGATCTGCATCTCCTCAGTGTGTCCGATGCATCCAAACTGAGTGGCTTGCATCCACGGGTTGGGATACACAACAAGAAGTGAGTATGGAGAATATTATATTCAACTTTTTTTGTGTTAATATAGTTAATGTTTCAAATGTTCTTAAGAAGTTTCGCTTTATCGAGCGGTTCCACATAACCTACCAAAAAATACATAAAGTTAAACTCCTCACTTATGAAGCACTCTAGTAATGAAGGACCTGAATTATGAAATGCACCTGAGATATGAAATATTTTCTGTGCTTAAATTATAGAAAATGATATACGCCAATGATCATAGTTTTCTCTTAATATTTTAATCATATGAAACTATCAGTGCACCTGAGATATGAAGAGGCTCTGAGTTATGTAGGAACCAAAGCTTAATAACTCAAGAGTTTCACTGTAATTTTAATTCGTATCCAAGGTGCCTACAGGTATCATATTTACGAATCGATAATGTGAAATCGTTCGTTAATTCGGAACTTAGCTACCTTAGTTTACTATTTTAGAAGGTAAATACATTCTCTGTTTTGGCTGTAGATGAACTAGTTGTAACTGGTTAATCACTTTCAGCAGTGCGGAGTTCACTGCAAGCTGCAGTGACAGTGACTGAGATGTCATAGCTGGTCTCTAAGCCACTAGGTAGTTCACTAGTGTCTGTGCCTAGTATGTTCTTTTTCTGTGTGTTTTAACATCTAGTTCTGTATGTAGCTAACAATAGCTCTATCTAGTTAGTGTTCGTTGTATTAATTATCAAAGTTAATGCAGTTGACAACTTAACTGTGTGATGGTAATATATTAGTTCACCTATTGATACAAAATATAATAACGTCCTGAGCTCACATAACTTAGGGTACGGTTACTATGCATGCGTATTCGAGCGATTTTTCGCACTGACGATAGCGTCAGAACTGATCGTCAGTGAGATGGTGGTTACACTGTACCCGATTTCTGATCGTCAGTATGTTTCTGCCAATTAATATTGGGGTTTAAACTATGTTTATTTGAGGTAATGTTCGGGAGGAATTAAAAACCTTCCTGTGTGTGACGCTAATTGATTATTTTTTTCATTGCGCACAATTTTTGAAATACCTAAATAGAAAAATAAGGAGAATTTTTTTATTTAACTATAAGGATATTCAATTTTATTGAAAAAAATTGTACACAGTAACAACCAATTCAAACCTTTATATAAACAAATAGGTATTATATATATAATTAAATAATGTCCTTATTATTCCTGATAGGTAGTATAAATAATATATTTCCAAAACGCATGAATAAACATTAACATCAATCGAAAGTAAGATAATTAAACACATAAATTACCGAATCTGTCGCAAGTCGCATGAAAAAATCACTCATTTGAACGCTGAAGTTGTTCTGACGACATCGGACGTAATCTGACGACTTAATTGCAGCAATTTAAAAAGTATTCAAAGTATGAATTTGATCAGAGCGAAAAATCGCTTGAATACGCATCCATAGTAACCATACCCTTACATACACAATTCTTTACAAACATTGCCACCGGTTGTACACAAGTAGCACCCACTTCCACCTACGAGGAGTAGAGATGGGACGATACCAAATGTTTCACAGATACCGATACCAGGCCGATACCGATACCCTACCGATTCCTAGATTTTCTAGACTCCCTCCCAACATAGATAAGGGCGAGTTCCACATAACTCAACGGGATAGGATCAACCTATCCTGTCTGAGCTGTGGACACCACCTTTATATACCCTCTTACACGCACCGGATTGGGAGATGAACCTCTGATCGGTGTGAGTTCTGTTGCCCAGTCAGTAGTCTGTCCCCTACATCCTCACACTACGTCCGTACTTACAACAACACACAAGAACAAGGTCCGCCACCTCTACGATGGTGTGCTGGATGGGAAAGGGGATCTACCCTGGGGCCTGGACCAACAAAAGACCAGAACGAACCTGACCGGGACTTTGAAGATAAGTAGCGGGGCCGACTACCTCTCCATCTTCCAGATCGGGTCGGTGATGTGAAGTATGCTCGGTGTGCGCAAGACCCTGCTAACAAACATTAGCCCAAAAGTGTGTACACAGTGTGGAAGGATTGACACTAGCGGAGTGTGTGGTAGGGTGCTGTAAAGAGAGCAACAGCGGTGCAGTGCAGCGTGCAGAGGAGGAAGAGGCAAAAGTAGACCTGTTCAGGCCGCCACCCAGCCCAGAGAAGATGGAAGAGCATGGTAAGATTGGAAGCGACGGCGGTGTAGGCTGAGTGGAGGCCCTGCTAAAGATGCGGTACGCAACGTTGGAGGAGGGATGGAGTTCAAAGAAGTTTTAGGAACTGCTGGTCTTGGTGACTCTCCTGAAAATCTTGAATCACCCGAAGTAAGTACAAAAATAACACAAGAATACTCACAATATACACTCATTGGCACATTTGGACCCATCTTAAGGCAGTTGTTTACTTCCTGAGTGATGCTGGATTCTCTTAGGCCCACACAATGCCTCGGATGGGTGACACCTGAGGTGGGCCTGGTCACCCCGGTTGAAGACGTTGGGTACAATATTTACCTTTTGACAAGAATCTTATGCGTGTTGTGCACTCAGAGATTCTTATCTTTGTGAAATATTATCTAAACATATGGTTAATTCTTCTGTAAATTTGTGTTATATTAATTATAATTATATAATATACAGTATGGGCCACAAAAATGATTCCGCTTTTTCAAATACATGTAAATCGTTAGCCAATGGACTATTCTTAAGAGCTAACTCTGTGATTAGAAACTATTTGGTGTAAACACATTTTAGAAGAGCTTTTTTTTCCGCGCTGTTAAAAATGCAAGTGTGAAGCGGGTCTTAACCATGCAATAAACAAGCGAAGAACGAATATTCAGAGTGGAAACTTCAATGAGATCAAAATGTAACTGAAGTTGTTCTATTTCCAAATAGTTTCTAAGGATGGAGTGTAAACACCCTGTATTAAAATGTCTATCATTATAATTTTTTCCCTTTTTTTATTCATTGCCTTTTAGTAAGTAAAATCACAGAGTTAGCTCTAAGAATAACCTTTGCGCAAGGTCAAAAATAATCACCCTCACTCTTTGCTTACCTGTTCTTAAACTATGACCATCAGTTTAAAATTGTTTTTACCAGTTAATAGTACAATAAGAGGCATAGAAAAAGAGACCAAAATTCTGTTTTTTCGTCCATTGGCTAACGATTTACAAGTTTTTGAAAAAGCGGAAACATTTTTGTGGCCCATTCTGTATAGGGGATTGTATTTACTATTTACATTTAAGTGTCTTTTGTGTGTTTTACTTTGTTGAAAAATTACGCGTTTTGTTCTGTTTAACTGTTTGATTGTGTTTCGAAAATTAATTACGTGGAAAGTTCTGTCGCATTAGATGTGCCAGATTAATTTAATAGATTAACCAAAAAGATGTATAAGCATTCAATGAATGGAGGAGGATATTATTACGACAATAACTGTTTTTTCTGGTACAACAGTTAGGCGGACGGGAAACATTAACTCTTAAATCTTTATGCCTGAAGTAATTGGAACGTGAAAAAGCATAAAATTTTATCTACCATTTAAGACTATATTCACAAATTCCTTATCCTATTTACCCTTGAATTTCAGTCAGTTCTTTTACACTGAAGATTACCACTGGCCAAACAATACCTACCATAATCTGATCTATCACTTCTATTTCAGAATGTTCTCTAGGTCCATAGTCCCTCGCGATCATTCTAAGGACAACTTCGCTAGCTTCATCGATACCTCTTCTCCAAAACCTCTAAAGGGGTTAGGTGGCACTGGAAGTAGAGGTTTAAAGGGAGGTAAATGCGGTAAAAAATCTTCGTGTCCTGATTCTTCTGATGAATTCGAGACTGATTTGTACGGTTCACCTCTCATTTGAAGTAGGTAAGAGATTTTAGAGATTTATCTGTGCGGTTCATCTCTCATTTGAAGTAGGTAAGAGATTTTAGAGATTTATCTGTGCGGTTCATCTCTCATTTGAAGTCCGTAAGAGATTATAGAAATTGGTACATTTATAGTTTTGAGGTTTTTCTGATCGTTCAACCTATCACAAAATAATTTAGAGATTTAAATGGTTAACTAATAGTTAACACTCCACCCCCTTCGTTTTTTCTTTGTTGTTTAT
The DNA here is from genome assembly GCA_947561585.1 of Caprella mutica. Classification (NCBI taxonomy): domain Eukaryota; kingdom Metazoa; phylum Arthropoda; class Malacostraca; order Amphipoda; family Caprellidae; genus Caprella; species Caprella mutica. Next base: position 156,643 of record CANNZV010001266.1, on the reverse strand, counting down.
TAGAGAGCTAGAATGTAACAATTAAAAAAGTTATGTTAGTCCTAGAATTTCATCCCTTCTTGGAGTTTACTATTAATATAGTAACTCCTCCAAGCTAACATGAAATAAGTCTCCGTAAATTTTCTGTTCAGAAGTGATAATACCTATGTATCGAGATTATTTTGTTCCTAATGGGATCTTTATGTCGTAAAAAATATTTGAATATTCTTTTTATTTTTGAGTACTTATATTTGTAGAACCTCTGATATTGTTTTGTTACTAGATTATAATGAGTGAACCACATATTGTCATATAATTTCTTACTAAGTCGTAACTTTACTTTGTTATTTGAGAATGAAATAGATAGTAAAAATACTGCAATAATAATTCTAGGTAGCTAACAAGTTTAAACACCATCTAACTAGTTTAAACACCATCTAACTAGTTTAAACACGTCATAAGCTAATCTAATTTGATACTTATGCTCTGGCTACACTTAACAATTCATTTCACCATTTTTAAGTTTAATTTATTTTCATTGGAAAATACTGATGTGGATATAAATTTACGGAATTACTCTGCATATTTCTCTGGCAACTGACAGTAACCTAATTTGATGGTTGTAGCTTGTAAAATAGAAACTTTGAAACCCGCGTAATTTCCCAAAATCTAAGTTTATACAGATTAACCTACCAGAAAATGCATCTTTTTATTTTTCGTCTATTTTCTACCATTTTTTGAGTTACCCCTGTATTACGCATTTTAAGAAGTTGCAAGGTAAATTAATGTTGCCGTGACTTAATGTTAGTTCTGATAGTTTGTTTGACCCTCTTTCCCAATGAGGTTTGTCGTAAAGACCCCAAATACCCACCAACTTTACTCACAAATGCATATTTAGTGATAAAAGTATTAAGCCTTAGACAGCACTCCAGTCTTCCTAGATTTAGTAGTAGAAATGTAGTTTTTAAGTTAATTCACGTATGGTTTCGTTTAATTCATGTAACCACGTTATTTAGATGTTGATCTTAAAAGTTGAAAAGTTTAATGATGTTCGACGTCCTCATAATAAAATTTAAGTCCTATTTAATCGGATTATACTCACTTGATATACCAATATTTTTTATTTCTTGGTGCACCAAAAACCGAACATTCTTTATTAAGAATGTTCGGTTTTTGATGAGAAGGATTTTTTCAGCATGAAAATTTATCCTAGCCACTTTCTATCGAAAACTGAACATCTTTTCGTAATTTGCTATCGCCTACTTTGTCATATTGAGTATATACCCTGTTTATACCTTTTAGAACCCTTAGTACCTAGATAGGTATTCTTTTTAAATTGATTATGATTAAGCAAGAGAATACTACACAAGAGGTAATGATTTGGTAATGAAATATCGTTTAAGTTATTAACTCAATAAACGAATGTATTGTTTATCAGTCTTGATAGTAATAATTATATACTTAGATTAAGTACCAGTTTGTCCCTTTTATAATTTCGAATTGATTCCTTTTGTTTTCCATTATATTGACCGATGCATTCCACAGGTTGTGTTACATTTTATTTTTCTGTTCGAGAAGATTACCCATTTATTTTCACCCTCTAGTATAGATAAATTTACTGATAGAATGGATGTTATTGTTGACCTTTTATTTGTGGAAATATATATGAATTTTAATGCGAGTATCACTTATCCTTAAATTATTAAGGTAATGGTATAGAGGTTTTATTCCAGGCTTACTTTAAGCTAAAAATAACAGATTTTAACATTGAATTGTGTCCAATAGGGTAAGTTACGAATTATTGGTCAGTTTCACATCCTTGGTAATATAATCTAAACAGATATAGCTAATTATTTTTGTTGGCATCCATGATAACTAAAGGTATCATGGATACCAATTATAATAAAAAGATTAATAATTATTAGCTATATAACTATGTACATATATGTATAGTTATTCTTGTATGACAAAAGATGTGGATTGACCGACAATTTGTAACTTACCCTATAGCAAGCTATATTTAATTAGCTAACTGGTAGTGTGGTAAAACATAGTTTATTTAAGATTAGTAAGGCACTGAGTCTGAAGTCTATTTAAGAGTCATTTTTCTTGTACTAGTTAGAACAAGTCTTTATATTTAATTAATGTGCGACCATACATAAATGAATACTAATATATAGAACACTCTGAAACAAACAGAATTAGTAGCTAATAATGAATTTGAATGGAAATTCTTTTTTTAAAATCATTAAAATAATATTTGGTAACTTAACAAGTTTCAAGTTAAAAGTAGCTATCATTTAGATAATATTAAAACGAATTACTTTAAAAAGCAGGTCGCTGATCACACATATAAAGATCACATGGTCGCAAAAATGCACACTTGTTTATTAAAATGTAGTAACTCTATGTTATTCTACTTTATATTTATCACTAAGGCTCGGACATTGGGGCATTTATAAGTTAAATGCCACTAGCGCTCATAATGCTCCAAACGCTATAAACTCCCCAAAATGCTCAAAACGCCCCAAAATGCTCAAAAACGCCCCAAAATGCTCAAAAACGCCCCAAAATGCTCAAAACGCCCCAATGTGCGCCATATGTACTGTGGTTGACATCTATTGCGCACCAAGATTGAGTAATGTCAAATAACTGTATCATTCTTACCGGGTGGACAACTGAACTTTTAAGTGTATTTAATGGTTCATAGAGCTTAAACGTGAATGGTCGAATTAATTTCACATAGCTATCTACCAGTGATTGCTGAGACTGTTTATTTAGGTAACATTAATAATTCATACGTTTCTTTCACCATCTTTCATATTACCAATAATTAGTTCGTATAAATATAGTTGAACTAAAAAGAGATTAAAATACGAATTTGATATTGATAGAGAGATAGCTTCAGTGAAATACCAGGGTATGTGTTTGTGTCCTATTGCCTAGGTACAGTCAAAGAAATTGTATCCGTATTTATTTTTTGATAGTAAACTAATTTCAAATGTTGAAGAGAAATCATATTACACGTAAAGCTCGGGCAAAAAATATCCGTTCTATAAGGGCCATGTAGCTCTTACAATGACATCTTTAAATTATATGGATTAACAAATATATTCTATGTCTACCATCAATCTAGTCATGCATTGATTAATTTGATTATATTCACTTAATGAGTTAATGTATTGTTGTTCAGTTTTTTTAATGATTTAATTTTGTTACCCTTTTCTTATACATTTTCTTTGATTAGAAAAGTTCTATAAAAATTTAAAAGAGGTGTAACTATTCTAATAGTAACCCTAGATTTTCACGTAATTCATGTCTATTTAGTTACAAATATATTTGTTTTATTTTACATACCTTATTTTTTCGTACATTTGTTTGAGTAAGTAAGTACCGAGTTGAATGTTTTGCAAGGCGTAGTGAAGAAACCAGACTGAAATATTTCCCGAATTGACTCCCTAAGATGTTTCCCGCTATGCTAGTGCCCCTGTTACTTCCACAGAAGTAGAGATTATTCTTTTTATTGAAATATGTGGTCTCAGATAGACGATGAAGGATCAAAAAATGTTAAAGAAGTAATAGTTTTATCTTGTTAATATGGGTTAACTTTCACATTCTTACAAAACTTCAACAACATGTGATGCTAGAATTTTCTGTAACATTATAGACTCGATATAGATTCCAATTATTATATGTACTGCATACGTTCGTTTTGGTTTCAACATTTATTGTTCTTTTTCTTATGTTTTTTCAAGTATTGCACAATACTTTTGAGCCATACATATTTACATAATGATTTTTCAAAATGAATTATTTATCGATAAAAATTGAAGATAATTCTTGTGTATATTTCATCCAAAAACTCTTCAAAAAACAAAACCTCGTTAAAATTCTTACTCTGATAAGTAACACGCTCTTTCTTTCGGTGCATGAAACGCTCAAAAAACTGCCTCAAATGCACCAATAACTGTTCCCAAATGCACTGATAAGTGCTTCAAATGCTCCGATAAGTGCCCCAAATGCTCTTTTCTATCGCTCCTACTGCACATTTATAGCGCTACAAGTGCTCGTTTTGACCGCTACTACTGCTCTTTTTTAAGTGCCCCAATGTCCTAGCTCTATTTATCACTCTTAAAATATACCTCGGTCAATATGTCTTGAGATCAGACATCTGCTATCTTAACTAAAGGATAACCTAACCTAGCATTAACAGGTTGAATTTTGAAAGATTAATAACCCATTTGAACGGTTAGAATGTAGCTAAATGGAGAGATGTAGATAACTATACTTTTAACATTCCATTAAGTGTCATTGTTAATAATTATTCCCAATAGCTACTTGTTATATCAGTCAACTTTTTAGATATCGTTATAGATAATAATTACGGTATCTGTAGCTATTAGCTACAACTCCCCTAGTTCTAACACTGTTATGAACATTCAACACAGTAACAGTGCTTTTGTAAATATATTTATACTCATCTACCTAGATAGCTAGCAAGCTATACACGCGTTAGTAGCTACCTGTCGAGTTCATCCGGTAGTCACTTCAGGATCAGTCACTTTCTGCAGGTAGTCTTTAACAGTCATTATACCGTGCTGGGGACTAGCTACTCTCAGAGTACCAGCACAAACCTGAAACAGTGGTAGCTACTGTGAGAAAAAACAGTTACACAATATAGCTAATGCATTAATATGCTATGTAAAATTGATCGAGTTAGGATACACAATAGCTAATACAGTTGAAGAGATGAGTGTTAGAAAAATATAAATAAAAGTATAAAACAAAGGAAAGTCTGAAAAATGAAAGATTGCTGTTTAGAATACAATGACTAAGTCATCTATTGAAACCAAGATGAAATTAGTTATTACAATTAAAAATAGTCACTTTAAATAACCACAATAATAAAAGATAAAGTTCGAATCTCATCCTTGTTCTTCTTTCGAATTTAATAGAAATGTTGGACAGTGAATGTTGAGTGTGAATATTTCTAATATAATTAAATACAAAGCGAATACTTGATCAATTTCTTTCTGCTGTGATATGTTCTGTATATAGCTATATGACCTTAAGTTCTACAAATTTAAAGCTAAATAAATTTCAATTTAGAGTGGATTTGACATTTAAGAGACGCAAGATAACTCACTCTGTCATTGATGTACACATTGTGTAATTCCGCAACTCCAGATGAACAAGCTGCAGCTGGATCTCCCGATGCACTCAAACACCCATTCCAGTATTCATTGCCTGAAGGAGAACAGGGAATTAATTCGACAGGATTCATATCAAAAGACTCGGAACATAGATAATTCAATGCTGGACATTAAAAAAGTAGATAAAGAGCTACTAGAAATTAGCTTTTGTAGAAGTTTAAAATATCTATCTATCTATACATTATAGCATTAGCACCCATCAACTATCTAGCTTAGTGATTAGCTACATCAAAATGAAGAATAAAATTGATTTATGTTGTTCATTGTAGTTATATTGGTTAGTTAGATGGTTTACCAATAAATAACGGAGAAAATAAAAAATCATAATAAATTGATTGAACTAACCAGGAAGTGAATTAGAATCCCAGGCGAAGTTGCACACCAACAGGCATTCTTTAGGAACTCTGTCATGAAGATTCCTTTTAGAAAACTTGACAGTGATGTCAGTCCCAGGAATTTTATCTCCATTCTTGATGACATCGGAGGTGTAATTTATAAAACTGAAATCCATGAAAGCAATGCTAGATTTCAAAGTCTCTGATAAATTCTGAGCAGCTTCCAAGAAAGCCTCTACGAAAATATTAGTTTGAGCTCTGGAAACCATCCAGACGCCCAAACCCAAACCAACTATGTGGACGTAAGCTTTCAAATTGTCAGCTGCGGCTCTTGCACTTCCCTCAATAAGCAAAACTTCCGCTGTGTGTTTAATCCTCTGTTTGTACACCGCTCTATTCAAGTAGTGACCAGTTCCTTGAATCTTTTCATACTTCTCACTATTATTTTTCAAGTCTTCAAACTCAGGTAGATATTCTTCGTGCCAAAGTTGAGCCCACGCTTTTAGAAGATCTTTTCGTGGACCCTCAGCATCGGGTCCATAGCCTTTAGACGAGATATTTTCAGACTGAACCAGAGCACAATCTAGCCAGTCCATGTAACCATGATTTTCAAACCGAGCTCCAACTTGCCCTACAATGACACCTTCAACCTCATGGTCTGCTCCATTTCCTTGTTTGGCACAATTTCCTCGGTCTCCTTTGTTGATGAAGTAAGAATGTGAAGAAACTGATAACAAGGCTGCAAGCCTCATCTCATCGTAACTGTTGAGATTTTTCAGCACCATTTTCGGATTTCTGCTTGAATCTCTTCCTATTTTCTCAAAGCCCCCAAAACCAGCTGTGCCATCAAGAAGTCTGTAGTTGTCAGATGGACTCATGAACACAACAGGTCTGTTCTTCAGAAGTTTTCCAACCAAATCAAATGTAGTTTTCTTTGAATAAAACTTCCTGGAGTAAAAAAAAAAGAATTTAGTTAAAATTAATAATTATCCAATTCAATTTTTTTAGCTACCCAATAGTTTTCTTATTAGGTTAGGTATTTTAAAGTTATTATTTGTGCATTAGACATTAATTTGCTAAATAAACTTGTAGCTATATAGTTGAAAATGATAGGAAGAATGACTTTTACATGGAATAGCTAGTTATTGATGATAATCAGCTAGATAGAGATAATCTACTCTCAAATCAAAAAAATTATAGCTACATTTTACCTTTCAACAGATTGGTCAGATTTTCTTTTACATTCAAGGAAACTGACAAGAAGAGGTAGAAGTTTTTCATGAACCACGGGATAAGCAGAATTAATGTACTTTGAGGCCAAGGTTTCATCAAAGGTTTTTCCCTTGTTTCTTAGTCCTTGTTGGTATGGGTTGATGGTAATTCCCTAAAACATAGAAAATAAAACATGAAATGACCAAAGAAGAAATATCAGCTAAATTATACAATATAGCAACATCTACATGCATGAGCTTGAATTTAACTAGAAAATATGATGTAGCTACAAACCAAGATTTAACTATGAATTTGATAAGGTTAGGTGAGTTTAAGCTAGCTACATTATTTATAGTTTACCATTTTTCAGTTCTTTTTGATCCTTTATAAAATAATTACAAGTAAAATGCAACATTGATGATGGTCTTTTGAAAGAATAAAATCAAAACTTCTAATGTCATGGCTAATTTAAAAAAAAATTCAAAGGAACTGGCGATTGCTCCCAATCATTGGATGCTCCCAATCATTGGAAACTCCAGGTTGCTTAGCTCAAATTATTAGTGCTAGCCAGTTATTTTTCCCTTGATGAAGGCTCACGGAGAGCTTCATCTCGGTGGTTTTCATCCCAAACTAGTATCACAATATTCTAAACAAACGATATGCAATATGATATAACATAATATCTTACCCTTAAAAGATTTTCCATTAAATTAGACTTCACAGGAAAGTGAACAGGGAAGCATCTGCTCTTCTTGAGATAATCTTTCACTGTAACTTCAAAGTCAGGGTCACAATTCAGAAACTCATTGAAATCTTCTTTTTGTAAATTTGGTTGATGCATTTTGAATGAATTCTGGAAGAAAATAAATATATAGTATTAATAATTCAATATGATAGGATTTAATTTTTGTTACGAATATTAACAAAGTTATAATGGAAAATGAAAGTCAAGAAATTTTATTTCTATTCTCATAGTCTCACAACACTTTAAGGGGACCGTATCACCTAGCGTCTGAAAAAAAAATCAATTAATAATTTTTGCATAAAAGGACACCTCACAGTCTCACGGATAGCATGTGAAAATGTCAGAGATCAAAACAACCTAGAAATATTATTTTTTCCAGAAAAAAAAAATCAGAAAATTGGCTCTCATGAAAAATTTCTTTTTGACTACAAAATGTATCAACTCATACAGTTTTAGAGCTAAAGACATGAGGTTTGTTTCATTTTCATCAGAATTTAGTTGCCTACATAGTTACAACATCCATATCATTGAAACGCGCAACAATCGACTGATGTTTGCATAAAAAAGTATATAAAAGTATTTTTCCATTAAAAACAAAACAATTAATTAAATGCATAAACTAAGAAAACATGTATCTTTCGAACGCACAGAAATCGATTGTTATCTGCGATAAAATGTGCCAATTTGATGTACAAACAAAAAAAATCATATCATTCGAATGTGCAGCAATTGATCGATGGTTGCGCTATTGAACGATGGCTGCGCAAACTATCGATCAATAGATTGCGCAGCGAAATCAGTCGATATGACAATCACTCAAACGCGCGTGACATATATTTGCGACTTATTATTGTTAATTATTTGATATTTAAGCTCAAGTAACCGATTACTGGCACAAACACCCTATCTGAGTTTTGACCTTTTGAAATCTATTAATCTAAATTCTAAGCCCAGACTGGAAAAATAACTCACTTCTGTCTTCTGATAGATTAGTAATTCTGTTAGAGATTCAAAATCAACTATGTGAGAGCTCATCCTATAGATAACTAAGACAACTCTGCAGAAACTACACATTATTTATTTTAACTATGTAAAAATCAGTTATATTTTTCATAATAATTGAACTCTGCATACTATACATGCTTCACTAAGACTAAGCAGGGTTGATCATTAATAAACTCCGCGGTTGAGTATTCAAGAGTAACTCTGTCAGAATTAGTGTTTTCCACTCTGCATCTAAGCCACTGATGATACTCTCAACTCTGTAAGTTTGTAACATGGGGGATAAATAGCCAAAAATCCACCGACTTTGCTAGAATAATCTCAATTTACTATGAAATACAGACTGGTCTGGCGACTGTTGGGGACTTAAAGTTGGTCTCCTGAATCAAGTCTGCAGAATATGGAATATATTTGGGATATTCTCTCTGAACAATTTTGAATTAATTCCTATATTTATATTAATTTTGCTATGAACACTTCTGAACTAATCCCTATATTTACATTAATTTTGCTCCAAACAGAATAAGAGATTTATATGAACACTTTACCAGTTTCTGCAGACTGGTCCCATTCAGCAACAATTTCGAATTTCCTAATAAATTCCTATGTTTACATGTAATTATTGGAGCCAGTCTGCAAAGCGCGTCCATGTCGCCAAAGATATTTGGAGACTATATTTGAGGGAAAATTCACTAGAACAAGATCTTGGTGTTGGTGACTATATTTTCTAATTAATTGATTTAATTCCTATGTATACATGTTATTATTGGAGACATTTTGAAGAAATTTGGTCATTTTGGAGACAAATTTGAAATTTTTTGGAGACTAATTGTCTTGAAATATGAAATATTGGTGACAGATTTGACACACTTCTCAGACTGGTATTGGAGGGTATTTTGAGAGAAATTGGAAAATCTTTGGAGAGAAATAGCCCCAAAATTTGAATATCTTATATAATATATCAGGAGACTGATTTCTGATTAGGGCCACGCAGGTAAATTGCGGCCCTTTAATTTTTAATTGCCGCCCTCCCTAGAGAGAGTCTCTAAAACACTCTGAACCGAAATTACATTAAAATGGCCTAGCTATCAAAAGAAGTTTAAAGAACCAAAGAAGCACAGTGCATGCTATAATTTATTAATTTAAGTTTAAAGTTTTTAACAAGGATTTTGTCCATTTTGAAGCTATGATGTTTCTGTTGTTAGAGGACACAGTTTGTTAGTGTGCCGCAATTTACCTGATTGACAACTGACAAGTCGGTGGAATTTACCATGAAATACACTGTCGCTCTGCCGAGTCTGGTATGCTTTGCACCCAGTCTACAGAATGTATCTCTTCTCCCGCAGAGATTTTAATTTGAGACCAGTCTACCCTCTACAGAATATGGGACATTTTTAACATTTTCTGTGCGTGCGAACAATACTTAATTTCCTCCTATATTTATAAATTATATGTATTCTACTGAGACCAGAAGCTAAAACAGAGGATTTCTTGGAGAACAGTTTTCCCCAGATTGTATTTGGTAGTCAATTCCAATGATATGTCGGCAGATATTCAATTTCTCTAATAAAAAAATTCCTGCAATGTTGGAGGATATTTAACTATTAATTCCTATATTCCCATTAATTTTTGGAGGAGAAACTGGAAAAATATTGGAGGACTAGACAAATTGATTAAAATGTTCAAATTGGAAAAATGTTCCATATTCTGCAGACTGGGTCTGCAGATGCCAGAATATGGAACATTTTTCCAAGACTCTCTGCGGGAGTTTTTGAATGAATTTTAAAATTTTGAGATCTCTGCGGGAGATCTTGAATTAATTCCTATGTTACCATTAATTTAGCTGCGGGAGATTTTTAATTAATTCCTATGTTACCATTAATCTAGCTGCGGCCTGCGGGAGATTCTGAATCTGCTACTGAGAGTGAGAGAGTTACTGTCTCTCAAATTAAAATCTCTGCGGGAGAAGAGACACATTCTGCAGACTGGGAATTTACCACCAAATACAATCTGCCGACTGCCATCTGGCACGTAGACGGTAGACGTAGGCACTGGCACAGTAAGGCAGTGGGCACTTACAATTAATTTTTGGTGGAAAAATGTGTAAAATATTGGTGGATCAGCCAAATTACTAGAAATTTATGGTGTTTTTTTCTGCTTTTTTAAAAAGTCAGTGGAATTTCGTACACCAAATACAGACTGGAGGTCCGGCACCGTAAGCGATAGTCGTTAAGGCTATCCACTGCCCATAATAACAATAAATCGTTTTAGATTTTTCTTTTATTTTATCAATAAAATAAATTTTATAATCAGAAGTTGCATGTTCACATACATATGTAGGGCGTAGGGCGCGGCCGCGTTGCGTAGACCACAGAAAACGAATGTGATATTGCATCACCATAGTGATCATAAGTGATGTAATAACAACCTACGTGCAGTTTTACCTAATTTTCGGATCATTTTTTATCAATCTTTGAATTTTCACATTCTCGTAAAAATATTTACATTCATGTAAAAGAAGAACTGGTAAGTTTTCGAAAATTAGTATAACAGCCTGAATCAGAAAAAGTACTAATCCAATCGTTATATGCTTTACTCAATAAACCTAATTGTTATTTTATTCTAATTGTGGACGAACTGACCGTGTACCAACTGTATATTTCCACCAACAAATATATTTCATATCAGCGCGCACGATTAAGATCACATTGAAGGGGGGTGCGGGTAAAATCAAACATTTGTTAATAAGTGTTTTAATGGAATCAGCGTATTTAATTATGTATGATTATATACTCGGTTCATCAAAGAAAAGATTTTATTTTTTTTAAAAGCGCCATCTAGTGACAAATAGCACAAGCTTTGCACGAGTCATTGATGTAAACTTCTGTATATCTGCGAGAGGTATCATTAAATATCACTCTAAAATACTTTATTTGTTAGTAGGTAGTGTGAGGTAACGTGCCCCCTTTTTTCAATAAACCTATAAAAATGGAATAGCTACTCTTGAAATTATTTTGATAGTCTAGAAATGCTCCCCTAATAGCTGACTACATTCTGTATAGGTTTCATTGAGATATATGAGTTTTTCTGAAAAAATATAAATGGGGTTCATTACCCCTGCCTTGGGGCAATGGGCCTACCCATTTGGGACATGAAGCTTTTATTTTTTCTAAAAGGGAAGTAAATCAACATAGAAGTATAAATTCCTTTTAATAATACAAAATGACGACTAAAATAGGATTATAATATCACAATTTCTTTATTAAATTACCATTATAAATCACATTTCCTTTGGTTTATTAAAGGTCCCCTCCAAGCAAATTTTTTTATTGTTTGAATCAACGAGGCTAATGTTTCTTATCATTTTACTGCAAACCCCATAAAATTTGATAGCATATTTTAAATTTTATATGCTTTTAAAGATTTTTATAATCCAAACTCTACAAAACCTACTTTACTTCCGACTTTCTAATTTTCAGTCTGAAGAAGAAGAATGTACACCATTTGTTTTGATTGTCAACTAGGTATTTGGTTTACTAAATCTATTTATTATTCGTTTAAAGGTTGAAATTTGGATAAACTTATAATAGAAACGTTTATATAGTTTTAGAAACAATTAATATCTTAAAAGAAGACCAAAAATGCATTGTTTGTTTAAAAATCTAAATTTGAAATCAAAACAAAGAGTGTACAATCTTCTTTCTTAGCGTCAGGTTGGAGATTCGCTCGATTGTTGATCACAGAGTATTAAAAAACTTTAGAAGTAAATAATAAAATATATACTGAACCGAATTGTATGCGGTTTTCGGAATAATGATCGTAGACCTTAGTTCTTTAATATTATGTAATAAACTCATTCTTTTCCCGGAGCCTGGAGAGGACCTTTAAACAAAAATAAACAATAATTACCATAAAAAAAATAATATGTTATAGCTAATGAAGCTGAAAATAAATTACACTTATAAATAATATTCCTTCAGAATTATTTTAATGAAGTTCATTCACAATCGCAGTTTTGGCAAACATATCCACAATCCCCCGAAGTACACTCTTCATGTACCCATTTCAAACATGAAATACATTGGATCCATTTTTCTCGTGACCAACTGTTGGCAAATGGTTCACCACACACAAGACAAGGCCATTCTTCATCTTCTGAACTGTCATTCGAGAAAACTATTTTCAATTGACGAGTAGCCTTCTTCTTTTTCATTCTCTCTGCTTTGTTATCTTTCTTTCGTTTCTTTTCTTCCAATATCTGATTTGATGGGGTTGACGTAAGATGAGTGGCACTTTCACATCGTCTCGTCCCTTTCCTCTCATTAACACACTTAGGGACAACAATTATTTGCCTTACAATAGTTTCAGATGTTTCATTCGAAATATCCTGAATGTTGATGCTCTCATCTGTATTTGAGTTTTCTGAATTAGATTGAAGGTTTGGAAGGTTACGCAAAGCAAGAGGTTGTTGTTCACTGCTCGTGGGAGGCTCATCTAGGTGAAGTCATCGTTCACTGCTCGTGAAAGGGTCATCTGGTAGAGGTAGTCGTTCACTGCTCGTAGAATGCTCATTAGGGTCTGGATCATCTGTCAAGCCAGTTGCTATGAACTGTTCATTCATAAAGATGTCTTTATATTATTCATTACTGAGGTCGTTATTATAACGTCCTAAACGTGGCGTATCAGGACATTTAGTTTGTTGTCTCTGTGTCGCCGTTGAGTCTTGGCTGATATTTGGAATCGTTTGCTGATTCCTATCACAGATTGGTAACTTCTTATTTCTGCTAATGCCACTTGTAAATCACTTGCAGTATACTGCACTTTTTCCAACTTTCATTTATAGTTGCGAACTATTTTGAACATGGATTAGGAGAGCTAATATATAAGTTTGAACCAATATTTTAACTGTTGGGGCAGTGGGCCCCAATAGACCCATTGCCCCGCATAGCTACTGGGCTTATTGTCCCGACAAGCATCAGAGAATTTTTAACGCGATAAAATTTCATGTGAGTATTCTTAACTTCTGTTAATGCATCAAAACATTCCTAATACAATCTTTTTATATTATTCAGGCAATATGTATTTGTCAGTTTGTTTATTTAAGTGAAAAATGATATTAAATTTATATGAAAAGCACTTTTTAAAAGTAAAAACCAGCATATAGCTAGAACTTACCTCAACAAACTCACTCGTCAAAGTTTTGTGGCACAATGAGACGCTGTGGTCACATACAATGTTGTCATGCGCGCGCATCAAGTTATTACACATAGCAAATAAATAAACAGGGGGAGGCCTTTTTCCCCACATGAGCACGTTGCCCCACGATATCTATATTATATATAAATCACAAATTCAAATATCTATAGCTTATTTTCGAAGATAAATAGACATTTTATAAACGTTCGAAAAGATTGTTCTGGAACGTTCTGGAAATAATGTGATCAACGCCATCTATGAGATGATCGCATAAACTTATGTTGACTAATAAAAACTCAATTTTCTCTGAAAATACAGTGATTTGAGACGAGATATTTCATATCCGTTACAAATCAATGATTATTTATCATATTATGATAAAATATTTGATCTGAAAATTAGACCCATGATAATTATTTTTTACATAGAAACGAGGTATGTTATTCAATCTTTTTAGAATAAAATGCTTTCAACTTGCCAATCCTGTCTTATCTTATCCTGTCCATATCTTCCTAATTCCTACATCTTTAGAAACCCTAAATAATTTAATTAGATCAATAATACACTTTTCATTGCATCCATACACAGCACAAACACTATTTCAAAAATTCTTATATACAAATAACTAATTAAGTCACTGTATCTTATATTGATGCAATATAGGGGCACACGGCCGTGTGTTCGTATGTGCGTACCTATTTGCTTATGCGCAGAAGAGTCTAAAACTTGTATCAAGGTTTAGCATACCTTGTAAGTTAATATACCTTGAGCATAGTAATGACAATGCTTTATAATTCGAATTGCAGAAAAACCACGTCATCATCTGAATCTCCTCTATTATATATTCATAAGGTTGAATTTAAGTTCAATTTATCAAAATAAAAGCCTCTAGGTACTACATTATTTTGCTTTTTAAGACAGTGTCTATTTTACCGATACAAAGGTTATTTTCCGCAAAACCTGATTGAAATACAACAGAAATTAATATACCTATAGAAACAATGAAATGTACTCACTTATTCTGAACAGTGACGTAGTTTGACTATATGATTTATTTGGGTATTTTGTACCCGTTGCTTTGTCTCAACCACCAAAGACGCCATACCTACCTAGCCAGATTTTTTTTCAGTTTAAGAGTACTTTATCATTACAATTTTCTTGAATTTTATGAGGAAGGAAAGAAGAAAAAGTTGAGTGTGAGGTGTGGAGAGCTGAAAAAGTTAATGCAAAGAGTCTATGGTTTGATGCTGCTTTTTTAATAAACTTAACTTTGAGATTTTTGGGGGTAACTAAAGTCGACTCATTTTCGTTAGAACTCTTCATTATCTTTTTATTTTCATTTTTAGAAAACTTCTCCAGAAACTTTTTTTTTAAACAACTTTTTATTTTCAAACAACTGTTAAAGTTTCGAAAAGTCTCTACCTCAAATAAAAATAATAATATATGAACTGAAATGCTGCTCGAATTTTCAAAACCTAATTATGAATAGGCAAGACATAAACTAAATTTTCTGTCAACTATATTAACAGAGTTAAGATAAAACTAGAAAGATTGAGACTTCGTTATTTGGAGCAATCTAATTAATTAGTTTAGATTAGGTAAAACTGAACATTGAATTAAAGTTCTAAGAATTTTAAAGTATTTTCAAGGCAAATTGTCTGATTCAATAAACAATATTGCACTTTTATGTTTAAATTTGTTGTGAATTTTAGTTGTCAATTAATGTGAGAGTGGAAACTCGTCTTGGATTTTCTTTAAATTCACTCAATTCGTGGATTTTTTTTAAAGTTCTCTCAATTCGTGGATTTTTCAAAGTTTTCCTCTCAATTCGTGGATTTTTTAAAGTTCTCCTCTCAATTTGTGGATTTTTTTAAAGTTCTCCTCTCAATTCGTGGATTTTTTTAAATTTTACCTCTCAATTCGTGGATTTTTTCAAAGTTCTCTCAATTCGTGGATTTTTTATAGAAAGTTCTCTTCTCCATTCATGGATAAAAAATAAAAAATAAATATCGTAAAATGAAATACAACGTTAAAATAAGACTGTTCTTGACACTATCCAAATATTTCAGTGTCTAATATTATGTAGAAAATATAACACCCATGTACAGAAAGTTTTACTTGAGAGTTTAGTTACTATGTGTTAATTAAACAGATAACCTAATCATGTAAAAATAAATATTATTACTAAGTGCCTTAGAAATGTTTAGTATTTTTACTTGTTAGAAACTGTTTCAGTAATAATTGAAATTGTTAGCTTTATTTAAAATCAAAACAAACATAAAATTGTATGGTTTGATAAAATTTATATAGTTGCTTAAAAGATGCTTATTCTGTATCTACATAATATTGAGTAAGAAGGTTTAACATACGAAATAAGTGGATTGGAATATGGAACAAATTATACAGAATACCAAGACAATGAAGGATTCTAACAATTATAAATTAAATTTTAGGATGCAGTGTTTCTCGGTACAACATCGTACATTATACCCATATTATGGTAGTCTTGGTGCAATTTCGCCCCCCCCCCTCTCACCCCCAACAAACAAGTAATTATCATGGTATTCTTTGAAAAACAAAAGCAGATTACAAACCTACTTAGAGCAATATGAAGAATATTCATATTTGAAAGTAAGTCTGATATAGTAATTATAAATATACTTATACGATTTTTTTTAGAAAGAAACAAAGTAATAGGCCAACAACGTCTAAATACCTGCTGAAAAAATGAATTAGAGTGATGTAAGAAGAAAGAGAAATAGAGTGACATACTAAAAGTAGAGTGATATAAGAAAAGAAAGAAATAGAGTGATATAAGAAAAGAAAGAAATAGAGTGATATAAGAAAAGAAAGAAATAGAGTGATATAAGAAAAGAAAGAAATAGAGTGATATAAGAAAAGAAAGAAATAGAGTGATATAAGAAAAGAAAGAAATAGAGTGATATAAGAAAAGGAAGAAATAGAGTGATATAAGAAAAGAAAGAAATAGAGTGATATAAGAAAAGAAAGAAATAGAGTGATATACTAAAAGAAAGAAATAGAGTGATATAAGAAAAGAAAGAAATAGAGTGATATACGAAACGAAAGAAATAGAGTGATATAAGAAAAGAAAGAAATAGAGTGATATACTAAAAGAAAGAAATAGAGTGATATAAGAAAAGAAAGAAATAGAGTGATATAAGAAAAGAAAGAAATAGAGTGATATAAGAAAAGAAAGAAATAGAGTGATATACTAAAAGAAAGAAATAGAGTGATATAAGAAAAGAAAGAAATAGAGTGATATACGAAACGAAAGAAATAGAGTGATATAAGAAAAGAAAGAAATAGAGTGATATACTAAAAGAAAGAAATAGAGTGATATAAGAAAAGAAAGAAATAGAGTGATATAAGAAAAGAAAGAAATAGAGTGATATAAGAAAAGAAAGAAATAGAGTGATATACGAAAAGAAAGAAATAGAGTGATAAACGAAAAGAAAAAAATAGTCTTATTCGAACGTACTCGAAATGTAGAAGAATGATCAAAAATAAAAACGAATAATCTCCAAGCTCCACTGATCAAATAAAACAAATCAACAACTGCGTAAATTGAATAACAACTCTGCGCACCACCTATCGACAATCAGACTTGGTAGTGCAAATCAAATTTAGTTTCTCTTAATTGCTGGAGCGAGTGTCTAGGCAACATTCGGCCGGATTTGGGCCACCAAAACACTCGCTAAAATGAATAACAATGTCGAAAAATTATTTACTGAAAGTTATGGCAGCAAAACCATTAAATATGCTATATAAAATGAATCAAATAGTAGATGACGAACAATTTTGTAATTGTGGAAGAATTTTGTTAAAATTAAGGTCATTTCATCTTACTCAGATGACGACATTTAGTACTAGATCAAAACTATCAGACTCTTAATTGGTAAGAATGGATTATAAATAAAGCAATTTTCAGAATTTATGTAGAGAAAGATTTGTTTCATCGATATTATAATATTATAATCTAAACAGTATATTGTTATTTGACTTTATCGTATACAATTTCAATAACGGTAATAGAAACCATTCCACACGAGACGAATGGGCGGAAAAATACCTAAAGGTCAAAATGTCACAGTGTAAAAATGGCCCTGAAAATTGTCCCCTCAAAGATACACAGGAGCAAAGATTTCCTTGCTACAATACCTTTATCATGGTGCTGAAGAACACTGATGTTTTATTTCCTCGGGGGAAATTATATATCGACTCTCATGTCAACCTCCTCTGTGAATGAACATTCAATAGTGCAACAGTCAATAACACTCGAGCGCATCTTTCACTTTCGAATTATCGAAAGAAAACTTTGCAACGGCAGAGCAGTGCTCGCACAAATTTTATCCACGTCCGTAAAGAAGTGATGTTTCCGGTGCTCAATTTTTGCTCGTTCAGAATCCTTTTTGAGTTTGCAGAAAGGAAGAGAAAACGAAAGCATTCGTTCCGGTGAGCATTCGGCAGCTCGAATATCACAGATAATATTTTTATTCATGTCTTCTCACGTTCAGGTTTTTTAGTGGCACATTCGAAGCAGAGAGTTTGAGTTTTAATGAATAGTAGAAATGTGATACAAAATAGGTCCGCGTCAAAGCCATACTACTGGAAAAAGCTTCACCTTCAATTAAAGACTGTAATTACATTTTGTAGCAAACCTAAGGATATCATAAATCAATTATCAACAGCTTCCTGTCATAAAAAACGCCGCGGAAATGATTCTTTTGGAAAAAGATGGAAGCATTTCTCATTTGATACTTCAATCCTTGAAGATTTCAAATTAATTAAACCAGGCTTGTTTTTTTGTAGCTCTCATGAACGAAGAAGATTCTTTACATTTCGTCTATTCATATTTTAACTAGCTATATTTCAGACATCATAGCTGAGTTTTTATGAAACTTATACGAGGCTTGGAGATTAAGAAATGGATTTTTCGTATCATGAATAGAAGGCAAAGAAGATATTCTTCCAGAATGTGAATATATAGAGCTAATCAAACGTTTTATTCCATGGAAATCACGTTTCTTAGAGAATAATAAGTACGATCAATTAAACTTCATTTAATATATGACAAAAAATATCAGTTTTCCCTTTCAAAGGTAACTTGAGTGTCATGTAGAAGAACCATACCTCTTTACAAATAGTATTTCGTACCTCTTTACAAATAGTATTTTGTATTTCTTTACAGATATATTGCTTAACCCAGAAACCGAACAATATGAGCGACTCTTTTTGGATATTTGTTGAATTTATTACAGAAAACGAATATTCTAAGTTTGGAACTTCAACAGCTTTATCTCTAGTGGAATATTATATAGATTTTCTTGCAGAGATGAATATATTTTTTATTCAAATAAAGCTTTTATAAAACATTTTTATATAATTATCCATCAAAAGTGCTATAGTTCCAGAGGATTTTTTTTATATATTTAGAAGATACCAAAATTCCAGTAATTAGGAAAACAAGAATTCTCCACTAACTAGAAGATAACATCAACCAATTTCTGAAGGAATTCTTATAATAGGCTATCATAAGAATGGCATCTTTCTATATCTTCAATAGCTTGAAATCTGATTTCATGTTCAAATTTGGTAAAAAGAGCGGCTGGATATCCTGGCAATGTATTCCCTATTGCATTTTCATGAGTTCTGATCCACAGCCAAAGCTTCTAGGTCAACTGTAGTCGGGGGAATATTTATACATTGAGAAAAAAGATTCTCCATGATTACAAAGATACAATTTTTAAATGATTATAAAATAAACATTGTAGAAAGATGTTTAATATTGAATTGAATTTTTCGAATTTTTTTTTCGAATTACGGCAACTTTTTGTTTGGCATAAGTATTTCGAAATATTTTAAGTTAATAATGCTATTGATAAATTAGTTAGACTATCTTCGGTTTCTTTAAAATTCTACAATAAAGTACAGTTCTTAGAACTCCTCTATAAAGCAATCCCGTATAATGAGTAATGAGGTAGCCTCTATACTCTACACTCAGTTTACAGTGAACAAATTTCCTTTAGTCTGCCATGAATGGCCATCAATTTAGAAAACTGATGGCCATTTTTATGACAGACTAAAGGATATTTGTTCACTATAGAGGCTACTTCCTTACTCAGGACTGTACATTCACTATACATGATTTCATTATAGAAGAGTTCCACTGAAATCACTGAAGAGTTCCAAAATTTCAAGCGTGATTTTTTATTTAGTATCAACTATAATACATTCACAATTTTTCAATAAGTATAAATTAATATCTTATTGAAGTAAAACGCTATTTCAAAGAGAGAATATTGAAAATTAAATTCCCTTCCTCCGTAAATATCAGGTGTACATTTTAAACCTATCATACATGCAAGTAAACATATCAAAAAGGAGAGAAACATTATATATTTTTGTTCTACGAAACAGGAATAAACTTTCAAACTTACACTCCATGTCTATGACTCGTCCCATTTTAAATGAATGAAAAAAAAGAAGACTTTTTGGCTTGTCACCGAGAAGGAGTTAAAATTTCTGCCGACATGACGAAAATACGGTGAAATAAAAAGGATTTGTCCAGGCAGTTGAAACCACAAAAGAATAACAGAATTATTATATCAGCACAAATATATTTGGTGGAAGTCTCACACGAAATATTTTCCCCTCTTATTAAAAGAGACGGAGTTCATTAAAAAACAATTAGGAAACCATTTCGTACACTCGAATAGCTTTGGAGATATTGCACTGTGCCTTCCTTCCTAATATCTTTATTTATTTCCCTTGCCATTGGTTGCCTTGAACGTATTCATTTCCTTCCTTTTTCAGTTGAGAGTATTTTGGTTTTTACAAAAGATTTCCCGAGATTTAGGAATAATGAACTTGATTCTAGAAGTCCGGCTGCCATGTGGTTTTTGATGAAGTATCATAATAGCACATTATGGAGCCGGCAAAGAAGTTTTGTCGTTTGTTTATGATTAATCATAAGCCATTGTCTTCCAGAAAGAGCAAACATATACAAAGGACTAATAAAAAGAGGTTGCTATACTATTTGGAGCAGCATTCTTCTTTTAATTAGATTTTTGACAAAGAAAAAGCAATCAATTCTGATGCTTCTTCAGGTCGGAACATCATCCTAAAAACAACAAACACTAACAACAACAGCAATATTGAAGACAATAAAGCAAAACAACAAAAAAGATAACAACATCAATATATTGGATTTTCACTCCTACAATCAGGCAACAGAAAACGCTGAAGAAAATGATATGAGTTGGAAGCTCAAAATAGAAGTTATTCAATGCAATATATTATTTGTGAAGACTAACCAATAATGAATTCATTAATTGCAAGAGAAACGGATATGAACTAATTTTTTGTCACGTCATGATTCTATACATATAATACCCAGAGAAAAAGTAATCATAGAATAAGAAAAGTCCCACCTTGATAATCCGTGGCCCAACTATAACTTAATTATACTCATAGTACAACTCCTCTATAATGAAGTCCTCGATAGTGAACCATCCTGATTAGAAGAATCCTTAGTAATGAAGTACCCTGTATAATGAATAGATATATTGTGTAGTTTTTCATAAAGTGGTCATAAGTGTTTTGTGCATCTCTTGACTACTAATGAAGTAATGTCTGTATAGTGACCTAATTGTCGTTCATTATAAAGGAATTCTATGGTCATGTAGCTACCTACTATAAAGCAGCAATAATATTCTTTTATAAACTACTTCCAATATAACACTTTGCATCAAATAAACACAGTCAAGACTTTCTACAGTCGTAAGATATCTATGAAATCTTCTATTTGCCATAGACTGTGAAAACATGCCGTTTGGGGGAATTTTACCGAGGTGGCCAATCTTTTTCTTCCTCTGCTCTGAAGAAATAGCAGAGAAGTGGGATTTGTGGAGCAGCATATTTCTGGTAGCCGATATAACGAGCTCATCCAGATTATCCCAGTTTGTGATCAATGGTCCACTTTTAAGCTCTCCAAAGGTATCTGTGGCGGCAGAAAAATACAAATAACGTCGAGAGTGGCCATGATGAAGCCTTCTCCACTGTGTTTGTTTTACAATTCGAAAGGGGAACTTTATTCATGGAATGAGTGCTTTTCAGTGAGGCCGACTCACAGATTTTTAATTTGGTCCCGAAAGAGAGATTCCTATTTATTTTGTACATTAGTGTTTTGCATAACTTTTGGAGTTATGAAAAGTTGAATCGAAGTACAGGCAGGCCCCTCCTATCACACCCGCTCTTATATACTATTGTGGCTTCTTAATCATTTCATTTTCCATGAGTTAGAAAAGAAAATAGTTTTGAGGGCTCGACTTTGTGTACATTATGGTTTTTGTTTCCAGAATTAGCTGATAAAAGTTCTCTGATGGAAGTTCAAAGTAGCGAATGAATTAAAAGTATTAAATTTCAACCATTGCTTAACTTTCCCTCAGTAGCTATATGTGAATATTAGTGTTATACCTTGATTTATACAATTGTATTCCAACAAACAGTAATTTCATGCACTATAAAATATTCTTGGCAGTAGGATAAGGGAGCAAGTAAAGATAAAGAACCAGGAATAAATCAAGTAAAGATAAAGGACCAGAAATGAAATAAAGTAAAGATAAAGAACCAGGAATAAATCAAGTAAAGATAAAGAACCAGAAATAAATCAAGTAAAGATAAAGAACCAGGAATAAATCAAGTAAAGATAAAGAACCAGGAATAAATCAAGTAAAGATAAAGAACCAGGAATAAATCAAGTAAAGATAAAGAACCAGAAATGAAATATAGTAAAGATAAAGAACCAGAAATAAATCAAGTAAAGATAAAGAACCAGAAATGAAATATAGTAAAGATAAAGAACCAGAAATAAATCAAGTAAAGATAAAGAACCAGGAATAAATCAAGTAAAGATAAAGAACCAGAAATAAATCAAGTAAAGATAAAGAACCAGGAATAAATCAAGTAAAGATAAAGAACCAGAAATAAATCAAGTAAAGATAAAGAACCAGAAATAAATCAAGTAAAGATAAAGAACCAGAAATAAATCAAGTAAAGATAAAGAACCAGAAATAAATCAAGTAAAGATAAAGAACCAGAAATAAATCAAGTAAAGATAAAGAACCAGGAATAAATCAAGTAAAGATAAAGAACCAGAAATAAATCAAGTAAAGATAAAGAACCAGAAATAAATCAAGTAAAGATAAAGAACCAGAAATAAATCAAGTAAAGATAAAGAACCAGAAATAAATCAAGTAAAGATAAAGAACCAGAAATAAATCAAGTAAAGATAAAGAACCAGAAATAAATCAAGTAAAGATAAAGAACCAGAAATAAATCAAGTAAAGATAAAGAACCAGAAATAAATCAAGTAAAGATAAAGAACCAGGAATAAATCAAGTAAAGATAAAGAACCAGAAATAAATCAAGTAAAGATAAAGAACCAGGAATAAATCAAGTAAAGATAAAGAACCAGAAATAAATCAAGTAAAGATAAAGAACCAGAAATAAATCAAGTAAAGATAAAGAACCAGAAATAAATCAAGTAAAGATAAAGAACCAGAAATAAATCAAGTAAAGATAAAGAACCAGAAATAAATCAAGTAAAGATAAAGAACCAGGAATAAATCAAGTAAAGATAAAGAACCAGAAATAAATCAAGTAAAGATAAAGAACCAGGAATAAATCAAGTAAAGATAAAGAACCAGGAATAAATCAAGTAAAGATAAAGAACCAGGAATAAATCAAGTAAAGATAAAGAACCAGAAATGAAATATAGTAAAGATAAAGAACCAGAAATAAATCAAGTAAAGATAAAGAACCAGAAATGAAATATAGTAAAGATAAAGAACCAGAAATAAATCAAGTAAAGATAAAGAACCAGGAATAAATCAAGTAAAGATAAAGAACCAGAAATAAATCAAGTAAAGATAAAGAACCAGGAATAAATCAAGTAAAGATAAAGAACCAGAAATAAATCAAGTAAAGATAAAGAACCAGAAATAAATCAAGTAAAGATAAAGAACCAGAAATAAATCAAGTAAAGATAAAGAACCAGAAATAAATCAAGTAAAGATAAAGAACCAGAAATAAATCAAGTAAAGATAAAGAACCAGGAATAAATCAAGTAAAGATAAAGAACCAGAAATAAATCAAGTAAAGATAAAGAACCAGAAATAAATCAAGTAAAGATAAAGAACCAGAAATAAATCAAGTAAAGATAAAGAACCAGAAATAAATCAAGTAAAGATAAAGAACCAGAAATAAATCAAGTAAAGATAAAGAACCAGAAATAAATCAAGTAAAGATAAAGAACCAGAAATAAATCAAGTAAAGATAAAGAACCAGAAATAAATCAAGTAAAGATAAAGAACCAGAAATAAATCAAGTAAAGATAAAGAACCAGAAATAAATCAAGTAAAGATAAAGAACCAGAAATAAATCAAGTAAAGATAAAGAACCAGAAATAAATCAAGTAAAGATAAAGAACCAGAAATAAATCAAGTAAAGATAAAGGACTAGAAAAACAAAAGACACTTTCCTTTAGTTTTTATAAATATTCAACCCTATAAATGAATATATTAATGATAACATATTATTAATGTACATATATATCGGCTGAAGTTCTTCGCAATAATATGAACGATCCATTTTAAGGTTGTGAAGAACAGGTAATTAAAAAATGGAAAAAATATTCAGCATAAATCCTTGACCAACCAATTCTTCCACAATGCCGTTTTGGAGTGGAATAAACTACCTCTAAATCTGAGGAACATTAGTCAGTGTAAAGATTTCAAAACTGAACTTAAAAAATTGATGTATGATAATGCTTAAATTTAATTATATTGTATTCTTATGTAGGATTATCTTTTAATATGCTGTATTGTTTTTAATAGAAATTCAACAATAAATAAACTGCCCAATAATACCCTATTTTAGGGTACCTGGAAGGGCATCAGAATTTGTTTAGCAAATTATATTGTAACCGTTATAATATCTTTGTACAAACTTTTTTCTGAATAAATTATTATTATTATTATTATTATAATCAATGATTCCGAAATATTATTCTAATTCCAATTATTGTTTAAATAGTAAGAATTTAACCAAGTTAAGATAACGAACCATCGTCCGTTATCTTTACTTGCTTCAGGATAAGTTCTGAGTAATCGGACGGTTTCACATTTTCGGACACGGAAGAATAAAATATAATAATGACCATTTAAAATTCATGTCCATGATACCTGTTCAATGTAACACAATAATATAAATCATACTATCTAACTAATTACTTACTTATACTGATTGAGAGACAAGTTATGGCTGAATTTTAATACTTTTAATGCATTCACTACTTTGAACTTTCATCCAAAACATTCATCAGCTAATTCTGGTAACAAAAACCGCAATATACGCAAAGTCGAGCCCTCAGAATCATTTTCTTTCAATCTATAACTCTAAGAAAATAAAATGTTTAAGGAGCTACAATTATAAAATAATTTCGTCTTGTCTCGCTCTTATTACCATTTGTAATAAGTCTGAGTAGTGCTTTTGATAATAAAAGCGGTGCTTGCCTTCTGTTATTTAAATTGTATTTAGCTATTGAATGCTACACAATGCTGAAAATATAACTTATCAGTAAAATATCGGTACCGAATTAGTTCAATATTCACTATATATCATTAAATATTTAATCAAATATATGTATAAGATTACAAAAAATTACATTTGGAAATTTAAATAAAGTTACATTGAAATGAAAAAATCAAGTATTTTAAAGATAAATATTATTTTAAACTATATATGAATATATGGTAATAAATTAAATATTGTTTCAAAAAGCAGTCTGCTTATATAAATATCTGAATCCAAGAAAAGAAAAACACTCAATTCCAATGCTATCAGATTCTATAAAAGGATCCTTAATTCGCTATAATAATATGAACTGAATAACCCCACTTATTGGGTATAAAATACATCACCGTGATGTTCACATTACCGACATTGCAGCGCCACCTGGCATATAAAAAGTGCACTAAAGAAGCACTGCAGCAGCCCGTCACATCTCCTTTAGTCTTCATATCATTTCCATCAATATTATGCAAATATTCTAAATACTCTTCAGGTCTTTCGCAAGCGTCTGTTGGTATCGCTACCGCTGATATTATTGATGGGGGTGACAAGTGACGTGGCCCACGGCACAGTCCAACTCATGATAACGATAACGGACCCATCCACCACCGATAAGTGATAATTATAAAATAAAGTACCATGAATGTTATTAATATATTAAATATAGTTCATATCGTTGATAAGCGGAATATGAAATGATTCTATCAATTTTGTCGATATCGATCATAATTTATCGTAAAATATCTTAATTTTAGACATCATTTCTGACGGAAGTGTCCGACGAAAGATTATCGACGTGTTTTAAATTTATAATATATTAAGATCCGATTTTCGTCGGATCATTTATCGCCGTATAACATTTTACATCGATTATAATTGCCCATAGAAATAAGCCAAGGATGAACTATTGTAATTTTCCCTATGATTTCAGAATGTCAGCTGGTAGAATGTGGGACAGATTAATAATTACCCCTAGAGAAGACTATAGAAACGGTGGAGGGGTTAACTCTAGTAGTATATTATTATACGGTGGCATATTGATGGGATATGTCAGTCAGTATGATCAATCATTTCTGCTCTTTCAAATATCTTATTATTATCTTTCTATTTGTTGTAATGTAATTCTCATTCACAATTTAAAATTCATAAAGAATTGAGATATTTAATATTATTTCAATATACGTAATGCTGATGGTGGACATAAATTGTCAAAATATGAAAGCTTGCTGCTCTGATATTATAAATTATATTGCAATGAACAAGGGAATGTATTTTAGAATCATAAAGATATATTATAGATAAAAATTAATGACTTATTTCAAAGTAGAGATGCATTTTGTTGATTATTTTATTACTAATTTATTGATAATGAATATTGCCTTTTGGTAAATGCATAGGGAGTCATTAGGGACCCGTAAAAATGAAAGTTGGTAAGGTTGGTGATACGTCAAGAGATTCTGTACTATTTTTCTTTCGACTTTCGTGTGGGCAAAGCAAGATGAATATGTCAATTCGCTCCTGCCTTATGAATAAGGACAAAGAATGACACTATACACACCAGATCCATCCATTAGGTCCATATATCCTGAGAATACTCCTTTCAATGCTCCCTGCCCCTTCTCTTATATTAAGATGAATATATTCTCTTGCCTAGACTCAAGAATATACTGTCGATTTTTACCGATGTCAACGTCCCCTCACAATTTGGCAAAGAAAAATCTTCAAGAATGGCACATCTATGGTGAAACTTTGTGTGATCTTTAATTGTATTATTATAATACTGATGTGAATACACGATTAGGTTAATTATAGCTTAAAGCATAATGAACAGTAGGTATTCGTTAATAAGACATTTCTCGATCATAAATTATATCCTGAATCACAAGCGCTGAAATCACTCAAGATTCACCAGCGGTTATCATTTATGCCAATCATAATCTGAATACATCAACTCTGCAAGATGATCCTGCTGCACCTTATTCGGCTTAGATGAATGGAGATAGTGCAGTGAAAAGCCGAGGATTCACCGCCCTGCTTCCTGCACCCATTTGAAAGTCAGTTACACACTTCACTGGCACAGAAAGGAGGAGTAAAAGAGATAAATTACGGGTGATCTCCATAAAGTTAGAGAGTCATTCGCATTGAATGCATCTCCTGAGATCTATGCGCAACTCATTCTCGTAACTTTGATGGAATGCTTTGTCAGGGGAAGAAGGATGGTAACTTGCTTTAAAATAGCACCTGAAACACCCTTTTAGAAATTACGGAATAATGTGACAGATCTTGAATACCCGGAAAAAAAGTTAGGGTGGAGTTGTGGAAAATTAGAATATGTAAGCTTCAATATGCTCAAATATGTTTTTGGGAAGCTAAACATATTTTGACAAGCTCAAAAAAAACGTTTTGTTACCCTAAAAATTGTTATGTGAAGCTCGTACACGTTTTTAACAAGTTCAAAATTGTTTTAGCAGGCTGAAACACGTTTTGACAAGTTTAAAATTGTTAAAAACATGTTTTGGCAACTTGAAAAACGTTTTAGCAAGTCTAAACATGTTTTACATTGCCACCATCGTTTCTTCTTTCGGCAATCAGTTGAAAGCGACGATATTTATTAGGGCAGTCTCGATTGACTTCCAAAAAAGAACTCCTAATGAGAAAACTTTGGTAGGTAAATATTTATTCTAGAGACGATTGAATTAGTTAGTGTTTAACAAGACACTGTGCAAATGTACTGATGAAATAGAGATAGATTGAGAGCAGTTCCAGACATTCAGATCAGATGTTCGACTGTCAACAGGTGACTGGAAGTCATGTATCAAGATTATATAGATTATTGCAGATGCAATGGCAGTAATATTATTCCGGTTGGAATGGTAGTAATATGAGTTTAGTTGGCAGATTGTGCAGGGGATTCGAAGTGAGATCAGGAATACCGATCAGATTGGATCAGTGACACACATTTCAAGATGATATTCGTAGTAAATGGTTAATTGTGTTCAAGGAATACATATTCTGTGTATTTGATATAATATTAAATTACCTATTATTTAATTGTGTGATAATATTTATTTAATTATTATATAATTAAATATATATAGAATTGGTGATTTTTGCTTTATATTGTGTAAATATTTTGTTATATATTTTGTAAACACATTTTTGGAATTTTATTGATGAAAACTAGGGGTTTATTTTGTAAGTCTATTGTATGATTCGATCTTATTGTATTTCTATTCTTGTTTAAATTTATTTTATACATTTACGATATTTTCACTTTGTGCATCTACCCTGCAAACATTTCCACATGTATACCATGTGGTTTTGTCCACATTATAACAATGTGGATACAATGTTGATTTTTGGAACCTTGGACGATATGTTATACATGTGGTTTTGCCACATGTATAACATATGGAATACACATGTTAACCATGACAAAACCACATATCAGTACCATGTGTAACACATATCTGTACCATATGTTAAACCATATTAGTACCATATGTTACCCATATCTGTACCATATGTTACCCATATCTGTACCATATGTTACCCATATCTGTACCATATGTTACCCATATCTGTACAATATGTTACCCATATCTGTACTATATGTTACCCATATCTATACCATATGTTACCCATATCAGTACCATATGTTACCCATATCAGTACCATATGTTACCCATATCAGTACCATATGTTACCCATATCAGTACCATATGTTACCCATATCAATACCATATGTTACCCATATCAGTATCATATGTTACCCATATCTGTACCATAGGTTACCCATATCAGTACCATATGTTACCCATATCAATACCATAGGTTACCAATATCAATACCATATGTTACCCATATCTGTACCATATGTTACCCATATCAATACCATATGTTACCCATATCAATACCATATGTAACACATATCAATACCATATGTTACCCATATCTGTACCATATGTTACCCATATCAATACAATATGTTTCCCATATCAATACCATATGTATCACATATCAGTACCATGTGTAACACACATCAGTACCATGTGTCAAGAAATCAATAAGATCATACTAATTTTATTGCCATTTCTTACTTTACTGTATATAGTGTATATTTAATTTGCCTGTATATTATTTAGTTTAATGTTACATATTGTTATATACAAATTAAATTGGAATAAATGGGGAAAGAAATGAAGTGGTGTTTCCGGAATCGAACTGGGGTCCCTGTAGTTTGCTGTTGTTTTGAGTCTGCGACATATCCACTGAACCATCCTTGACATGATAGAAGTAGCTTTTTAAAGTTATTATTAATAAATTTATATTCACTTTAGATGATTTACTTCACTTTAGAGCAGGGATGGGCACATGTTGTGTTTTTCAGTGCCGAAATATGGAATAACAGTGCCGTTACCTTTTTCTTTTCGTTTTTTAAATTGCAGGGGATACAGAGTAATTAAAATGAGAGGGCGGCGATAGATTTTATTGAGGTACGTACAATCGTACATATTTGGAACATAAATATTTGTAGTATATTTATTATTTCAATTTAAAGCAATTAATAAATGATATATAATTATACTTATATTTTTTTTCACAATAAAAACGAAAATAAGTTGTTTTGCATTTAAGTAATAAAAATTTAATATCTAATTCATAAAATCACAGGATAAATGACAATAGCTTCCCAACTTATTAAAAAAAGGAATTAAAAATGATTGTACAAATTCTTACCAGTGTAAGAATAACTGATCTAGATAAAAAGAGTCAGAAGTAATTTTCTTAAACACCGGCACTATACTTTAACAATAAACTAAAAATACCTTATTAACGTATAAAATTGACTATCAAAGTATCAAGGTAATTACAAATATTCTGTTCTTCAATTAGTTTACCATCCTCTTTTATATTATAATTATATCCTTGTAATTCATAAAGCAGTCAGGGCTAATAATTCTAAATTTTCTTTGGAAGAAAATAAAGCACCCTTTCTCTGGTGGGCACAAGTGCCGCTCTGAGTGCCAAAATAGCTATGAGTGCTGCATTTGGCCACCCTTGCTGTAGAGTGTAGATGATATAAGAGTTGTATAGAAAACTAGCATTATCATGGCAGACTACATAAAATATTTTTTCTTTTTCAAATATATTCATTATTCAGTGTATTTAATTTCTCAGTACTCTAAATATCAGAACGGATCACTACACATGACTTCATTAAAGAAAATTTGTACTGGAAGAACTTTCATGAAATATAACTAATTTACTATATAGATATTCATAGAAAACAAGGCAATTAGTGGCAAACTAAACTAAATATTTTCACAATAAAAGTAAGTTCGCTAAACAGGGTTCTACTAAACAGGATGGTTCACTATACAGGAGTTGACTATAGTGGAGCTCTACTGTAATTATACAATAAATAGATTGATCGTCATTTTTCTTCACATAATTGTATTTAGAATTAGAAAACAACAGATGTTAACCATGTGTAATTTACCACATTACAACCACATGTCAATGACCATTTCAATAACAGATGTTAACCATGTGTAATTTACCACATTACAGCCACATGTTAATTACTATTTTAATGACAGATGTTAACCATGTGTAATTTACCACATTACAACCACATGTTAATTACCATTTCAATAACAGATGTTAACCATGTGTAATTTACCACATTGCAACCACATGTTAATTTCCATTTCAACAACATATGTTAACCATGTGTAATTTACCACATTACAACCACATGCCAATTACCATGTTTTATGTTTATAATCAAATATCTATAACATATGGTTTCAGTATTGATTTAAACATGTGGTTATGATATTGCGCAACCACAAGGTTAACATCTGTTATTGAAATGGTCATTGACATGTGGTAGTAATATGGTAAATTACACATGGTTAACATCTGTTATTGAAATGGTAATTGACATGTGGTTGTAATGTGGTAAATTTCACATGGTTAACTTCTGTTATTTTAGTGTTTAGGTTGTTTCAATGTGGATGATACATCTTAAAAACATATTGCCATATTATAACCATCCAACCACATGGCATCCATGTATATGCCATGTGGAAATGTTTGTAGGGTATAGAGTATAGAGGACTCTTTATTCAGTATAGAGGATTTCATTATAGAGGAGTTCTACAGTAATGATAAATAAATATTTAATAATATATTTACATACAAATTTAATTGGAAAATGTGAAGCACAAAAATCTTTTTAAAGCAAGTTCACTCGTCCATAAAATCTAATATATTTCAGTAAAATAATTGAATTAGAAATTATTGTTCTAGCAAGACTAGTTACACCGAAAAAATTCAATAAGTCATTATAAAATTTAAATCTCCGATCAAATGTCGATAAATTTAATTCTATTTCTATTGAGTTTTGATATAATTATTATAATTCACCAGTTTATAGTGATCGTTACATGAAAAAATTCTCAACTAAATCAAACATGGAACACAATTACGTTAATCAAGATATGCATGTAAATCTTATAAGTTTGTGCTATAATGAGTCAATATAATAGTAATGCATGGGTTTTTCTTCCATAGGATTTATACCTTAAATATAGATACAAAAAATATTCCGCACACCCGGAAAAAGTAGTTCAGTTTTCACTGATTGACTAACTGCCAAAGTGCGTCACTATTTATCTTGTAATTGCCAGTTGTTTTCAATCTAGAAAAGTGGAAATGATGAGCCGTAATTTAATGTTAAACTAAAGGCTCATAAAAAAGTCAGTTTTATATCAGCTAAATATCCTCATGAAAATAAAATACAGTTACCAGGAAGCCGTCAAATTATTTTGTCATTACCAATATATCGAGCAGCGGAGTCTAATAGGGTTCATTTTTTGTTCATGTTTCATTTTTTGAGAGGACATCATGCTGTTAGACAGCGCTCGGAAAATAGAATTTGATATAGTAACAAGATTCTGGAGAACTACCAACGTATCTGTAGTTGTTTGACGGTTTGAATGTCAGAGAGGAATAGTTTTCTGCATACTAAAGTAATTGTATTCCTTCACATTGAATAAGATCCAATTTCAAACAGGTAGGGAAGAAATAAATATTTAAATTGATATCAGAATTGTATTGTATTCCTTTCATTTATTCTTTTTGGTAGTTGAATAATGTAAATAGTTTAGGTTTTACTGATTTTTTTAGATTTGTAGGCGTGCAAAAATGGTATCATGCAATCGTTGTTCCACCCACACCAAAAAATTCTATCTCACCAAAACGGAATTAAAATCTGCAAATATTGAAAATCGTTCCACTCGAACAATCAAGAACAACGAAAAAGAGAAATTGGTTTGTTTGCTCAACCTGTCAAAGACGACCAAACACAATCGAAATAATTTCAGGTCAAACAATGCAAGCGAGAAATATATTGTTGGGGTTTCAATTCGTGTCGCCTCTTTCGAGGGAACTCCGAACCAATCTAAGTTATTTTCTTATCAAGTTGACAAACACAGAGTCTTTAATACTCTTCTCGTCCAGTTGAACACCACTTGCCTCTTATCAAATGAGGGAAGTGACTTCACTCCCTTCCACCAAAATATTGACGGCGACAATTTATAAAACACGGAAACTGGAGCAATTACACTGCGTCAATTTCTTCTTTCTTTTCACAAAATTAAACATCAAATGATAAGCTTTGAAGGGGCAGTAAACCTTTGGACAAACTTTTCTCTTATGTTGAGAAGTCGATAGAGGGACATTAAAATGATGTCATTCTATTTTAAAAAAATTGATTCAATATTTTGAAATAATTTTCAACTGCAGAGCTACCTACCGAGGAAATTCACAGTTAGAACACATGATACGATAGTGACCGATATATTTCAAACTATGCCCTGTTATTTGTATGTTTTTATTCACGTTTTCTTAAATTTATATCGAATGAATTTTAATTTATTTTGAAAAAATATTCTGACTACAGTCTGGAATACAGTTATTGTTTTAATTAACATACAGCTGATTATGTAAACAAACCGATCGCAGCGCCATTCCAGCCGTTGCGGTGAAATTCACAATTACATGCATAAATTAATAATTTTTATTCTGTTGTTAGTTAAATTTCAGACAAATGAATTCTCACAAGCATATAAAAGTTGTTAGTAATTACTACCAACTTTTTTTTATACAAATTAATACATAAAATAAAAGCACGTTTATATTCTAATAAAGTAAGAACAGACGTCAAAATTCTACCGCTCTTAATAGATAGACTAAAAACCTTCCTACTTAATTCTACATTAAATATATTCTAAAATCTAAACTGTAGTAACATTACAACGTTATTAAAACTTTAACAGTAAAAACTTGTTTCGATGTAAAAAAAAGGGACGGACATCGGAAGGATGCTGTTAAAATGGCTGGTCAAAACCTCATCTGTAAACTGTCAGTCTTGATGTCTTTGGTATATAAATTTGGGCTATTTTTGCTGACTTTCTGGCGTTAAATTGTCAGGAAATGGAGTTGCGTTCGGGCTCAACATTTGGCCGAATGAAATGTATGCGATGGATTTAAATGGAATTTTAGGAAATTCCATCAACGGTTTTTCGTTCAGAATGTTAATTATGGAAGCTTAAGTTGAGAACTCTAATGGAGATAACTGAATGTTTAGAATAAAATCTGAGAACGTAAAATATCACATGAACAAAGGACATTTCATAAAGTAAGATAGTAAATTATAGATTTAAATATGGAATTTAAATTTGATGTTTCTTTTTGACTTTACGATATTTTTTCTAGACAATTTCTCAAAGAAAGATCATTTTTCAGACGAAATAGTACTCGAGTCATGGCTACTTTTCTATATCGTCAACTATACAGGCTG
Source organism: Caprella mutica (assembly GCA_947561585.1). Lineage (NCBI taxonomy): Eukaryota > Metazoa > Arthropoda > Malacostraca > Amphipoda > Caprellidae > Caprella > Caprella mutica. The sequence goes on along the minus strand of CANNZV010001266.1, from coordinate 122,437 downwards.
CCACCCTTCATCTGATACCAAGAAACAAATTTCCTCCCCAGTTATGAAAACATGTCATACGCACATTTCTATTTCTGCTGATTTTTGAGTTTTATTTATGGTTGCAGCTCCAAAATCTGGAATTCTGAACAAATTTGCTACCGCCTTCCATTTCTCCAATAGAATCGCATTCAACATTTTCGATATTGGATTCATTCTAAATTGATTTTCATTACATATTTGCAATAAATATTTTGCCCTGGCTTACCTAATTTATATTACACATAATTTTATGTGGTCTCACTGTATCACTATATCATGTACATTATCTCTTGTTTTTAACAATGAAATAAATAGTGTCATTTTAAACAGAATTCTACAATAAATTTCTTTAGAAAATAGAAACTACTTAGTAATTAGTGTTAACGAGGGAATGAATTTCGAAATCATTCGACTAGTTTGTCATCAAAAATGAATTATAAATGATTTTCGCTTGAATTACTTAAATAGAATTTGTTTCATCTGAAAAATATTATTTATTTCAAAGGCAAATTAGTTTAACACAATACTAAGTAACTCAGATATTGTTCATTATTGTTATTGTTTAACAATTGAAACTGCTTATAAATAGATAATCTAAACTATATCAATATTACTAATTTAACGTCTACCTTTCATTGAAACTAATGGATAAATATATATAGTTTACAATCATGTTTATCTATTTTTAATAATTGCTACTACTTCATAATAGATTTCCTGGCATAAAATTCCAAATAATTATCTACATTAAACGATATAAACTCTCAGGTATTTAGAAGAGAGCGCCTAATCATCTGAAAACATCTATCTTGAAAACAGCATTTCTATATAGATGAACGGAGACACTCATAGTACTCGGAAAGTGGAAGTTCATTAAAGAACAACCAATATTTTTAAAGATTGATCCCAGATTAATTTTAAGAAAAAATAGGTTATCTTAATACAGTGGAATTCCTCTATAGTGGTCTACTAAATAGTAAATGTAGAGTCATGAGTAAGAGGACTACCCTGTATAGTGAACAAATTACTCTTAGTTTGCTACGAAAAGCATTAGTTTTAGGAAACTAATTGTCCTTTTATGGTAGACTAAAGGAAATTTGTTCACTATAAGGGGTAGTTCTCTTGCTCAGGACTCTTAAGTTCAATATAGAGGAGTCCACCATAGAAGAATTCTACGGTATAGTATAGATGGTCTCACTAAGACACACATAATAAGAGTGTGTTGGCTATTAGTTACTTCATTAGCGATTTTCATTCATGGCCATTCTTGCATTTGCGCTCTTTGGGAATATTTTACCTCGGCACACAATGAAGTCCATCCGACTATGCAATATCCACCTCAAGAATAAATAACTCCAGCTGGCTACGACACACGCAATGGAAATGAACCATAAGTTCGATAAATACCGTCCCATAATCTTACTTAAACATTCCTCCCTCTATTCATAATCCTTATACGCTATTTAATCCAAAGTCTGAATGAAAGTCATTTTGATAACAGTGTCCGCCGCTTACGAGGTTTGTGAGCGGCAGTACACAAAATTGAAACTTTATTTCCATTTGAGAGCATTTTATTTTTCCTGAAAGCCGAAAACGAAGGCCTTTTGAATGACCACAACGCGGCTATTCTATGAAATGGTCTCAACAATGGCATATTGTGGCCGCTGTAACTGCCATCTCATCCTTTCTTGTTAAGATACAGAGGGGGATATTATTCCAAATGATCCAATAAATCTTGGTGTGTGAATGGAGTCTGTCGGCTTGCTTATTCTTCATAATAATGAACGCATGATTCCACACCACTTTGGCAAAGGATAAAAGGAAGAGGTGATATTTACCAATATTAGGTGATCCGCAAAAGAGTCATTCTAGGGACTACCCAGACATTCTACCGTAGGATAACAGAGCTAAATCCAACAGATCCCATTCCACATGAGCTCGTTCAACTCAGAGCACATTTATTCATTTCTTTTTTTGGGCTAATCTTTTGATGAATCCACAGAAAAAAGTTGTGTTTGCATTTCCTGACTACAAAGCCTGCTGGAAAGAGCAAACTTCGAGAAAAATCAAGACTGAACAAGGGATCCGAACAATTCAAATTATCAAGTTACGAATCTCTGGAAGCGATCGGAACAAAAGTTAGATTAGCGAACAAATTAAAGACTCTCCGATATCAATCTAGGGTGAATTTATTGGCCTAATGGCTTAGTTGCGGCGCTGTTAATTAGCTCATTTGAGGATACTTATAATTACCTCCATTTTAAGCTACAATTCATCTCAAATGAAACTAATTATGAGAATGGAAAATTGAATCACTTTGCAAATATTTGAATGTCTTTTAGCTTATGTATTTTGAAGGAATTCATTAAAGTAAACCAATTTTATTACTTTTTCTCTAGATATATAGTTGAATTTTATGTATTTTTTATCTCGATATAATTAGCCAAAAGTATATTACATAAATAAGTTATAAATCTGTTGCTGTTTCATAATATTAAAAAATATATATCATTAATTTAAACATATGAATTTAATAAGACTCATAGAAGGATCAAAGTTACAAAAAATAAATCAATAATTAAAATGTATATTTCAAATACTCATTTCTCTGAAATTTACTATCAATATATTTCTAATTAAAGAAGTCTAAACAGATTACAGTCCATGGCATCACTACTTCTGTAGTAGAAATCTACTCAGTCTTTGAATCAGTCTTGTAATCCTTCTAAGATAAGTGTCTTAAATCTTTACTAAGTAAACACCATCACTGTCTGGATTCAAATCTAACACTCTGAATTCTAATCAGAACCAACACCATTCATTTATGGACAATAATTCGATTATAAATCTCTAAACCTCTTCACTGATTATGGTGTGCTTCTGTTATTTAGTATAATTTTCGAATTGAAAGTTTAGATGATCAGGTGGGCTCGTTTAGGCGGCGTTACCTGATTCACGATATGGCGGATCCGATCTCCATAATTCAAGGAACTGAACTCCATGCGCGATGTTTTATTGATGCTCTCCAAAGATTGGCACAGGGGTATCTCTCTTATTTGTCCAATGAATACGCAAAGTCAGACTATATCTCGTCTGGGACCAGACCGAGCTGAGACTTCGGCGTAATATTAATGTCACGTTACTTCCTCGAAACTTTCGATTGGCAGAAAATATTGCATCACTTGCTTTCTTTCACTTTTTTTAATTAACTTATTAATGGAATAATTGATTATAGCATGCAGGTGAGGTGAACTAAAATTATCGTCAACTGCCATCAGTAATTTTCGTACATTGTCTAAATAAATTAATCGAAAACAATTTAGTTTAATATTTAGATAGATTTTGAATTACATCATTTGAAGACTGTTGAAAGGTTAATTTCCCTTACAAACACTGTATATTTTATTGCAATCGCGTATACCAGATGATCTGACTACAGTAAATTTTGAGCTGCACAGTAACTGGGAGAGATGTAAGTGGTTTCACATTGTCTCATATTGCTCGTCTTATATGGTGATCATGACTACATATATATTCCCACTTTATGTCCCCTTATGATCGTGTAGCATTATTACCAAGATCCAATAAGAGATCTGACGAGCGATGTGGAGCCCATCTCTCGGCATATTATTGAGATTCTCCCCGAAAGTATATCCTGTAAGTAAAATAAAATGCAACAGCTGGTTCCCCTCCTTCAATCCCATCTAAACTCACCACCCAAAACTATAGTCTACTTTTCTCCTAACCTAATGAATATCTAGTACTTAATTTATGTTATAATTGAATTTTAAATATTGATGACCTTTAAAATTCATTATTTACAGTAGACAAATGAACAACAGGCAACCCTCGTTTTTATAAAATATTTCATAATTGCGAGGCATGACTCGAAGTTATAATATAATCCTCAAATATTTCATTTTATATTAGTAAGACTAAAAGAATAAGGTCTTGAGGGCTCGACTTATGGCAGTTCACACGAGCGTTTCTGCACAGCGTTTTTACAGCGTTTTTGACTCTGAGGAAATTATTGTTAAACCCATTTCATATGTATCCATGTTGCGCGACGCTTTTGCAGCGTTGAAAACGCTCCAAAAACGCTCGTGTCTTCGCTTATATTGCCAAAAACAGCTGAATGAAATCATGGATACTAAATAGAAATTATATTATAATTATTATATACATTATTTATTTTCCGGTTAATGTAAACTTACCCAACTACCAAAAATATTTTTTCAATATAGTACAATTATATAACTAAGCTAGAATGGGCACTCATAGAGCGCATGTCTTCACCGCCGCTACGTTTTTTGTTCTTGTTGAGTTATAAATGATCTTCAACTTGACCTTTTACCCGATCGCTCTCAAAATCTAATCAAACTGTTTTTGGATAATGACCAATCGTCCCACCAAATTTCAGGCAATTTGGTTGAATACTTTTTGAGGGTGCTAGGACAATTCGTCGCCGGACAATTCGTCACCGATTAAAAATAAAAGGGATATTATTTATAATATAATTATAATTTTTTTAAATTACAAATAAAAGTAGTATATATAGAATTATATTTTTTATCCTAATATATTTTTTACTAGCTGTCATGATCGCAAATTTAAAAATAATTATTAAAATTTAAACAAAAAGATAATATTTCGAATGCTCATGTAGACAGTAGCTATAGGAAAACAAATGATTGACTAACATTGCTATATTATAGCGAAGAAAAAGTTAATAATTCTTGTATAAAATCACTGAAACAAGACTAAACTGTTAACAGTTTCTTTTTGTTGGCAGTACAAACAATTGATTCATTATTGTCATGTCAATTTAGTAAAACTCTAGGCAACAACATTTTAGATTTGAGATATGAAAATCAAAGAAATTTAGTCAACATTCTATTTTAATGAGCCATCAACGGCCTTCGAAAAATATAGTTTTTAAATTGCATCGTAATTGCTGATCACATTTAAGATATGTTTATTCTTATCCCTGTATTTCTTTTTTGATGGATTTTAGCACCATGAGAATGTTATTGAAATTTAGCATTTGCTTGATTTTCCTCTCTATTTAAATTTATAGCATCAATGAAAATCACCAAATTTGGATGAATTAAACCTAAATGACGAGTAGAATGATAGTACTATCCTTTTCAATGAAAATATCATTATAATAATTAATGCAATTATATATATTTACATATTAATTTTATTTGTAACTATCAATATATTATAAAGTAAAAGAGCATTATACCAACCACTTATTCTGCTGGAAAAAATTAGCTCCCTTTAAATGAATGCACTTTTACCAATTATAATTATATTATAAATTATATCTCTTATATTTTCAATCGGTGAAGAATAATGTCCGGACACTTTTTTGAGTTATGCCAATATCAAGATTATGTATAAGAAAATACCGATAAATAAATAACCTTCCGCAATTTGCTGAATGTTATGAAAAGTTTAAGGAGTTACAATAATATAGAAACTACGAGTCATGTCTCGCTCTTATTACCATTTGTAATAGGCTTGAGTCGTGATTTTGGTAATAAAGCATGTCTCAGAAAAACAGAGAGAAAAATTTAAAATTTGATTTAAAAATAGAATTGGGATATTCGTTCCTCTAGACTCACTCTATAGTCTGTACAATCTGTGATATAAGTTAGTTTAGAAGCTTGTACTCCCTGTACTGTGTATATTGTATCTACACACAGAGAACGGATTTGTTAAATTTACAAAACGTATTTTGTCGATAATATTTGGTAATTGTAATGGGGAAATTTTGTTATATTAACCATCAATTGAGTTAAATTAGCTATAAAATATTGTTCAAAGATTTCTTTACTACAACAAAATATTTCTTTAAGTTAACTGTATAATCTTTGTAAGGGAAGATTGTTAAGGTTACTAAAAAAATTTTGTTCATATTAACTTAAATATTGCTATGATAACAATTTATTATTGTTCAATGTTTTTTTTATTTATAACAAAATGTTTTTGTAGTAGTAACTTGAAATATTTAGTTAAAATATAGCATTATTGTTAACAAAATACCTTTGTCTTTATAAATAATAATTTTGCTACAATAATATTATATTTTTGTTGATATATTTTTTACTATTAACAATATTATATTGTCATTAGTAATAATAATTGTCTGCCATTTCTATTTTGTTATTAGGCTACATATAAATTTTAAGTTACCACAATATGTATTCATTGTTCGTAGAGAATCAATATACAGTATATAAATTTATACGTGTTTCTTGAGTGCTATTTTGTATCGATATTCCCACGTATGTCCCACGCGTGATGTTCCTCGTCTGTTCTACGCGGGAAAAGTAATACATTGAGTCTTGGGTGCAAATTTTAATCGTAAAAATATTGATACATATTGCAGCAAGTTCATTCTAAAGCCTTATTTACGTATCATAACTACCTAAGTATTTATAAACACTAGTAGGTATCTATGTAGTTATGGATAATACCTAGTAAGAAATTAGGTAGGTATAGGTGGGAATTGATAAATATTAATAGGTAGCTATTATAAAAATATTCAATTGAAATGTTCTATTGCTTGTTATTATAAGAAAAAGAAAAGATACGAAGTCAATACAATATTAAATAATATTTATTTATAATAACTATAAAAGGCATGCGTGTTTTCATATTGCTTATACTTCATTCCAATCCTACTTCTACCATGTCCAGGATGACTGAGAGGTTAGCGCCGCAGATTGGAGATTGTCGGTTCGATTGGCGGATACACCACTTTATTTCTATGTTCATTTCTTCCCATTCAATTTGTATATAATAACATGAAACATTAAACTAATGGATATACAGCCACATTTACATTACATTATATGCAATATAGTAAGAAATAGTAATTAAAACAGCACAACCTATTTTTTCAGTTAAAATAACAAGATTATTTTGTTGCTGCAAAAAATTATTTGTGTTGCTTTAAAGGTCCTTTCCAGGCTCTGGGAAAAAAATGAGTTTATAACATAATTTTATAGAACTAAGGTCTACGATCATTATTCCGCAAACCGCATACAATTCGGTTCAGTGTATAATTTATTATTTGCTTTTAAAGTTTTTTAATATTCTGTGAGCAACAATTGAGTGAATCACTAACCTGACGCTGAGAAAGAAGATTGTAAATTCTTTGTTTTGATTTCAAATTTAGATTTTTAAACAAACAATACGTTGTTGGCCTTTTTTTAAAATAGTAATTGTTTCTAAAAGTATATAAACGCTTCTATAATAAGTTTATCCAAATTTCAACCTTCAAACGAATAATAAATAGATTTATTAAACCAAATACCTAGTTGACAAATGGTGTACATTCTTCTTCTTTAGACTGAAAATTAGAAAGTCGGAAGTTAAGTAGGTTTTGTAGAGTTTGGATTATAAAAAACTTTAAAAGCATATAAAATTAAAAATATGCTAGCAAATTTTATGGGGTTTGCAGTAAAATAATAAGAAACATAAGCCACGTTGATTTGAGCAATATAAAAATTTGCTTGGAGAGGACCTTTAAATATACTTTTTGTTGACATAACAAAATACATTTTTTGAAGTAACAGTATTGTAATGTTACTATAACTTATAAGCTCTAGTTACTGTTACCTTAAAAATTCCATTGTAACTATAACAAAAAAACCTTAACAAAAAAATATATTTACTGTAATAAAATTTTTTTGATGGCTCATAGCTGACTAACTTATTTTGTTAATACAACAAAAACCTACTTTTTTGGTTGTATCAACAAAACCGTTCTATGTGTGTAAAAATGGCTAGAATATATGTAAATCGTATCTACAGATGCCTGTAGTGCCTGTAAATCGTATCTACAGATGCCTGTAGTGCCTTTAAATTGTATCTACGGATGTCTGTAGTGACTGTAAAGTGTATCTAAGGATGCCTGTACTGACTGTAAGGTATATCTAGGGACACCGATAGTGCCTGTAAGGTGTATCTAGGGATACCGATAGTGCCTGTAAGGTGTATCTAGGGATACCGAGAGTGCCTGTGACGTGTATCTAGGGATACCGATAGTGCCTGTAAGGTGTATCTAGGGATACCGATAGTGCCTGTAAGGTGTATCTAGGGATACCGATAGTGCCTGTAACGTGTATCTAGGGATACCGATAGTGCCTGTAAGGTGTATTCACGTATGCATGTACCCCGTAGAATCCCACGGCTCCCATACGGTTCCACCGCTACCTAATGGCTAATATTTTGCATATACTTCGTATAACGGCGGCAGCAGACAAAAAGAATGGCCTCATTTTCAATAGGACGTGCATAAGTTCACGACAAAAAGTCTCGTTCCACCAGCAGAAGATATTTAAGGCAATGAAGCGTAATGTGTGGTATAAAATACTCCATTAGCTTTATGTCTTTACTTGTAATGGACGACTGAGTGAACTTACAGAAGTGATTCATGGTCCACGATAGGTAAAGCGAACGTTGACATTATACAAAGTCCTTTCTAAAGATCAGAACACCGTCAAATAATATTAGCTAAACTGTTTTTTAGTTGTTCACTAAGTCACTGTAATATATCATGTTTTCGTAGTAAGTTTTGCAGGTTTTGAATTATTAAATCAGGTTGGATGAATCTTCTTCATCTCTTGCCTTGAAGTGCTCTCTAAAATATTCATTTATCAATTATATATAAAAGCACAACATTTTATCATTTTCTCCTGAGGATATTTCGTTCTGTAAAATATTCATGGAGCTTTAAATTCAATTCAGCAAAATGAATGAACTGCTGAAATGGTCAGCAATTTGGAATTATTCTCGAGAAAATAAAGAACTCTGGCCTGAATGTCCCAGAGCACCATAAATGCTAAATTAGCCAATATCTAACTACGGTGAGTTAGCTTCCAGCTCAATGGGCCCCAAATTAATAAATTTAACTCATAATCCCGTCAGTTTATGTTAATTCAGCGCGCAATATTAGCATTATCATGTGGCGGGGAGCGCCAACGTCGCTACAAACTTCATTTAGCATTTAATTGCATTAGCATTTAATTTTTATAAAATGCGCTGGCATGCAATTTAGTGAGTTTAGTCTTAACTCGGACTTAATCTGCATACTGCGGAGTACAATGGAAGCCATTTTCAGACCAGACCTAATCAGATAAAGCCGATATCTCATTCCTCTGACGTCACTCTAGCCACAGTGAAGCTGTGAGGGAAGAGTGGACATGACGTAATTATGACGTCACTGTAGGAGGTGAAGCTGTGAGGGAAGAGTGGATATGACGTAATTATGACGTCACTGTAGGAGGTGAAGCTGTGAGGGAAGAGTGGACAAGACGTAATTATGACGTCACTGTGGGAGGTGAAGCTGTGAGGGAAGAGTGGACAAGAAGACGTAATTATGACGTCACTGTGGGAGGTGAAGCTGTGAGGGAAGAGTGGACAAGAAGACGTAATTATGACGTCACTGTGGGAGGTGAAGCTGTGAGGGAAGAGTGGACAAGACGTAATTATGACGTCACTGTGGGAGGTGAAGCTGTGAGGGAAGAGTGGACAAGAAGACGTAATTATGACGTCACTGTGGGAGGTGAAGCTGTGAGGGAAGAGTGGACAAGAAGACGTAATTATGACGTCACTGTGGGAGGGAGGTGAAGCTGTGAGGGAAGAGTGAATATGACGTAATTATGACGTCACTGCGGGAGGTGAAGCTGTGAGGGAAGAGTGAATATGACGTAATTATGACGTCACTGTAGGAGGTGAAGCTGTGAGGGAAGAGTGGATATGACGTAATTATGACGTTACAGGAGCTCTAAGGCCCTCTTCACGCTTGCGTCATTTAAAATGCGGTAAAAAAAAACTCTTCTTAAAATGTATTGAAACTTGCGTCTTTTTCATCGTTGAAGGATATATTTAATATGATTTTCCTTTCAACGATAAAAAAACGTAAGTGTGAACACATTTTAAGAGGAGCTTTTTTTTCCGCGGTGTTAAAAAACAGGGCCTAAACATATTCAGCTGATGTTTAGACACCACCATACAGGTAAAGCTCGTACAGCGGACGATCTTTAAACGCGACATCCCCTTACAAAGAGCAAAAATTTTCCGTTCTACCGAACATACAGCTTTTAAAGGTAAGTTCCAAGTTCTCGTCCCTATTTCATATAGGGACGTGAACTAGGAACCGATCCAAAGTCTCCCTTCCTATAGTTCACGTCCCTAACTGACTTTGGGACGCGAAAGGCATTGTAATTTACAATCAACACTTGATGTATTGTTTTCCAAATTTTCAGTAATTTGATTTTGTTACCCTTTCCCTATACATTTATATAAAAAAAGTTATATAGAAATTAAAGAGAGGTGTAACTACAGGCAGGCTTTAAGACAAAACTCGTACCTCACATTAACTTGGAAATTGAACTTACAGCGGGGGATACCCGCTTTAAGTTCAAGCATTGTCACTCCAATCTTTTCGTTTTCTATCAACAAAATCAAAGAACATTTGCATGGTACACTAATACTATGAACCATATTTTGTATAGTTCCTTCAGTGTAAATAATATTGGTTAAAAGTAATTTTCCGGTACAACTGATGTAAGTAAGCTTGGGGCCAACTCCGCTTTAAGTCGTCTTGTTATAAAATCGGAGTCTACTTAAAGCGGGGGCTGCCTGTATCCTATAGTTTTACGTAATTCAAATATTTATTTAGTTGCTAATATCTTAGTTTTATTTTACCTAAACTATTATTTCGTATATTTATATGAGTGAGTTATATGAATATTATAATATTTTCATTTAAACTCTCATTTAATAATTATCATTACTGTTTCTTTGAAATGCTGTTAGAGAAAACTTACAAAGTTTGATTCCCCAACTGAAGTAAGAACCTCAGTCCGTCATAGCGTACAGTGATCGGCATAGCGGACACTTTTTCTGGTACATGTACTGTCCTTTGTACGAGCGTAACCTGTATATGGAACAACTTAACGTGGTAGAATTCGGGCACTTACTTACTCTCACAGTACTCGGTAAGTGGGTGTTTAAGTAGGGCCTGATAAGTCAATCAGAAATAAGTATAGGTTAAACTATGTCGAAATCCACTTTCCGAGTACTGCATGAGTAATTGAACGATCACCCTAGTTATATCTCAGTTAGGTAATTATAATCGGTAGATAAATTTATTAAGGATACGATAAATTATGAAAATCGGTTATCGTTGAATATCGTAAGATAGTGTGGTATCGAGGTTAATTTTCATATTGTCGAATATAGACTATAAGGAATTTAATCCGATGCTAAATAAATTTCGTTTTTTTTATTTAAATTGTATTATTTTTATTGTTTTAATTTATATAGTTTTCGGATAATCGAAGGTTAACTTCATTTTATTTTTCTTTAAATTTTTAATCATAAAATAGTTGAATTTTTACGAACGATTACAGTTGATGAGAAAAAACTGACGATTCTCGACTATACTTTCCCGACTGTTATTCGCATTAACAATATTTTGATAAATAAGAGTTACTGAATTAATATTCACATAACTCAAAAATAGTTTATGGATTATATATAAAATATTCATGTTTATTGCACATTTTAAATAAATCAATTTTATAATTTTAAGCTATAGGATTAGTTACGAATTATCGGCCGGTTTCACATCATCAGTCATATAAGAGAACATGGTATAATAAAATTAAGATTAAATAATAATTATTTATATGACCGAAGATGTGAAACTGACCGATAATTCGTACCTTACCCCATATATAGACTTCCATAATAACCATACCTTGCACAATGCACTGCTATACAATATAGATTAACATCCGTATCACACTACACTGTATGGTAATGCTCTCTGTGTTAGGTACACAAACTTATTCACCATGATGCAGAGTTGACGAACAAGCTGAATTAATTACTTTTCACCCTTCCTCCTATATCATCCTGTTGGTGTAATATTTTAACATGGTCAGACTTTATGGAGGTGATTTAGAAAGGGAGACTTTAAAAACACCAAACAATCTTCTTAATTTCTTGACTATCAACATATCGAAGAATTTAGTTGGGAAATTGTACATGAGTTGAATTCTCAAAATGCTAAAACATTTGTCTCTTAAAAACAAGAATGATAATCATTGTAAATCAATAAACGTAGATTATGAGAAGCTTATAAAATTATAAATATGAAGCAATTACTTTGATTATAGCAGCTATAGGGGGAGGTTCATGTTTTCAGATTGGATATATCTACCTATCACACATCTTATAAAGAAAACGATTGCTCAATTTCGTGTATAATTAATTATCAATATGATCTTGGAGAGATCTATGAACAATTATAAGGTGGTGGATACGTGACAGATACGATAGAATCCACATTATACAGGGTTTCACCTCTAAGGTTAGGATTTAAAAGGTACATAGTCATAAAATTGTTTCTTGTGGATAATTTTTTTAGGGTAATGTTTTTAAGGTTACTAACTCATTGATTGGCTATGGAGATTGACCAATAAGTTTACAGGGGGCGTGCAGCCATCTGGACCCCTCCCCCTGCCAGGTCAGTAAACATTTAGTGAGTGTGCAGTACAACAAACTAGCGGATACAACAAACTACAATACCGCCATCTATGCTAAGAGTTTCATAGTTTTAATTATTTGAAATGTAATTTAATTCAATTCATAACTATATTCAAGGAGGTGGAGCATTAACGGTTTAGTGCTCCGCCCGCCGTTGGCTCCTCCTCTCTGTCGACCAATCAGAGAAGAGTTATCATTAAAAAATCTATCCGTAAACATTATGCTTGCAGCACTGTATCGATAGTTACTTAAGCGGATGAAACAATATCTCAAAAATCTTATGCACTATTTATTATATTTTTAAAATTTCAGACGGTAGGAACGAAAAAGAAACCTTTTTAGCATACAGTTAAATCTTCATTATATCACAGGTAAGGTACTCTGATAATTTGTCTGCATAACTCTCTCCTGTACTTGTCTGCATAATTCCCTCCTGTAGTTGACTGCATAACTCTCTCCTGTACTTGACTGCATAACTCTCTCCTGTACTTGTCTGCATAACTCTCTCCTGTACTTGTCTGCATAACTCTCTCCTGTACTTGTCTGCATAACTCTCTCCTGTACTTGTCTGCATAACTCTCTCCTGTACTTGTCTGCATAACTCTCTCCTGTACTTGTCTGCATAATTCCCTCCTGTACTTGTCTGCATAACTCTCTCCTGTACTTGACTGCATAACTCTCTCCTGTACTTGTCTGCATAACTCTCTCCTGTACTTGTCTGCATAACTCTCTCCTGTAGTTGATTGCATAACTCTCTCCTGTAGTTGATTGCATAACTCTCTCCTGTACTTGTCTGCATAACTCTCTCCTGTACTTGACTGCATAACTCTCTCCTGTACTTGTCTGCATAACTCTCTCCTGTACTTGTCTGCATAACTCTCTCCTGTACTTGTCTGCATAACTCTCTCCTGTATTTGTCTGCATAACTCTCTCCTGTACTTGTCTGCATAACTCCCTCCTGTACTTGTCTGCATAACTCTCTCCTGTACTTGTCTGCATAACTCTCTCCTGTACTTGACTGCATAACTCTCTCCTGTACTTGTCTGCATAACTCTCTCCTGTACTTGTCTGCATAACTTTCTCCTGTACTTGTCTGCATAACTCTCTCCTGTACTTGTCTGCATAACTCTCTCCTGTACTTGTCTGCATAACTCTCTCCTGTACTTGTCTGCATAACTCCCGCGTGTATTCCCCATCTTCCAGCAGTCAGTCCGAATTAAGTGCCAGATATCCTCTGGGTGCAATTTGTTCCGTGGCTTTTCAAATAAATGCTATAGTGTGAAAAGCTGAGCCTAAATTAGAGTTTATTGTGGCAATTCTCGTTGCTGCGGCTGGCAAATCAATTGGCTGCTACACATAAAACACCAGCCAGCATTAATTTATATATACTGGTGTCCGAGAGAATGAAAAGGGCGTGAAGAATGACTGAAAAAAGAGCCGTGAGCTTATTTATGGCCAGAAATAAATAGAGGAGTAAATTTGATATTGGATTTGTGAAGTAAATAGCAGGGTTAATAAAGCTTTCTCGGGATTAATTCCTAGGATTGAAATTTAGAACTGAGAAACTAGATTAAATTAACAGAAGACGATGAAGAGCATTGAAATACAAAAGATTATATAAATAAACGTACAAAGAAAAAATGTATCTAAATTTTAAATTCTATTTCGTTCTTATTTTTAATAAGTGATTTTCAAAATAAAAAGTCTAGTTTTATTTCATAATCAAATTCTAACCATATTATAAGAAACTAATTAAATAAAATTAATTGAATTCAAATGTGCGAAAAATGAGTTAATTGAATTTTAATTCAATTTAATTCAAAAAATATAAAGTCACAATTCTTCAAATCTGCATGAGTCCTCTCACATTTTAATATAGAATTTAGGAACAAATTAGTATTTAATTATTATATGATGATAAAACTGCATATGCACAGTAATTTTTGATGAGAAAATCTAATAATTTCAGGTGAATACGAAATATGAATATGTATAATTATACTTCGTTAATGATCGAAATGAAGTTAAAATTATAGAAAATAGATAGGGTATTTTTTCTCACCTGACATTTCTATATTTTTTTTTATAAATTTTAAGATAAAAATAAATCGTGAACGCAGAATTCTAGTACCATCTTCAAGATGAACCACTCGTTGAGTTTAAATTTCTTCAAATTCATTTTAAAAAGTAGAAATATAAATTAGAAAAAGTTTCAATATATCTTAACTCATTATAAAAAAGCATAATCTATAGCAATATTATATTCAATGTGGTAGTGAAATGGTATATTTTAAAACATGAAACCTAGCTGAAAAAGAATCAAACTGATAACCAAATTTGATCACGAAGTAGAGATTCTCAATAGCGCAGCTGATACTACTTTGATAAGCAAACTGAACAATAACTATTAGTTTGGAGAGATTCACAATAACGCAGTAGTTACTACTTTGATGAACAACTTGAACTAACTAACAGTTTCGCGTAGAATAGCTAAACGATAACATTGTTGCATATTTCCTGACGAATCTTCTGACATATTCTTTTTCTGGTCTCTGGTCAGTCTGAGTTACACTTTTCTCTGACTGTGAATTCGAAGTGAATTGTCACAAGGTTAGATAGATGAATATTGAGAAATTTAAAGTTCAATCATAAAGATCAATTACTCATATCTTTGACTTATTATTGCTACTCTATTCAAAATTTCCCCCTATATAAAATATAAGAAATATAAAATTTCTAGTAACTTTTTACCTTGAAATCGATTATAAAACATTTTTCGCACATTTGAAACTAACTAACTAAATTATAAATATACTTCCCATAAGATATCTCTCCACAAACACCTTGTTCTCCCCTAATTAAAAGGTTGCACAATTCTTAACTAGCTCACATGCCTTCGTTTCGTTTATCTTGGAGCATACAAGAGGAATGAAAGTTGGAGCGAGAGATTAATAGGCGTGAAGCATGTTCAAGAAGTTAGCGTATTGACTTACAGGAGATATTAACTGAGAACTCATCCAAACTTTGGCATCTGGTGGAGAAACCTAATTTCATCCGTTATTACTCGCAATATCAGACAAAAACCTAATCTTCCAAATTGTCTAATTTATGGGAAAAAGTCTTAAATAATATAAAAAGAAACTATAATTTTTAACGAACATAGACTATTCAATTATTATCAAAACGTATAAAATTGAATAGCTGTTAATGAATATGAAAGATACTGATTATTAAATGAGACAGTTCACTGTCTTCACACTTTAAGATAAGCAATGGTGGGGCCATAGAAGATTAAAGAAGAACCCCCACTTAACCTTCTATGGCTCGTCCATAAGTTCCTCTCTTCACAGTGACAGAAAGTAATTTTGACCGAGACGTGTATTGGCAAGAGGCGTGCTCCCAATACACCTCGCAGGTAACTGCAGCTGTAAAATAAATCTATTTCATTGGTGGTGTGGACAGTGCCATAAACAGAGAAACAATCTTCGGAGGATTGCCCACCGTCCAATAAGGTAATAGCAATGAGCCATAAAAGATGTAATTGCGAGCAGGATGAAGACACACGTTTCGATCGGCAAAATAATTGAATGAGTTCCTGGCAGATGTTTTCAGATGTAGAGACTGCCTTATAAATTCTGATTGGGAATACAGTTTGTAACACCGCCGCAATTTCGACCAGTTATACATTTCAATTTAGCTCCACATTGAATCTCGTCAGTAACCTCCAGCGAGAGGGTTTGGTTGAGCTATATCAGCTACATGTGCTTTATAATGAAAAAGCTCTTTCGCAAAAGTTATGGATGAATATGTTATATCAGTAAAACAAACCCTCCCTTAGAAATAGGCGAGAAAAATAATTAGGCTCGTGAGACATTGCATGGAAGCTATGAGGGTTTGGTTCATGGAGTCCTCTCAAGTCTCCCGTTAATAAGTAGCTCTTAGAGTATCATCCCGTAGTATGTTTATCATTAGCCGTCTCATGCAATGACACGTAATATCAGCCTCTATTGAACCTAGCACTACCTGAGAGCAGCCATCTTATTAGCAGTAAAAAACGTCTGCTGGCACTCATGACCGAGGAGTCGCTTTTTCCGAATTTTCAAGAACAAAGCTGAAGGTTTCTCCCAGTGAATCTCGCCGGTGCTATTTGATAGCAAGGCAAATTCAGCGGCAGGCTTTCGGCACAGTTATTTATGGATGAGTGCGCCGTAATATGCTTAAATTAAAATTAGATGCAAATGTAATTTGGATTATGTTGGTTTGGAAGTAGGCTACACCGCAAGTTTCCTGCCCCAAAACTAATGGAACAACCGTAAAAATAGGAAGAATTTCCGTTAGTTTTACCCCAAAGTTAGAAATTCTTTTAAATATCATTAAAAAAACTAAACACTGTCCTTAACAGTTGTATTCAAACAAGAAAGCTAATAATGAAATGCAAGCTTCTGGTTCTCTTGAGCTGTTATTTAATAAATAAACAACTGAAGAAACGGAATTTGAAATTCTCAATTGTTTTTATTCGATAATTATGAAGATTCATAATATTTTCAATTTTCTATTGAATAATAAATAGATATGGTTAATAATTGAATCTGACGAGCAGATATAACAGTTTCCATTGACGGAATGAAATCTTCTTCAAACTCAATATTCTGAAGATTGAAATAGTTTCTGTAAAGAAAGAGTAACATGGGAGCCATTAAAACAGTTTTATATTAATGGGGATTACTCTTCCGGTTCTTATATATAGAGTTCATCTCATTTGCCTACAGAGCGAAGAATTGGCCTAAAAAATGGGCAGATTCTTTTGTGACCTTCTGTAAACTAACTGAGAGGCGAGTAAATCCTTAAGTCTAATGATGACTATCTTGAATGCACTAGCAGCATCTTTGAGACAAATTTAAAAGCTATCATCTATTAGTATATAAAGAAATGGGAACAATAGGGACTAGCAAGATCAACTCATGGAAATAAGTGGTTCGAGGAATGGTAATCTAAGTTCTCAGAGCAGCTATTTTTATACCTCTTCCTAACTTTTACAGGCAATTTATCAATTTCACGCTAGAGAGCATTTCACTGAACTTGCACCATTTGTAGGCCTTATGCACCAACAGATCTCGACTGTTACTTGCTTTGTACAATCCATTGATTTGATTGAATTACCCACACCAGCATAGGTGTTTTACATTCACTCAATATTTCATCATCGGGTTACAAGATTCTAACTTTAATGGTACGTTCTGTGGAGAACATCCAGGCGAAACTTCCTCCTCTACCTTAGCCCCTCTAGATTTATTGTGGTGCATATAAATTAAGGGGAGCTAGGCGAGATTTCACAGCTCAGTTTTGCTGATGTAATTACGCATGGAATTGCAGTTGATAGCGTGTAGAAAACGCTCCCAGTAACAATGTGATGTGATACCAGTCTTTGACAGTCTCTAGTAACATTGTAATGTGATACCAGTATTTGACTGTCTCTAGTAACATTGTAAAGTGATACCAGTCTTTGACTGTCTCTAGTAACATTGTAAAGTGATACCAGTCTTTGACTGTCTCTAGTAACATTGTAATGTGATACCAGTCTTTGACTGTCAGTAACATAGTAATGTGATACCAGTCTTTGACTGTCTCTAGTAACATTGTGATGTGATACCAGTCTTTGACTGTGAGTAACATAGTAATGTGATACCAGTTTTTGACTGTCAGTAACATTGTAATGTGATACCAGTCGTTGACTGTCAGTAACATAGTAATGTGATTCCAGTCTTTGACTGTCAGTAACATAGTAATGTGATACCAGTCTTTGACTGTCTCTAGTAACATTGTGATGTGATACCAGTCTTTGACTGTCTCTAGTAACATTGTAATGTGATACCAGTCTTTGACTGTCAGTAACATAGTAATGTGATACCAGTCTTTGACTGTCTCTAGTAACATTGTGATGTGATACCAGTCTTTGACTGTCTCTAGTAATATTGTAATGTGATACCAGTCTTTGACTGTCTCTAGTAACATTGTAATGTGATACCAGTCTTTGACTGTCTCTAGTAACATTGTAAAGTGATACCAGTCTTTGACTGTCTCTAGTAACATTGTAATGTGATACCAGTCTTTGACTGTCAGTAACATAGTAATGTGATACCAGTCTTTGACAGTCTCTAGTAACATTGTAATGTGATACCAGTCTTTGACAGTCTCTAGTAACATTGTAATGTGATACCAGTATTTGACTGTCTCTAGTAACATTGTAAAGTGATACCAGTCTTTGACTGTCTCTAGTAACATTGTAATGTGATACCAGTCTTTGACTGTCAGTAACATAGTAATGTGATACCAGTCTTTGACTGTCTCTAGTAACATTGTGATGTGATACCAGTATTTGACTGTCTCTAGTAACATTGTAAAGTAATACCAGTCTTTGACTGTCTCTAGTAACATTGTAATGTGATACCAGTCTTTGACTGTCAGTAACATAGTAATGTGATACCAGTTTTTGACTGTCAGTAACATTGTAATGTGATACCAGTCTTTGACTGTCAGTAACATAGTAATGTGATACCAGTCTTTGACTGTCTCTAGTAACATTGTGATGTGATACCAGTCTTTGACTGTCTCTAGTAACATTGTGATGTGATACCAGTCTTTGACTGTGAGTAACATAGTAATGTGATTCCAGTCTTTGACTGTCAGTAACATAGTAATGTGATACCAGTTTTTGACTGTCAGTAACATTGTAATGTGATACCAGTCGTTGACTGTCAGTAACATAGTAATGTGATTCCAGTCTTTGACTGTCAGTAACATAGTAATGTGATACCAGTCTTTGACTGTCTCTAGTAACATTGTGATGTGATACCAGTCTTTGACTGTCTCTAGTAACATTGTAATGTGATACCAGTCTTTGACTGTCAGTAACATAGTAATGTGATACCAGTCTTTGACTGTCTCTAGTAACATTGTGATGTGATACCAGTATTTGACTGTCTCTAGTAACATTGTAAAGTGATACCAGTCTTTGACTGTCTCTAGTAACATTGTGATGTGATACCAGTCTTTGACTGTGAGTAACATAGTAATGTGATACCAGTTTTTGACTGTCAGTAACATTGTAATGTGATACCAGTCGTTGACTGTCAGTAACATAGTAATGTGATTCCAGTCTTTGACTGTCAGTAACATAGTAATGTGATACCAGTCTTTGACTGTCTCTAGTAACATTGTGATGTGATACCAGTCTTTGACTGTCTCTAGTAACATTGTAATGTGATACCAGTCTTTGACTGTCAGTAACATAGTAATGTGATACCAGTCTTTGACTGTCTCTAGTAACATTGTGATGTGATACCAGTATTTGACTGTCTCTAGTAACATTGTAAAGTGATACCAGTCTTTGACTGTCTCTAGTCACATTGTAATGTGATACCAGTCTTTGACTGTCAGTAACATAGTAATGTGATACCAGTTTTTGACTGTCAGTAACATTGTAATGTGATACCAGTCTTTGACTGTCAGTAACATAGTAATGTGATACCAGTCTTTGACTGTCTCTAGTAACATTGTGATGTGATACCAGTCTTTGAATGTCTCTAGTAACATTGTGATGTGATACCAGTCTTTGACTGTGAGTAACATAGTAATGTGATTCCAGTCTTTGACTGTCAGTAACATAGTAATGTGATACCAGTCTTTGACTGTCTCTAGTAACATTGTGATGTGATACCAGTCTTTGACTGTGAGTAACATAGTAATGTGATACCAGTTTTTGACTGTCAGTAACATTGTAATGTGATACCAGTCGTTGACTGTCAGTAACATAGTAATGTGATTCCAGTCTTTGACTTTCAGTAACATAGTAATGTGATACCAGTCTTTGACTGTCTCTAGTAACATTGTGATGTGATACCAGTCTTTGACTGTGAGTAACATAGTAATGTGATACCAGTTTTTGACTGTCAGTAACATTGTAATGTGATACCAGTCGTTGACTGTCAGTAACATAGTAATGTGATTCCAGTCTTTGACTGTCAGTAACATAGTAATGTGATACCAGTCTTTGACTGTCTCTAGTAACATTGTGATGTGATACCAGTCTTTGACTGTCAGAAACATTGTAATGTGATTCCAGTCTTTGACAGTCTCTAGTAACATTGTAATGTGAAACCAATCTTCGACTGTCTATAGTAACATTGTAATGTGATACCAGTCTTTGACTGTCAGTAACATTGTAATGTGATTCCAGTCTTTGGCAGTCTCCAGTAACATTGTAATGTGAAACCAATCTTCGACTGTCTATAGTAACATTGTAATGTGATACCAGTCTTTGACTGTCTCTAGTAACATTGTGATGTGATACCAGTCTTTGACTGTCAGTAACATTGTAATGTGATTCCAGTCTTTCATAGTCTCTAGTAACATTGTAATGTGAGACCAATCTTCGACTGTCTCTAGTAACATTGTAATGTGATACCAGTCTTTGACAGTCTCTAGTAACATTGTAATGTGATACCAGTCTTTGACTGTCTCTAGTAACATTGTAATGTGATACCAGTCTTTGACTGTCTCTAGTAACATTGTAATGTGATACCAGTCTTTGACAGTCTCTTGTAACATTGTAATGTGATACCAGTCTTTGACTGTCAGTAACATAGTAATGTGATACCAGTCTTTGACTGTCAGTAACATTGTAATGTGATACCAGTCTTTGACTGTCTCTAGTAACATTGTAATGTGATACCAGTCTTTGACTGTCAGTAACATAGTAATGTGATACCAGTCTTTGACTGTCAGTAACATTGTAATGTGATTCCAGTCTTTGACTGTCGGTAAAAATGTGATTTTTATTAGTCACTTATGTAGACTTTGTAGTTTAATTGTTAAATAAATTCAATTTAGGTTGTGTTTGAGTTGAAAATTTTCTTCAAAATAGTACAAAAAAATGAATAATCGGAAATAACGAAATAACAATTTTCACTTTGTACAATGTACATTTAGAAAGTTTTTGGTGCACCATTTTATGGTGCACTTAGTGTTAAATGTGTTAGTATATTTCTATATCAATTTCCTTAATTATTGTCAATATCCCTGCGTTGTCACGATAGTTGTTTTTTAGAGAAATTTCTCCATGGCTTTGGGCAAGAAAAAGACACAATTTGGGAGTCGGTGGCGGTCTAATTGCCTTGAAAATCGGAGAAAAGACTCAAAACTTTTGAGAAACTCCGAAAATATCTCCCGGTAAACAGGATAATTGCTTTGAAAGGAGGAATTATAAGTTACGCGCCCAGAGATTTAACTTGGGAGTAAATACTTGGTGTTGATGAGAGTCAAGAGTTACTTGGGAGTTAATACTTGGTGTTGATGGAGAGTCAAGTGTTACTTGGGAGTAATACTTGGTGTTGATGGAGAGTCAAGAGTTACTTGAGAGTTAATACTTGGTGTTGATGGAGAGTCAAGAGTTACTTTGGAGTTAATACTTGGTGTTGATGGAGAGTCAAGAGTTACTTGGGAGTTAATACTTGGTGTTGATGGGGAGTCAAGAGTTACTTGGGAGTAAATACTTGGTGTTGATGGAGAGTCAAGAGTTACTTGGGAGTAAATACTTGGTGTTGATGGAGAGTCAAGAGTTACTTGGGAGTAAATACTTGGTGTTGATGAGAGTCAAGAGTTACTTGGGAGTAAATACTTGGTGTTGATGGGGAGTCAAGAGTTACTTGGGAGTAAATACTTGGTGTTGATGGGGAGTCAAGAGTTACTTGGGAGTAAATACTTGGTGTTGATGGGGAGTCAAGAGTTACTTGGGAGTAAATACTTGGAATGATAAAGTAGATGGTTAGAAAGGTAGTATACAGTTAGAATTTAGACAAATAAAATGGCAATACCTTACATTTTAGCATTCATTATCTTTTTTGAACATATTAGAAGCACGCGAAACTTGACATATTTCGGTAATTTGTGCTTTATGTCCTCCTCCGATTTTCGATATTTTGAAAATTAATATAGGTAAAAGGAGCCATTTTAAGATGTATTCACGAATACAATTTGTTGTGGGAACGCTTCGTTTACGAGATATAGCGTAATTAAGTTTCCGATAGGTTAGGTTAAGTTTAGGGGTCTGGAAAGGTACATTTGCGGTTTATTTCAGATAGAACAGAACAAATACGTATATAGGGGGGCGTGTCTCCCCAACTCCCCTGCCGAGTCATTAAATAGTCATGATATGTGCAGTACGACAAATTAGCGGATACAATGAACTACATTAACGGTTTCAAGGCATCAAGATTTCATGACACAAAAATCTAAAAGGCGGAAAAGACTTGTGTTTTCTACAAGCTTAATGCTATTCCTACCGGAAACTTAATTATGCTATATTTCGAAAACGAAGCATTTCCACAACAAATGATATTCATGAAAAACGTCTCAAAATGGCTCCTTTTACCTATATCAAGTGTCAAAATATCGAAAATCGAAGGCGGAACTGAAGAACATATTTCAATATTTTTTATTCGAAAATTTTTATATTAATTTGTTTAATTAAAAAACACTAATTTCAGATTTCAGAGATATTCAAATAAGAGATATACCTTATTAAATGGCAAACTGTCCGAATGTTTGGCGTTTAAAAGGTACTGTCTCAAAAGTAATGACTTCCTTTCAAGAGAAGGAAAAACGTCCTCAGCAAAGCACAGCTCTGGCCGAATTTCAAAGCTGTCTGAGCGAGACCGTGGTACTGTAAATCGAATTGCTAGATCAAATTGCAAGACCACGGCTCCTAAAATCACTGCAGAACTCAATGAACACCTACAGAACACAGTTTCCACATAAACTGTTTGTTGAGAGCTACACAAATCTGGCTTCCACGAAAGAATTGGAGAGTGTTTCCATCTTATGTTCAACCACTGCATATGAAATTTTATATATATATATTCTGTATGAATATATTCATTTTATGACTAATATTGAAGACAATTTTTTTGCATTAAAGTAGTCACATAAGACTACCGACATTACTTCTAATGGTAACTTTTGTTATAAACATTTTTTATTTTCCTTGTAACATAGAAATGACATTTTGTAATATTCATATAATATGTCAGGAAGTGCGGCTACAGAGACAATAAAAAACATTTTCAAAGCGATCCTAGCTAATGTTCGTTTTTTCTGCCATTGTCACGTATATTCAGCGTAAGAATAAGAACCGTGTGCCGTTTGTTACTGTGAGATGCGTACTTCAGAAACGCATCTCACATTTGAAAGCGTAGCACTCATTACTGAAAAGGAGAGATCCTGGCAACTCTGTAGCTACTTAACTCACAGAAGGACCATTAAACCGACAGTAATTCGTCACCTTCCTTGTCGTAAACTAAACTTGAATGATATCACTCTTCAGCAGTTTGAGACTTGAAGGTAGAAGTGTATGCAGCAGCACCAGTGGATCATTTCCAATATATTTGTTAATTAAAGAAACGTAACAGAACTCAGACACTCAAAGCAAACTGAAAGTGACAGTTACGTTGCTCACAAAAAAAGTCACAAATATGTAATAGTGAAATTGGTTAATGCCTCTTTTCCGAGTAATTCCCTAATACAAATTTACGTAAAATTGAATGTTAAATACAGTATTTAGTTTTCATATAATGAAAAGCAAAGAGTAATTCTGAAAACATTAGTGTTAATCATAATTACTATATTATTGCTATTAACCATTAATAGACTGACTGGGGAGTTGAAGCTCGACACACCGAATTCATTCAATATAATAGCACTATCCCATCAATCTTTGGTAAATAAAATTTTGCCCAGTACATCAATATGATAACAGCTATTAACTGACAAAAAATCATATAATTCGAGCTCTGGTTTCCTATTGTGTAAAGAATCCCCTTAAATTTTGTCCGTCCAATTAGAGTTAATACTATACTCCGTAAATACTGACTATAACCATATTAATCTCTGTACAACATGTTAATCAGGACTCTACATTCACTATAGAGTATTTCATTATAGTGGAGTTCTACTGTTGCAATAAACTTCACAGGAACTTTCAAACAATTCCTTCTCAATAGAACTCTAAAACACTTTTCTCCACTTAACTCTTCGGCCTGATGATTAAATTTCTTCCTCAAATTTTAGGGAATAATAATTTGGTTAATTGTAAAAAATCACAGCTTGTTCTTTTCCCACTTTAAAGTTTCCTTTTTAAACAGATATGACGGTAAAACTATTCTTGCAACCATATTTCAAATAACATGAAATTTCTGTCAATGAACATTATCAAAGATAGAAACATCTAACAGACATTATTTCCAAAACACGAACTTCTTATCACTCCCATGAGGGAGCAATTTGTAGTGTATAAAATATATCAGTGTTTGTTGCGCCAGAGGTCCAATTCAGATGAGTATCAACTTAAACAAGAAGGTATATCACTCCACTCTTATTTTATCTCGGTGTAATTCTATTCTTCAGCTCGAGTGAAATTCCAGACTCTGAACTCTACTGGAGACTTGTCTCTTCAACATCAAGTGGAAACATCTTATTCTATACATCACATTGGACGTTAGTTTCTACATCAAAGTAGAGACATTTTCCCCTCTAAATGAGACGTTAATTCTACATCAAATTAGACATTTTCCCTCTAAATGAGACGTTATTTTCTACATCAAGCTAGACACATTTTACCTTCTAACTTAGACGTTACTTTCTACATCAAAGTAGACACATCTTTCCACCTAAATGAGACGTCAGAACATCTGATGTCACTCAACACCAGAGGACCTAGCGAGTCGTTTCCTCACCAATGGAATTTGATGTTTTCTCTCAAAACAACTCGTGCGATGAATGCCAAAGTAACACAGGCTGGAGCATTTAGTTTGTCCCCTATGGAGTTTGCTTAGGTTCCAAAAACAAGAGCTTTATTTTGGTGAATATCGATCGAGCGGTTTGTTATCGTTGGATGCTACTTCCCTTTTCAGCTAGTTTGCATTTTAACTGAACATGGTTATTCTTTCGTGGCCAAAACTATTGTCTTTGGGCGCTATGTAAACTGAAGGACTTATTTTCAATGAAAATCTTTCTACTTCTAAAATTCTGAATAAGTTCGTCAGTGTCTATGCCTTGATTTATTATACAATATTCAACATATAGTTAATAATTGTAGGAAATTGATTATACATACAAATACTACGCAAAGTTATTCATTCATTTTTTCGAATCTTCGTGCCCAATATTTTCCAATCTGGAATCAGTGCACGTATAGATGATCATACCCAGCCAGTCATTCAAATTCATACTTCATATCTTCTTATGCAAATGATGGTGAAGCTCATTCTTCTATGTGAGCAGCCATAATATAATTTTCCAATATAAAAACATGAAGAATATCCGTTGACACAAAAACCACGCCACTTCATTTACATTCCAATACTCCTCTATTACTAATAAAATCATTTTTGCTTCAAAAGCACACAAAATATCTAACAAGCTTCTCAGGCTATGAAGAATAAGAAGGACATTTTTATCGACGTCTACAAATGACCTAAAATGTAAGTAATCAATTTTGTAGGAAGTCGTACCTTTTCTTGTCCAAGAAACAATATGAGATGGAGACTATATAAAAACTTTTAAAGACGTTAGATGAAAATCGGAATATTTATAATCGAATTTTCATTTATTATTGTTGATTATGGTAATATTGATTTTTTTCTTAAAATATCAAAATTTCAGGCTTTGTCGTCACGATTTTTATATCGGAGTAGCCGACAAAAAATCGATCCATACAGACTATAAAAAATTAAATTTATGCTAAATTAAGATTGAATTTTCGTCGAATTATTGATTGTCGCAGAGATATGATCTTTTTATCCTTATTTACAATATTCAAACAGTGATTAAAATAAATATCTTGAATTAAAATAATTTTAAATATGATTTTTCTGTGTACCTGGTAAATAGATTTGAATTAATAATCCTATGTACTAATAATAACAGTGTGTGTTTGTCTGTTGGTTGGTCGCAAGAAAATGTCACGCCTTAACATTTATTATACGATATTACGATTATATTATACATCACCAAAATAATTGTATGAATAAAAAAAATTCGCACAACAGAAAAATCAGGAAAACAGAAAAATCCAATTAACAGAAAAAATCCGAATAACATGAAAAAATCCGGGTAACAAAAATTCGGGTAACACAAATTTCGGATAATTATAAAATTCAACTAACAAAATAATCAGGGTAACAAAAAAAAATCCGAGAACAGTAAATACGGGTAAAAAAAAAATTCGGGTAACATAAAAGTGCGGGGTGAATAATACGGGAAATACAAAATAATCCAGGGATAAAAAATTAATCTGAAATTAAATAACGGGATTATCATAAAACCGACATTACATAAAATCCGAGTTTGCTGAAAACATATTGATAACGAAAAATCTAGGATACAAAATTCCGAATAACGAAAAATCCGAGATACGAAAAAATCCGTGACACAAAAATCCTGGATACAACAAAATATGGGAACCTACACAAACCAAAATTCTTAAAGAAAAAAACTTTCAAAGACTAATTTTAAAGTAACCAAAAATTGACAGTTCATTCATGTTTGACGTGTAACTAAATGATCCTAAATCGTTTTCCTAAATGATCGAAAACGTGGAAGCCTCCTATAACTCAAAACTCACTCTAGTGTGAAAAAATTATTTAATTCGTTTTTATACATTTCACAAGATAATCAATTCCACCTACCTTCGAATCTTCCAGAAAATGTTAAAGGTACTATCAAGTTGAAAGAGAAGCTTAATTATAATGTGAACATAGAATGATTAGCATGGCCCCTATTGATTAAAATATTGGAAAACTAATTCTGTTCTATCAGGATTCAGATTTAATATCATAAATGAAGGACAAAACGACAGTAAACAAATCAGAGGCAATTTCTCCCAGTGTCTAAGATGTTCATGTAGAATTATTTCATAGCAATCCATTTCAAGACATGTCGTGTATGAGTATATTATGTGACTATGTATTTGATGTAAGAGCTATTTAAATCATATATTTAGTCATGTATATTTTCGAATGAAAAATTATTATAGAAGTTACTTTCAGAAGCTTTTAATTATAAAAAAACAGTACAGAACTATGAATAAATGTCCAATATTTTTATAGACTCTATTTGTATTTTGTTTTCTGATTGAAACTTATTAATTGATATAATTGCTGCGTGGGGAATATATGCAAGTATTAAAGATCTAAGAACAAAATACATCAGTAGAAACTAATAACACAATATTTCTGATTGCAAATGAATTCTTTTGTTTTGAAACTACAGAGTAAAATAAATATTTTTGATCTAATCGAACTGAACTGGAAAATATTCTGAAAAAAGAAGAAACAAAAACATGATTGATAATATCAAATTGATATGAGATACAGAATTCTCAATGTTGGCATATATAATGTCAACTAATACTAAATTACTAAACATTAAAATTGTAAGTCATAAATAAGAACATAAAACTCCTTTTTCATTTTTCTCTGTTCTCTCCAGAGAATAACTTTCAATGTTTTGATGATAAAATCCCCAGGGTATTTCCAGCCTATTGACATCAAGCTGCCAATTCCAAAGAAAAGGTTATCCCGAAAAAAGAACACTTCGGCAAAAAGTCCACCAAATGAATATTCAATTTCCTCCTTTGATATCGTGAGATTTTGCAGCTAAAACTTCCTCTTTTGAGCGCCGCTGCATTTTCTTACATTCCTATAAGAGCTGCAGTGAAAATATTCTCTGGTTCCGATGCATTATCAATATTGGATTAGAATTTGCTGGTATTTCCTGAGAAAGACACTCCTCCTTCTCATTCCAACCAAGATATATTGAGCACAGAGCGTAAAGTGCACCAAGATACCGTCATAACGCTAGAGATTTTATGAAAACCTTCGGCCCGAGACTGTGTCATAACCTCAAAAGTGATGTAGCCTCAACTGTACCACGGTGAAGCAATCAAAGAGCTATAGAAGAGTTAGAAAATTACATCGGGAGTGAATTGGTCCGTGCTTTCTCTAAGTAAGTTGCGATGAATTGAGCTATTCAATTGCATATAATTCATATAATTTCTTCAAGTATTGAATCACAGAATATTTAGCTAAAGAATAATCAAAATCTATGAAAAGAGCAATGAGAATTCCAGTCGCAAAGAATATAAACTTATCCCTCGATCATTATATCCGAAAAGTGCGAGTAAAATGTCCCATCAATTTCATATGAAATAATTCATATAATTTCTTCTAAATAAAGTATCGATTCACAGAATATTTACCTAAAGAATAATCATAATCTATAAAAAGAGCTATGAGAATTCCAGTCGCAAAGAATATAAACTTATCCCTCGACCATTATATCCCAAAACTGCAAGTAGAATGTCCTATCAATTTCAGATGTCTGGTCAATATCCCAAACTGTTTTTCAATGCTCTATTACGTCTGAAATATTTTCTATAAAATGTGTCGGTGAGGGCCGTACATATCGGAGGATATAACAACTCCACTCCCCTTCCGATAATATTGGCAATCGGTATCCATTAATTTATGATCAGATTGTCGTAAGCTATGCACCAAGAGATTCTGTAGAAAACATTTTATTAAATATTTCCAGTTACCAAGCGGCTCGCAAACGGAAATTTAATCGAAGTTTCGCGGGAGTAATTTTAGGTAATTTCAAATTGAACATTTTGTGAAATTGGATGCTGGTGTTGTTAAAAGAAACAAAATGTAGTTATTTATTATTTGTTAATGATTAGTTAGGACAAAATATCTTCTTTAATATCTATTTGATGCAACTAATGTCTTTCTGTTTGGATTAAGAAGAAGTTATATCATCGAGCGATTTCTACATTTTTTTTCTTTTCAAAAACTTAAGCTAGCAAGCAGAGTGTATCATTGGAGAGTTCTTCTTTCAGGAGTCTAAAAAGTCTTAGAAAGTCTCGAGCAGAGCACTCTGCAAATGAGGATGGATGAAACTTGTCAACGAGAGGAATGGTGGGCTCATTGTACTGGATCAGCAGAAAGCTAGACTAGAAATATACAGCCGGCAAGAGAGTGCAACCTACATAAATCTTGAAGTTTCTTTCAAAATTCGTGAGATGTATGTTTTGGAATTTTGAATGAATCCTTTCGAAATAGTAATAGAACAAAATTCTTCAGTAAATTTGCATTTCTTTTCGTATCATTCCAATGCATTTCAATTCATTGTTTGCGAATATGTAAATTATTAATTATTAATTTTCAGAATGATGCTACGATGATTTTTATGTTTATTTTGCTATGATATAAATTATACTCGATATAAAATTTAATATGATAAGAAACAATCTCAAAACAAAACAATAATTTTATGGATCATTTCCGCTTAGCTTGAATTCTATGCCTTTTTTCCGATATATCTTCCAGTAATCGGAATTCAAACAGAACATTTTTCGACCTGTGGTTGTGACATGATTAAGTAGAACAATAAAGAAAAATATAATAATGATAAAATTTACCATCAATGATAAATGAGCCACTATATACTTCACCAAAGGAATTTCTATCACCAAATTGGCTGCAGAGTATACATCCCTTCCTAAAACTCTCTCGAAATAATGATTCTTTAGAGGTTTTTTTTTCTTGTGAAGCCTTGGTATTCTGTCAAAGGTCTACTGTACGTCTCAATGAAGTGTTCGGAGTAAAATAAGGGCTTCGAAGTTTGCTTATATCAGAGAGTTAATAGCGGTCATTCATCACTCGAAGCTTACCCGTCTCTATCACTCACTATCAGGCTTAGACAAAAAGGAGAACAACTGAAGACTTGACAAGAAAGAACTGGGGAGTACTTCACCGAAATGAACCTAACTTGAATTATTCAAATATTTAAATCTATAGGGAATGTTATGTTATACCAACCGATATGAATGTTCTTATATTTGAAACATATAATATAAATAAATTGGTAATTTTATACAGTGGGTGTTGACTTTAAGAGTTAGCCTTAGTATATTAAATAAAATGGTTTTAATTAACCAGTGAATTTGGTGCATGAGAAAAAGTGTATGGGTATAACAGTACGGGAATAACTGTACTGGAATTAACTATACGGGAATAACTGTACGGGAATAACTGTACGGGAATAACTGTACGGGAATAACTATACGGGAATAACTAAACGGGAATAACTGTACGGGAATAACTGTACGGGAATAACTGTACGGGAATAATTTACTAGAATAACTGCACGGGAATAATTGTAGATGAATTTTTGTACGGGAATAACTTACGAGAATAACTGTACGGGAATAACTGTAAGGGAATATGTAACTTATTCTATAATTTCTAACTAATAACTGATTTTGATAGTAAGAATAACAATTTAAAAGATTATATATATATTCTGGATGCACAATTATTAAATTAACATATTTCCTTTTGCATACTAATTAATGTCTGGGAATAGATGATAAGCCTCAGATCTGCTTAGGTTCAGCCCCAAGTAATTAATGAACATCAAAGAAACTAGTGCTTTCGAATGAAATTATTCAGGTCTTAAAGGTGTCTGTTTGAATTAAATACGAAACGAAATAAATATTTAAATATATTACATATACCGAAAATAAGGAACTGTCCATTAATTCGTAGCTTACTCAAAAAAAAATATATATCCAACTATTACAAGGGGAACAAATGCTCAAATTATTTATATTTTCATTCATTATTCAAATTCATTCACAAATTCTATAGCTACTAAATTAAATATGATTTAATTTATAAATTATAAGTTTTCATTGAAAAATAGAAACTGCCGCCTCTTTATCTATGGATATACAAACTCTAAAGTTTGGGATATAATTATTAATTACCGGAGTAAGATCGTGTTCGGTGAAAGTTAAAAGTAAATATGATATGGGATTCCTATTTAATACTCAATTAATACTGAGCTCAAGAAGAGATCGGTAGGGATTTATTTCTTCAACTCTTACACGCCGGTGTTTTTTCATGCTCACTATGTTAAATCTACCGAAATACAGCGAGACTTTAATCCAGGCAGGATTGAATGGGTTGAACGTTATTTTTTTAAGAGATAAAAAATTCAGAGTGAATACGATAATATGTCACGGCGTTTTTATTGAATTGCAGATATTTCATATATCGTTCATATGCTTGCTTACGAGTTACTAGGTTTATTCTATGAATTTTTAATCTTATTTATGGATTGCAGTAACAAGATCGTTCAATTTTAGTCACTTTTATCAAGAGAATATTTATATAATTCAGACATATTGACTTCATGCAAAATTTAATACTGGAATGTGATCCAATGATTTTCTACTGATATGAAAAGAACATTTGTTTTGTTTTTCTGCGGGGATTTCAACTGATCCTTGTTCATGGCACTTCTCTTTCAAAGTCAAAGGAATTTAACTTGCCATGAAAAATAAATTCGTCTTACTTCCAGAAGCTTAATATTTCGAAGACAGCCTTGTTAGCTAGAATTGTAAAAGCATTCTTTGGTAGAGTTTTCAATTATGTAAACAAGCATGCAATCATTTTCTTAAAATAGAAGCATTATTTATTTGGTATATTAATCGGCAGAGAATTTAGAAGTGTTGAGGATTTGCAGGTCCTAATCTTCCTTTGATCAATTCAATTAGGCGTGGAAATTAAAATGGCGAGATTAGATGGTAAAATAGAGCATTAGTTTAACTAAGTTCTACAGTTAGATGCGACAGGGTTTTTAGGGAATTTTCGGTGCGTCGACAATGGAAAACTTCAGTGGCGGATTTTAAGATTCTAAATCGCGTCAAGTTCGAAGAAAGTTGAGGATGAGCGAACATTCATGCATAATACCTCCCGGGACATTTCTGGTTCTATCTTCTGCAAATGTTCTCGTTCATGAATTCTTAGGGTGTATAGACAAACTTAGCGAACAAAACGTAAAGGCTTTCTTAAGAGGTAAGTGGCGTTACATTTGAATAAAATATACATTAGTGTACGGACATGCTCTTAACATGAATGTTCGAAGCCTGGCAGAAGTTTGAAAATCTTTAAAATAAGTAGTTGCAAGAGTATCATTCCCATGCAATTCAACAACACGATATTTTATACTTTGAAACACACGATCAACTGTACTCTTGTTTCTTATTTAGTTGGAATAAATGATGCTCACAATAGGGATGAACGGGGATTACCAACTCTAAGCTTCTTCTAACAAGGCAATTTAGATTAACATCAAACTTCCTCTTATAATGGTGGTGGTTTGAAACAAATGTTTATATGCAAAGGAATAGGTACACTGTGCAAGAATTATATAATATTTGTTACAGAAGTTTATGGGTTCTGTGCAATGTGTGCAAATTATGTCTAGAGATTGGAGGACCAGCTTGATGTTCGGAAACTGAAGCTCACGGCAATAAACCTGGGGCTTTACTGCATTTCGAAGGCGTATTTTAGACGCGTATGAAAAGAATTTTATAGAGGTGTAGAAATAGATTTACAGTTCTTATTGTAGGTGTGTACTCAGCATATTTGTCGTATATATTATTAATTATTTATGTAATAGCTTTAACTAATGTACAGTAACTTAGAAACGATAATTTTTTTGGTGATATTTGAGACAAAATGATTCTTATTTTCTAAAAGAATTAACTTTAAATTAAATTTGTTATCAAAATTTTTAAACATACAGTTTATATATGTATATATTTTAATGTATATCATATATATTAAATGAATATTTAAAAGCTTTTATGCTAAACAGTTAATTTAAATATTCAATATTACAACAAAAATAGTATCCTATAATAAAATTAATCTCCAAAAACAAGTCTATCGGTTCAGTTGATGCAATTATTACCTCAATGCGGTTATTATTGTTGTATTCTATGAAATATATTTTCTGATTGGATTATCTACCAGTTAAGCTTAGTAACAATTTAATTGCATCTACAAATCGCAGTTTATAAATCTAAAATATAGATCGTATTTTATAGTAAAATATCATAATTTCAAATTTTATCGTCAGGATTTTGGCCAGAAAAGCCTAAACGAAAGATGATAGACTATCGGTATATCCAAAATGTTTTGGTTTCTTCCATCTTAAATTTAGAAATTATAGTAAGATTTTGAGAGAAAGTTTCTAACGATACAGTGCTGCAAGTATAATGCTCTTACGGATAATGATTTTAATAACTTTTCTCTGATTGGTCGGCAAGGAGGAGGAGCTAACAGGGGGCGGAGCACTAAGTCGTTAGTGCTCCACCTCATTTTGGCTCCTCCTCCTTGCATGTAGTTATGAGTTGAATTAAATTACATTTTAAAAAGTAAGAACTTTGAAACTCTAAATATCGATGGCTGCAATGTAGTTCGTTGTATCCCTACTTTTTTGCAATACACACTTCATGATTGTTTATTGACCTGGCAGGGAGGTCCAGATAGTGGCACACCCCCTGTAACCTTATTTATCAATCTTCATAGCCAATGAATGAGTTAGTAACCTTAAAAACACTATCCTGAAAAACTTATCCGAAAGGAACTATATTTTATAAAACTATATTCTTAGTGGTAGTAACTTTTTAATTTCTAACTTTAGAAATGCCACCTTAAGACTATAAGCGTTTTAAAATTATAATAAATTATGATCGGGTTTTCATTGAATCGTAGACATACGATCTATTTGCCACTGGAAATTTAATCGTCGATCGAAACCTGACAATTGATTCTAATAATTTTCCAATTGAGAATGAATTAGAATTGCAACACTGCGTATTATGGCTAATTTAGTCTAAAATATCTATGATTGTTTGACTGTGACGATATATTAGATAGGTAATGGTTGAAAGTTCTTAGATTATTTATGATAGATTGCTTCAAATACAGTGTGGGGCTGTCTACATTCTGAATCATTCAGAGTCGCTATCACCTGCATGCTATGGTCTCATAGCGACTAAATCACCATTATAAAGTATGTGCTATTTTTACTTCACTTGAAATATGTTGAATAAAAAAGAAAGAACTAATGACTAATTCTTCAAATTGAATAAAAAATAAGGAATAAGATTGGCCAGTGAGCTTTATTCTTTGTACTGAGATTCAGCCTTCATTGCCTCAATATTTTTTTTCATTTAAATCACTGCCATTGATTAATAACTGTTCATTTTTTTAGTTTTAACGGAGTTTTGAATTTAACGTTTTATGTATTTATTATTTTAGGTAATTTAATGTAACGAAGGTAGAGGCATTTTGTAAAAAAAGATTCACTTTAATTCTTGGAAGACAGAGTTGTTATTTTATCATTTAGGTAGCATTAAAAAGAGTGAAAAGAAACATGTTTTATAGAGGGGATTTTACAAAAATTGCTTTATCGAGGGTGCTTCATAGAGTATGTTTAAACTAAGACTTTTTTTAATGAGAAATTTACAAACCATGATTGCAAACGTGTTATAGAAAGCATGTCTTACAAACCCTGATTGAAAACGTGTTATAGAAAGCATGTTTTACAAACCCTGATTGAAAACGTGTTATAGAAAGCATGTCTTACAAACTCTGATTGAAAACGTGTTATAGAAAGCATGTTTTAAATACCATGATTGAAAACGTGTTATAGAAAGCATGTCTTACAAACTCTGATTGAAAACGTGTTATAGAAAGCATGTTTTACATACCATGATTGAAAACGTGTTATAGAAAGCATGTCTTACAAACTCTTATTGAAAACGTGTTATAGAAAGCATGTTTTACATACCATGATTGAAAACGTGTTATAGAAAGCATGTCTTACAAACCCTGATTGAAAACGTGTTATAAAAAGCATGTTTTACAAACTCTGATTGAAAACGTGTTATAGAAAGCATGTCTTACAAACCATGATTGAAAACGTGTTATAGAAAGCATGTTTTACATACCATGATTGAAAACGTGTTATAGAAAGCATGTCTTACAAACTCTGATTGAAAACGTGTTATAGAAAGCATGTTTTACATACCATGATTGAAAACGTGTTATAGAAAGCATGTCTTACAAACCCTGATTGAAAACGTGTTCTAGAAAGCATGTCTTACAAACCATGATTGAAAACGTGTTATAGAAAGCATGTCTTACAAACCATGATTGAAAACGTGTTATAGAAAGCATGTCTTACAAACCATGATTGAAAACGTGTTATAGAAAGCATGTCTTACAAACCATGATTGAAAACGTGTTATAAAAAGCATGTCTTACAAACCATGATTGAAAACGTGTTATAGAAAGCATGTCTTACAAACCATGATTGAAAACGTGTTATAGAAAGCATGTTTTACAAACCATGATTGAAAACGTGTTATAGAAAGCATGTCTTACAAACCTGATTGAAAACGTGTTATAGAAAGCATGTGTTACAAACCATGATTGAAAACGTGTTTTACATAGCATGGTTCCCAAAGATTTTCCTACTAGAATGTGATTTACAACCTATTTCAGAAGCAGGCACGTTTGAGAGTGGAAAGTACACAGTGTTTCTAACAAGTACACACACTATACTCCACAGTTTGATGGTGATTACTTCACATGAATTATGGTGATGATGATGATCAGAGATGGTGATTACTGTGCATTAAGCTGTGATTACTCAGCGAGTGAGAACATAAATCTCTCCCCAGGAATCTATATACGTCATTAGATTGGGTCGCCAACACATCAGTACTTTCTTGCCGTCATTCTCTATCACTAAATGACCCATCAAAATGTTCTTTTTTGATGTCTTGATGAACATTTCTTATTGGAGGTTTAAGTGACTCTATTTTAGGTTGAAAACAAATGATAAAATTGAATATAAAACCACGTGTGATAAAATGATTAAATATGACATTTAAAACTGGTTGGTACTAAATTGTATCTAAAGATATTTCAATGGATAGAATAGTTTAATCAGTAATGTGTTTTTTTATCATAGTTTATTAATGTTGTATGGTATTTAAAACACAGGCATATTTTTAAAGCGTTACAAATTGATTGATTAAAGCATCTCGTTTGATGCTCAAATTCCGTGATATTTAAATTCTTTGTTAACTAAGTATCACTCTCAATTATTCATGGTATGTTTTAACAATGGATAATGAAATAGTCACTGCATCACATGAATAAATAAAATGATTAACCCGCTACATCCTCTCGCTCCTGAAATACAATCAGAAAAAGGTCCTATGGGATAAACAGATTGGTGTTTCGAATATAGCTGTTGTAAAGCAAATGTCACTGTAGTAATTCTACATTGAATGGAAAATTGAACATGCTGGAAGGACATGTTTGTACCACTTCTATGACCAACGTACATTTCAAAAAGGTTTAGTCTGTACTGGTGAACATTAGCTCTATCGTTTCAACGGCTGTTTTACCTGTTGTTGTTGTTGTTGTTGCATAATAGTTAATTCAAACGAAAAATATGTGAAAATAAGCATATGAAAAATAAAACATCGATTTAACGTTAATATTTACAAACAATTTTTACATATAGGAAAACTAATTTAAAACTAATTTTTTACTTTTTAAGAGTAATTTTATAATATTACAAAAAAGAACTTGGTTGTTACACTTTATAAATTCAATTTAATTTACTTATACAAATGTATGCTATAAAATAGATGAATATATATCAGTATTGTTTCATCACATATCTCACTAAAATTAAGACATGTTCTTTAGCTGAAATATCGAAACATTTTGAATAAAATTCACTAAAGCTTCTGCTTTTTTTTCTACATTTATTGCGGTTACTATGAATTCAGTAATGAGGTAGGTAAAAAAAATAGCTTCTTATTTAATTAACAGAGGGGATAATTATTATTAATAATTGTTGAAGCAAGAAAATTAAAGCAAATTTCTAAATTTTTCATCCAGGTATCGAAAAATAATATAGAAATATATATAAAAAATAAAATAATGTCACTATTTTTTCTAAAAAAATGCTTTAAAAATATAAAGTAAAGATAATTTTTTAAAAAATTATTATACTTTTTTCAAGATAATTTTTCGATCAAGTGCCGAAAATTGCAATAAAAATTTAAATTATAAACAAAATAACAATATTATTTTCATGCGTCAAAAACTATTCACACTAGAAAAATACAATGTATCACTACCAATTTTCCACCCTAGGTTGTACCTTCATAAAGGGCCGTACACACGTAGGGTTTTTTAAGTCTTTCCACCAGACTTTTTGCTAAGCTCCTCCTACTTTTTCCATGAGAATATAAGAAAAAACGATATAATTAATATTTGTTTTAGTTGGTATCCAT
Organism: Caprella mutica; assembly: GCA_947561585.1. Lineage (NCBI taxonomy): Eukaryota > Metazoa > Arthropoda > Malacostraca > Amphipoda > Caprellidae > Caprella > Caprella mutica. The sequence goes on along the minus strand of CANNZV010001266.1, from coordinate 84,549 downwards.
GACACCTGTAGGTATCATGGATACCAACTTAAATAAATAATTATTATATCGTTTTTCTTATATTCTCGTGGAAAAAGTAGGAGGAGCTTAGCAAAAAGTCTGGTGGAAAGACTTAAAAAGCCCTTTACTCTGAAATACGATTGATACCAACCATACCATTTTGATATAAGAAGCACATCAGACAAACTGGTCACATGAAACCATCCGAACATTTTACGAGCGATCGTACACCGACGATGGATTTTTATCTCATTGGATGGTATACAGACGTAGCTCCGGTTCCATAAAATGTTAGACATCAAATTAATTTCATGATAAAATAGAGATGTGAACAAGGGAGTTTGCAACAGAGATACAGGTCATCATTGACACTAAATCGCATTTTAATGTTGCAGATCCTACCAGGAAAATCAGATTTACAGGAATAGAGAGAGGACGGTGGCCTGGGGGAGAGTTTTGGAGAAAAATTGTGACAACATTGTCCCAATATTATTGCAAAATTAAAAATATTTTTACAGTATTATTAATATTGTTACATTTGTAACAATATTAACAATATTGGTACAATACATACAATATTAACAATTTTGCTACTACTTTAATTGACTATGATGTTACAACTATAACAATATTGTTACAACTTTAATTAACAATTTGTACAAGTTTTTTTTTTTTACAAAAAAAAAAAAAAAAAATTACAATGATGTTACAAGTATAACAATTTTGTTACAACTTTAACGATATTGGTACAAACTTATAATATCAACAACATCACTATAATATGGTTACAACATTCCCCAATATGGTTCTAAAATTGCCCCAATTAATATTACTACAGCATTACTAATATTCTTACATCATTATCCCAATATAAATACATTATTCTTTAGCTTCTCTCCTTCTAAATCTCCACCTCCTGTATCAACTCGACCAATATTTTACCCTAATTCTCAAATTTTACCGATTATCCTTTACACCAGTGGTCTAGCTTCTTTTCCTAATTCAGCCTAACTATAAACAATATCTTTGCTTAAATATTTTCCAATCTGTGAACCTAAATAGTTAATGTTTTCTAATAAATCTCACTATCCTAATTTATAGATTTTATTTCCAAACAATATTCGTGAAGTACACAGAGTTCCCTTTTTTCACTAGAAGCTGATCAATAACCCTTCCTACAAAACAAACACTTATCGCGAGCCTATAGTCCTCAATACATTATGAATATATTATTCCACCATTTATATCGGAGTCGCATATGCCAAATATACCAATAGCATTAGCCTAATATTGTTACAACATTGCTAATATTGTTACAAAATTATTAGGTATATAATATATTCTGTCTATACTAGATAAAAATTGTAACGAAGTAGCCTCTACAGTATTTAGTGAACGAATTTTCTTTAGTCTACCCTGAATGGCTATCAGCCTTTGAAAAACTCACTCAGGACTCTACTACTTCCTTACTGAGGACACTGTGTTCACTATACAGGATATCATTACAGAGGAGATCGACTCTATCTATATTTCAAAGACAACATAACAAAGATGCGTAATTGCCCCAATGATATATGGCAGTGTCTAAAGGTCCATAATTGCGATCAGAATGAATAACATTTACCAGCCATTGCCATGATTGTAATAATAGAATACATGAATAACTAGAGAGGCAGGCAGGCTCTACAGTTTGGTTGTGAATAGAAGTACATCAGCTTATCCCTTTCATCACTAATTCCCTTTGCTACTCCATACCTAACATGTTTAGGGCACTGCGGGAAAGTAGAGAGTTGGGATTTATTCATATTGATAATTACTATTTTCTATGGAAATATTTTTCAATAGATAAATAACTAAATATTTATGTTAGTTTTGTAGTTTATCGTTTTTTTTTAATTTGATCTTGTGAAACGTGAGATACATAAATAAATAAATTAAATATTCATGTTATTTTTGTAGTTGATCATATTTTTTCATTTGATCTTGTGAGTAGCAAATAGTTGCTTTGGATTACTTCCCCCTATCCTCACCGGTCTATTTGCCACACCTAATAGGGTTTCGGAGCCAAAAGTTCAGAGCACGTACAAATGTGTTCATAGAGAAAACTTTTTGCAACATTACCGCTATTTTATTATTGAACAAAAAGCTCCATTCAGATGTGTGAGAACTCCGCCAAACGGTAAAAGTAAGACTGTTAGCAGAGAGCAAAAAATCATATACGCACGTATAAAGCAGCACTGTACGGGCTTAGCTAAATAAAGGCATTAAAACACTCTCTTTCTTTGTTGCCAGAAACAAAACTAATTGGAACGGAAAAATGAAATTAAGAGTTCGTATGTGCGTGTGTGCAGTTCACGTAGCTCGCAGTTACGGGTGATTTGAGTAAAAAAACGAGGATTCAAATTCTACTTTAATTGTAGAGAAATGCAGTACTAACTCTACATGGATTTAAAATATTTTTGGTAAGCAGAATAAAGTCGCACAACTTGGACACTTAATTAGGCTCACAGTACTCGGAAAGTTGGTGTTAAGATGTGAACAAGAAAGTCATTAAGTTTACTATATTTGTATCTACTTTGAAACATTTTGATAAATTAGTTTAACTTACAAATTCACAATGTTGATCAACAGCGAAGCACATAATAATTTCCTTCCATCAATGTTCGATCAAAGTGAATTAGTAATTCATCTTCATTAGTTCTACCATCGGTCTTAATGTCAGCTTTGATTTATTTGCTCTATGGTTAATTAATTTATTCATTGCATTGAGTAGGATAGAAGAGGACTAGATGAGCAATATATCAAAACTGACGGATACTAATTACTCAAATAGTGTCTTTGGAGCTATAGGCTATGAAGGTGAATTAAAAGTAAGCGATGAAGTGATCACCATGTGACAATATGCTTTTAAAATAATAGATATTCAGACTATCATCGATGAAATGGTGTTCAATTCCATAAACCGCTGGTTTAGAATGATTCAATGCTGTTTCATTCTCTCAGTCTAAAATTTTTTCAGGATCTATGATTTTAAAAGCAAATTGTCACAATATAAATAATCACTCGCTTTCATTTGTTAATGTATTTTATTTATATATAAAAATGAATATTTAATTTATTGATGATAAATTAAGCTAAATGATCTAGGTATCACTTAAATATATTTTATATTTTAAATACTAAAACAACAGCATGTATTAATAAAGTAATCACAAAAATGGAAAAGGTGCCCCTTTAGTTAGTTTATAACCAAGTAGGTAATTTGAATAGGAATTTGTTTTATTAAAATCTGTACAATATTTTCTTCATCATCTGATATTAGATTCACAATATGACACCTCAAACAAAATATTACAGAAATTTGTGTTCATTTATATTGTATTTGATATGATATAATAATAAGGTGACGTCTCCGTACTCGGTAAGTGGGTATGGACGTAGCTCCAGGTAAGTCAATCAGATGTTTTAAAGGTAAGATTGGTTCATGACTCATGTTACATCCTATGCAGTCCGAGTACTGTGGGTGTCCGTTAATTAAAATGTTACGATATCTTATATTGAAATCGACTTAGTTGTACTTAGAAAATTTAAAAAGGAAGTATTTTTGGAAACATCCTAATTTTAGTCGAGGCTTAACGTCTGAAAAAACCAAACACCAGAAAACATGATCCAATAACAAATGTACAATTTGATAAAAACTGTAAAATACATTTAAGAAAAATGAAAATGAATATGTAAGCAAAATTTATGCACAATACATTAACACAGCTAATGTTAAATAAAATTTGTACATAATGGACTCATTCATGCTGTTGCGCAACATTGAAAATTCTATATTCGAATCCAGAGCTTTTCTCTACAGTACAATGAAGAATAAATAAATTAGAAGCGAGTATTGTTTTCAACTGAACACTCCTACTCTTAAAATAAATCCACTTTATTTCCGTTTTGCGTCGAAAGAAGAAGGCAAAGTATATATATTTGCCTTGAATGTTGTCTACTAGTCGCATGTCTTCCACCCATTTTCATTTAAATGCGTCGCTGGTGCATTTTCATAAATCTTGGAGATGAGAGTAGGAGAGAATAGAGAGGGATGCAACGGAAGGACCATTCTTGCGTCCTATGACCACCAATTTACTAAGCAATCACAGTCGAATATCGAACAATGATCTAACAATGGCATGCGGCCGAGAGAGGCGGCGCTAGGCAAACTTCATATAAATAAATATAAAGCGAGCTGCTGCCACCATTCCTATATCATATTAATATTAGCATTCAGGATTTCAATGGAATGTACATTTAAAGTCCATTGGTAGTCCTTTTGTGGAGATATTGGCTGCTGAAGCGCTTGTCTTGTAAACACCATCACCATATATTAATTTTATTCATGACTTCCAATTTCATGGCGGCCCATCAAGTGTCATTCCGATAGTCTATTAATTCTGCGTCAAAGCAGAATAGAAATGCTTATATTAGCGAACATAATAGCTCGTATTCAGAGGAGAAATTGGAGAGCAATAATCGCTTATTCGTAACCGATATTGATCGAAACGAGCCTTCAATTTCAAAGACACTGGTCATTCATCTTGCAGTTTTTCTATGAAGGCTATCATCAGTATTCCAATGGTGCCTCAATACAATAATCACGTCGCCTATCTTTGCTCTCGGCAAACACACCAAACATTTATCTACCTCATTGTCCTGATCTGATAATCTATAGCTTCCTCATCTGATGAAAGATGATCTGACACGAACATTTCCTGGATATCCAAGTCCGACCGTCTCCCACAGAGTGTTCCAATTGGAACAAATCGTACATTGATATGAGATCTTTTGGAGCGCCGATAAAAACTTCCTTCTTTTAGGAAGTATATGCTTATACTTTTAGGAAATACTTCCTATAAATATATATTTCTATATATATATATATATTTATATTACTATGTTCTAGTGCCACATATTCATAATATCATTATTGCTCGAAGATCAAGTAATAGTTTATCATAGTGGACAGGCTCTCATTCATACAATATTAAATGCTGCATTATTAATATGAATTACGATAATATAATAAATGTTCATAAGGAGTTCTTCAACCTGAGGCGATGTTATTATTGATGAATACTTGATATTGCAAATCAACGAAAAACTAAAGGGAATATCAATCTGAAATGCAGTAGAGGGAAATTATATTGAACTGGAAACATATTTATTTTATAAATGTTTAATATCGAGTATTAGACAGTATTTTAGAATATCATTGCACCACTTAAAAATGTCCGAGAATATATTATCGATACTGTAAAGGGCCGTACACACGCAGGGTTTTTTAAGTCTTTCCACCAGACTTTTTGCTAAGCTCCCCCTACTTTTTCCACGAGACTTTTGAATTATATGAGAAAAAAATTCATATAATTGTTATTTATTTTAGTCCGTGTCCATGATACCTTTCAGGTATCATGGATACCAACTAAAATAAATAATAACTATATAGATTTTTCTTATATTCTTTATTTAGCAAAAAGTCTAGTTGAAAGATTTAAAAAACCCTGCGTGTGTACTGCCTTCAAGTTTAATATTTTATGGTCAATGTCAACAGAGATAGCAAAGGATTAATGAACTGATGTAATATTTCAGCTAATACCTAACAGTATAGGTTTCCATAGTTCACAAGAGGACTAGCTGTTCAGCTTCCTGCTTTGCCCCTTTGAGGTTTAACCAAGTGGAATGAAGGGCTTGAGAGAGAGGCATTGTGGTCAATGTCGTTCTATGAGAGCCCTAACAGTGCTAATACCTTATGTACAGCTCTATCAGATTCCAAGTGACATAGTGTAAGACCTGCAGAATACAATAGTTTGAGGTATATCTAAAGAGTTGTTATGGCTTCATTATAGGTTCGAGGTAAATTGAGCGTAATTTATTTGTATCATCAATAAATATCATTTGCTTGTTTCTAATCACAGATAGATTTAAATGAATTTAGGATTTTATTCAACCTGAAGATACGGCCAATAATAATTATAAAAACATGAAATTGGTTCTGGATTTTCTTAAAAATAGCTGCATAATATGTACTGTAAAATGACCAATTCAATATTGTTGTTTGTGAAACAATTTCATCGACATTTCTGTGAATATTATCGGAATAAATGTAAATTATTCATTCCATAAATGCACAATTCCTGGAAGCTTCCAGAGAAATAGTAATCCCTTGTTTCTGGATTCACCTATAGAATACATTAACCGAATGTAATTTGCATTCCCCATAGAGCCACAAAGTTTTTCTGCCATTGCCATCTGGCGAGGCGTGGACGGGGAGGAGTAGAGGAGGCATCATATTTCATCTCTGAAGTTATGACAATAAATTGCCACAACTTGTGACAAAGTTACGGCATATAATTCACATCCAATGTATTTTTGTCGATCGAATAAGTCGGTGCTTGTGGTGCTAGTTACGATAGACTTTATGTGCAAAATTGATCGACTTTTACTCTGACTTACTTGAGAAGATGAAATGAAGTAGAGTTTAAATAAACTAAATTAACTTCGATTGTAGGGTAAGTTACGAGTTATCGGCCAGTTTCACATCTTCGGTCATATACGAAAAACGATATAAAAATTATAATTTAATATTATTTTTTCTTATATGACCGAAGATGACCGAGGATGTGAAACTGACCGATAATTCGTAACTTACTTATATCACAACGATACGTTAACGAAAGAAGAAACGAAAATGAGTTTAGTTAGTTGTGAACTGTACTACTTATACAATGACATAGATAGAACGGATTTAAATGAGTGGTGAAGTAAGAGCATGTAGTTATTACGTGCAGTGATGATCTAGTAGAGAGACATTGATACAAAGTGAAGTAGAGCCTCTAGGATAAATCATGACACCAAAGGATTTTTGTCTCATCACCGAGAGTGCATGGTAATAAAACAAAATGGATCAGAGGCACCGTGTCAAAGACCACACGAACTTTGGACTCGTAGTTCTTATCTTTTGAAGTTCGGGAGGAAACCCATTGTTTGATGTGAGGTGTCAAATCATTCGAGAACATTGATGGAAAACAAATAGTCTCTCCCCGTGAAATAGTTTTGTGTTATTTTAAACTTTGCGGAGAAGATCCAAGAAAATTTAATATTCATTGAGGGTAATTACTGCTGATAAATGAAGACTATGAATGTTAATGATCAAACTTGTGAATAATATATGTAGTTTGTTGAATGGTCTTCACCACAATGAATATTAAAGACACCGGAAGAGAATGTGGAAGATCTCAAGCTTCATAACTTTATGAAAGTCCAAAATATAATTGATGTGTTTGAAGTAAGTTTAATTATTGTTGTAAGAGTCATAACGTCTGTTTTAGCTACTCAGAGCCATATTGCTGAAGTCAAAAGGAAGTTAAATACAGAGGACATCGTAGAAGTAGTCAGAAAAGGAAGTGGATCCATGAATAAACTCATGGATGTAGTAAAGCTGTAAGAAGAAAATGAAGCGGCGATAGTGAAATGGTAAAAATGAAAGAGACAATTCTTTTGTATAATTTTATTGAAAGGACTGAGTACTACTTTAAAATATTAGGCCGAATAATTGATTGTCTATTGATAAAATTAGACACTAATAGATATTTAAAGAACATTGGTTTATTGTGTGCATATATTCAACATTTATAAAGAATTATTAACATCAGATGTTTTTTCATAATCCCTTGCTAAGTTCATCTAAATAGAGATGGTATGTAAAGTAAGTCTGAAGACAGTTTGTTCCATCAATAACCAAACATGGTGCATTGCTGATCCCTCCTCTCTCTCCAGTCAAGCCGAAGACATTTCATACTCTGCTAAACAAACTTCGCTAACAGCATCAGTTTCAACACTCACAGGGGAACATTTTGTTTAACTTCACTCCTTCAATTTACATTTCGATTAAACACTTTACATACATCCAATAGAACTTGTTGTGAAGCAGAATACATCTTGTTTGAGATGTCAGCCAATTTGCTTACTTCTCTCTTCTGAAAAATTTAGCAATTAGTTTTAATCTCCTAGATTCTTGGAACGGTATTGTTTTATTACAGTTTATTATATAATATCGAATGGTATTATTGTCGAGTTACATAAACCGTCTGAGGTAGGAAATTCTTCTTTCTATTGCTCTTCTCTGTTGCTGAATGTTCTAATATTGAAATTCGCTGCATTCCCCTCTATGACGAAGTGTCATGTTTTCTACCTAGGAATTGGACCGACAGAATGGTACTATCATCTGCATATTAAAGATCTGGATTGTAGTACTATCATCAGTATATTAAAGATTTGGATTGTGGTACTATCATCTGCATATTAAAGATCTGGATTGTAGTACTATCATCAGTATATTAAAGATTTGGATTGTGGTACTATCATCTGCATATTAAAGATTTGGATTGTGGTACTATCATCTGCATATTAAAGATCTGGATTGTAGTACTATCATCAGTATATTAAAGATCTGGATTGTGGTACTATCATCAGTATATTAAAGATCTGGATTGTGGTACTATCATCAGTATATTAAAGATCTGGATTGTGGTACTATCATCAGTATATTAAAGATCTGGATTGTGGTACTATCATCAGTATATTAAAGATCTGGATTGTAGTACTATCATCAGTATATTAAAGATTTGGATTGTGGTACTATCATCTGCATATTAAAGATCTGGATTGTGGTACTATCATCAGTATATTAAAGATCTGGATTGTGGTACTATCATCAGTATAATAAAGATCTGGATTGTAGTACTATCATCAGTATATTAAAGATCTGGATTTTAGTACTATCATCAGTATATTAAAGATCTGGATTGTAGTACTATCATCAGTATAATAAAGATCTGGATTTTAGTACTATCATCAGTATATTAAAGATCTGGATTTTAGTACTATCATCAGTATATTAAAGATCTGGATTGTAGTACTATCATCAGTATATTAAAGATTTGGATTGTGGTACTATCATCTGCACCCAGGCAGCAAGGATTTATTCCTGGGATATTAAGGGAATAACCCAGGAATATATCCTTCTTCCCAGGGTTATTCCCTCAATATCCCAGGAAAAATGCTTGCTACCTGGGCATATTAAAGATCTGGATTGTGGTACTATCATCAGTATATTAAAGATCTGGATTGTGGTACTATCATCAGTATATTAAAGATCTGGATTGTGGTACTATCATCAGTATATTAAAGATCTGGATTGTAGTACTATCATCAGTATATTAAAGATCTGGATTGTAGTACTATCATCAGTATAATAAAGATCTGGATTGTGGTACTATCATCAGTATATTAAAGATCTGGATTGTAGTACTATCATCAGTATATTAAAGATCTGGATTGTGGTACTATCATCTGCATATTAAAGATCTGGATTGTAGTACTATCATCAGTATAATAAAGATCTGGATTGTGGTACTATCATCAGTATATTAAAGATCTGGATTGTAGTACTATCATCAGTATATTAAAGATTTGGATTGTGGTACTATCATCTGCATATTAAAGATCTGGATTGTAGTACTATCATCAGTATAATAAAGATCTGGATTGTGGTACTATCATCAGTATATTAAAGATCTGGATTGTAGTACTATCATCAGTATATTAAAGATCTGGATTGTAGTACTATCATCAGTATATTAAAGATCTGGATTGTAGTACTATCATCAGTATATTAAAGATTTGGATTGTGGTACTATCATCTGCATATTAAAGATCTGGATTGTGGTACTATCATCAGTATATTAAAGATCTGGATTGTGGTACTATCATCAGTATATTAAAGATCTGGATTGTAGTACTATCATCAGTATATTAAAGATTTGGATTGTGGTACTATCATCAGTATATTAAAGATCTGGATTGTAGTACTATCATCAGTATAATAAATATCTGGATTGTGGTACTATCATCAGTATAATAAAGATCTGGATTGTAGTACTATCATCAGTATAATAAAGATCTGGATTGTGGTACTATCATCAGTATAATAAAGATCTGGATTGTAGATCTATCATCAGTTTATTAAAAGTGTGGAAAATTGTATTAATAAAATATTGAAGATTTGATTTAATTTTTGAGTATTACATAACAGAGCAACAAAACAGAGGTTGAGAAATAGAATAAAATATTCATATTATGAATGCAAAGAGCGTAAGAAATATCAACAAATTGAGAAACTGTGACTGTAAGATTTTAAAATCTTTATTGCCATTTATAATAATTCATATAATATAATAAATAGTTTATTTTATTTAAATAGTACAAGGAAAAATGATAGGCTTTACAATAATAAATTTGTTTAAAACCCCATGGCATTTTTGAATGTTAATTGTGGTAATTGACAACCTATGTACATGACACAGTAGGTGGGTGCATCGTTCCAAGTCAAACTTACATAATGATTATCCTCAGTTAACACAAAGTAAGCTTGGAATTAGTCCCATTGGTCAGTGATCACTCGATGCTACAAATGCCGAAGTCTGAAGAGTAAAGGCAGTTCGTTTAGTAAATTTATTCCCATGGGCTTCTTAACTCCTTGCCATTTCTCTACTAAAGAATCTGCCTCTCTCTCTCTTTCTCCAGAGGAACTAAGTAGAGCATTTAATCAGTGGTAACCCCTACATAACTCTTTATGGACGCTCATCAATTTGATGGGTTACTTCTCCTTCATCTAATTCTGTTTGTTTGTTTTCCTCTTATTTGTTTAATCATGTGGAAAGGCGGCAGGAGTGAGCTTTTATTGAATTGTTTTCAATTCGCTCTTGTTTTTGCCATCATAATCAGGATAAAAATGTACCAAAACTGTTAACTTTTTAATATGGCGGAGTAGCCGGCCACCTGAATCGCGTTTTTCTTGGAGCGCATTAGAGGAATAGCAATTCAATTAAGTGAGTTGGAGATAGCAACTATTTGAGAAATGCTCAGGCTACAATATCAGAGCTATATATGTGTTAGGTAACCTTACTGATGTTTTTACAGAGGATTTAATCAACACCTATTTACAGAGATATCATCAGTGGAAAATATTGTAAAACTTACAAATAACCAATGTAGTAATGATTCTTGTCCCAATGTTGACCCAATGTTGTCCCAATGTTGACCCAAAGAAACATTGCTACATGGAAATTCTAATCTTATTTAGATTATTATGCTAAGGATATTTTGATTTCAATTCAACAACCATCATTATTATCATTTCAATGTTTCATCATAAATTATTTCAAGTATTAATGCATCAAATTAAAATCACTGATATATGTAACTGATATCCATTATTAAAAGGAAAATAAATGGAAGCTATCTCATCATGTCAAATGAGATTCAAATTTTACGGGCCCCAAAATAGCAATGGGCCAATGACGCTATTGCTGGCTACTCAGTTTTTCGATACCTTGAGTTGGTATCAGTGTCGAAGAACAGGAGAGAAGAACATCAACACAAACTATGACGCTGTGGTGAATGAAGAGGAGTGATATCGTCTTTAATTTAAGTTACATGAAGTGTGTATATATGCATAACTCTTAGGATCTGTTTGTTTTAAAGAAGATGGCCTCAATGACTGAGAAACAAAAGCTTAAATGACATTCTGAGACATTGAGTACAAATAATGTCTAAATTAATTTGTATTCAGGTGAAATTTTCATCCTACTCCGATAAGTGAAACTGTTCGATATCCGTTCACGAAATAAGAATTTCAAAACACTTTAATCTCATACAAAGTGAATGCTCTGTCAAATTCTAATAAATTAATAGTGTATGCTTTTAATAGTTGAAGTGGTAGCATAAAGTACATATATTGATCTTATTTGCAAACATTAATGATTTCATTACTCACATAAAAGTACCTATGTACTTACATAATGTGACGTACAGCCACTTAAATCTAGATACGGTAAGATATGAATTATCGATCGGTTTCACAAATTTGGTTATGTAAGAAAATACGATATAATAGTTATTAAATAATCTTTATTTAAATTTGTATCCATAAAATATAAATTAAATAATAATCATTGCATCATTTTTTCTTACATGACCGAAGATGTGAAACCGGACGATAATTCGTAACTTACCGTATGGGATTAATTTTTTGTTCCAGACCAACAGAAGATGTCACTGGTTCGCCACACCTAATAAGGAGGGTGTTTTTGTAACCAATTCAGTGGCCACTATTACCATGCAAGGCGTGATCCTTCAAGGAAAATTCATGGGAGTAGTGGGCTATAAATCCTTCGGAGTGAGAAATATCGAGGGGGGCTCCTCATACCTGAACCAATCGCCGCTTTATCTGAATATCAATATTTACGTTCAATAAAAAAGATTGGCCGACCCTTTTTTGATCGGTAATTTGATGGCACCCAAGCGTAAAATGTTGGAGAAATTTCTGATGGCTATATCCCAAAAGTCTTCGGACTCATTTCACTCGGTTTCATGGCTGGATAACTTTGGCCTCTCACAACTATTTGGTGAGGTTTTTTCCAGATTGAAAAGAGTTGGGGACGAGTGCAGCCATCGCACTAATAGATAAATAAATGTAGCTATTCGTAGGCACTTACGCACAAGATATTTCAAGTGGAACTAACAGGATGATTGCCCTGTGTAGTACTGTAACTTGCTGGAATTACATCGACAGAATTTTATCGCAAATGTGTATTGTGAATTTTTTTCCGAAACCATAATAATCGACCATTTCTGAGGTTTCACAATTTGCTATTTGTTATATTTTTCATCATCTGTGAACACCAAGTTAGAAAGCGTACCTTCAGCTATCTTATTCAGGATGTGACGACTTCTTTCAGCACTCATTTTTCATGATGGTCAGTAAATCATGATTTTTTGTATTGTTTTGTTCTCAGATGTTCTTTCAACACTCATTGCATTTAAGTTTCACTAATACATGCTTCTGCAGCCATTTTTCAATGAGATCAACGTGGGTATCGACGCTACTTCTCTTGCGTGTTTTTGATCAGTGTTTTGGTCCATATGCTTCGTCTTAGACCTCGTCCTGGCTTACCATGGGTCGCACCAGTCTCCTTGAACTTTTAAACTGTTTTTAAAATCATTGAATGATTCATACTCCACTTCTTTGCATTGATGAATTAGTATCCCTTTCTTTGTGGAGGTTGATCACTATGTATTTTCCGAACTGCATCCATGATACAAAGTATGATTTTGAAATATAAATGTCTGAAATAGTTTTATTATGACACTTGTTACCTTCGCAGAATGCGGAAAGGTCATATTTTACCCGGCATTTACTTATTTATTTATTTATCATCTTGTTATTCGCTTAACTGAAAAAGTGTTCAACCAAATTGCCTGAAATTTGGTAAAATGATTGGTCAGTGTCAAGTGACCTGCTGGTAGAAGTTTGGAAGCGACCTGGTGAAAGGTCAAGGTCAAGGTCACAGTCATTTATAACTCAAAAAGTGTTGAACCATATTGCATGAAATTTGGTTGGACGATTGGTCAATATGCAGGATCCCTTTTGTCAGATTTTGGGAGCGATTGGGTCAAAGATCAAGGTCAAGGTCATTTGTAAATCAATAACTCAAAAAGTATTGAACCATATTGCATGAAACTTGGTGGGAAGATTGGTCAATATACAGTTAGCAGTTAATTAAATTTTGTGAGAGAACGGGTCAAAGCGGCGGCGAATGTATGCACTCTACCGAGTGCACATAATCTAGTTTCAAATAAGATATACTGTTTATGGAATATAGATTTTGAATGATTAATTGATTAGCAAAACTTGTTATAGCTCTGAAACAGTCTATATAACAAATTAATTATTCACTAAATGTAAATACGAAAAGTATTGCAAAAAATTGTGAATGCGTTTTAAGGTCGTGAAGATTAATTAATATCCAATGAACATATATTATTTTCTTCTTTAATTAATATCCAATGAACATATATTATTTTCTGCTTTAATTAATATCCAAGTGAACATATATTATTTTCTTCTTTAATTAATATCCAAGTGAACATATATTATTTTCTTTTTTAATTAATATAAAATGAAATACATTATTTGTACAATGAGAAGATAAGTTATTTTCATATTACCAAAAAACTAAATAAAAATATTGACCACTAAACCATTAAAATTCTCAAGGAGATCAAAATCGTGTTCTCTGAATATAAATCTAACAGTGAAATTTATCGTGAAGCAACCTACACTCATGTGACGATCTAATCCATTATGTAGCTGTGTAACCCTAGTGTAGTTAGGTGGTTAGAGTATTGATATATAGCAGAGGAGGTCGTTATTAACTACTATACAGGGCGTGACATTCACTAATCATTCACACACAGACATATTCGTGTGCGACTAATTGAAGGTGTGAACTTTGAAACAGAGCCATCCACAAACTTAGACCAACGCCCTTCGAGTAACTGATACCGAACTGGATTCTGTTTTGTGAATATTTTATTCTTTTTATTTTGATGTAACAATATCGTCTTTTTGCACGAAAAAATTCAATGTTAATATGAGATATTTGTATGTACATTACAGTCCTTCTGAGAAAAACTAAGAGTTTTGTTAAATAAAAACAGTTTTATCAAAATTTAACAGTTTTGTTAAAAAAACAGTTTTGTTAAAAAAACCGTTTTGTTAAAAAAACAGTTTTGTTAAAAAAAACAGTTTTGTTAAAAAAACAGTTTTGTTAAAAAAACAGTTTTGTTAAAAAAAACAGTTTTGTTAAAAAAACAGTTTTGTTAAAAAAATAGTTTTGTTAAAAAAACAATATATAAAACAGTTTTGTTAAAAAAACGTTAAAAAACACAGTTTATAAAACAGTTTTGTTAAAAAAACAGTTTATTAAACAGTTTTGTTAAAAAATAGTCTTGTTAATAAAACAGTTCATTTACTTTTTCTGTACCATCTCTAATAATTTAAAAAATGGTGATTGTAAATTGATTTTATAGATAGCAAGAGTCACAGTCAGGAATAAATTATCAATGCTAAAAAGATCGTTTATCTATGTCGATAATTAATTCGAAGAAAACCCAATAATAACTTATAAAATTAAAAAACGAATAAATTCCGTAGGTCATCTTGAACAAGCAATTCCGCCAATAATGTTATGATATTTTATGATAAAATATGATCGATATTTACCGTAATGGCAAATATTGAATTAAATGAAGCTGATCTGCAGATAATTCATTTTTCGACAGGTGTAAGACATGAAGATTTCAGATGGCAGTGTTAAAGATCGATATGAAAATACTTTCTATGAATGGTGTATGTTGAGATGGAATGACGCATATAACTATTACAAAAAAAGCTACCGGACTCTAAGTCTTTTGATGAAAAATATCTACGTGTTATTGCTCTAAGGTTGACAAAATATCGGCGTTTTTATCACAGATTGAAATAGAATTGGATTCTCTTTGGAATGTCACATTTTTCTCTTACACTACATATATACAGTCGAAAAATTTAAAGTTGCCAGACCGTATATTAATGTCTATTACTGTTAAAATTTATTGTATTCTATTGTTAAAATTTCAGAATTACAGACATCGTCTGGATTTCTGATAGGATCTTTTTTAGATAAAAATAAGATTTAATTATCGTTGAATCATTAACCGTAGTACTCACGGTCACTCAAAGAGCGCATACCTTCGCTGCCGCTACATATTTTTGCTCTTGGTATGATAGTGTGGGTATCAGAAAACTGTCCCCTCGAGGATCAACGTTCGACCAATCGTCCCACCAAATTTCAGGCAATCTAATTGAATAATTTTAGAGTTATAAATGACCTTGACCTTTGACCGGACCACTCCCAAAATTTAATAAATGGTGTCTGGTTAATGGATAATCGTCCCACCAAATTTCCTTCAATCTGGTTGAATATTTTTTGAATTATGTGAATAGCACGATTACAAATAAAATATCCAAACATAACCTTCCGCAATTTTGCGAAGGTAATAATTATTTTCAAACTGAGCATAGAATGATAAAATTTTTAATGATATCTAAGTTAATTATATAATAAAATATCTATCCTAATAATTTTCCTTCAGAACAAAAAGGCGTAAAATATCAAATATACCAATTGTATTACTGGCCTAATAGAACTAAATTAATGTAATTACTCAGAGATCTATTTTAACTCAAAATAATTACAGAATTAAATTCCTTTCAACTACTTAATGCAGAGGCAAAATAAATGTTCTAATTATTAGCTGTTTCTTTCACATTATAAACTAATAGATTATGCATTTTATTCATCATTATTTCTTTCGTGGAGAATAATTAATTGTCTGTGCAAGGCTCTCAGTCAATCACCGGAATTTTAAATTTTGTGATTGCATTAAATTTTACTTAATTATTTTTCAATTTTTCACAATCAATAGAATAAAATCTTAATTTTCTGATACGGATTAAATACTGCGAAAATTCCAATCGGTAACTAATAAAAATGCTTGGAAATATATCTAATGTGAAAAGAAAAACAATATTTTTTTAACATGATACCTTCGGGTATAATGATTACCAATTTAAATAATGAGCTGTATTATATGTTGTTTAGTGTTCTCTCTAAATGAATATATGTTAATGTCCATATTTGTATGCCATTTTTACATATAAATTTTCATCAGGTATTCAATTAGAATCTGATATTTTACTTTACCCTTTTCTTATAATTGAAATAGCGATGTATAGTTAGTAGGTGCTATTTATAGTACCTACAATTTGTTAGAACTATATTTGTGATGCATCAATATTGAATGTCAATTTACTTTAAAAACTAATACTGTTGTATTTACTTTTGTTTCATCAATATTAAAGGTCAATTTACGGTCAATACTGGTTATTGTAAATACTGGTTATTGTAAATACTGGTTATTTACGGTAATTACTGGTTATTGTAAATGCTGGTTATTGTAAATACTGGTTATTTACGGAAAATACTGGTTATTTACGGTAAATACTGGTTATTGTAAATACTGGTTATTTACGGAAAATACTGGTTATTTACGGTAAATACTGGTTATTGTAAATACTGGTTATTTACGGAAAATACTGGTTATTTACGGTAAATACTGGTTATTGTAAATACTGGTATTTACGGTAAATACTGGTTATTGTAAATACTGGTTATTTACGGTAAATACTGGTTATTGTAAATACTGGTTATTGTAAATACTGGTTATTTACGGTAAATACTGGTTATTGTAAATACTGGTATTTACGGTAAATACTGGTTATTGTAAATACTGGTATTTACGGAAAATACTGGTTATTGTAAATACTGGTATTTACGGTAAATACTGGTTATTGTAAATACTGGTATTTACGGTAAATACTGGTTATTGTAAATACTGGTATTTACGGAAAATACTGGTTATTGTAAATACTGGTTATTTACGGTAAATACTGGTTATTGTAAATACTGGTATTTACGGTAAATACTGGTTATTGTAAATACTGGTATTTACGGAAAATACTGGTTATTGTAAATACTGGTTATTTACGGTAAATACTGGTTATTGTAAATACTGGTATTTACGGAAAATACTGGTTATTGTAAATACTGGTATTTACGGAAAATACTGGTTATTGTAAATACTGGTTATTTACGGTAAATACTGGTTATTGTAAATACTGGTATTTACGGTAAATACTGGTTATTGTAAATACTGGTATTTACGGTAAATACTGGTTATTGTAAATACAACAGAAGGATAAATATCTAAAGAAAGTCTACGCTAAATACTACTAGTACTTGACTTACTTTAAGTAAAAATATTTTCCAAGAAAATTGACGATATCTATGATCAATATTTTTGAATTATCAATTTATTTTTACTTCACATGATATCAGTTAATTATGATTGTGATTCAATACTTTTTTCACGATAGTTGAAAATACCTATCGAATTATATTGATTTTAATATTCATACCTACTTAATGCTATTATTCACTCACTAATATAATGAATGATTTAAAGTTACTATATTAAAAATGTAAAACAAATAATGTTTTTATTATAGCTATGAATGTTATATCTATTATATTTTTTAATGACCCTTAACGCTAGAACTAAAAAACAGTAAAATTGACGTTAAACATTTCTATCTCATAAACCATTATTGGTGGCTACTTTATTTTATATTTTTAATATAAGAATACACTATCTCCTTCGATTAAAAATAAATTAATTAATGACCAACTAAATAAATAAAGTATCAACAAATAATAATTCATGAGATAGAAATGTTTGAAAAGTACAAGCAGTGAAATAGACTGTTTGGCAGTGTTAATGAACTATACCGAGAAATGCTGGAAATATCGATTATGACTTGTGTGATTAATGCTATGGTATGCATAGAAAGAATTTAATGATAAGGTTTAAAAACGAGTGGAACACATGAACAAATTCACGGATCGTAAAGATATGAGATATATTTATTTAAATTTTCAATTATTATTTTTTTTTCTTTTTTTTTCATATTATGGAACAGAAATGAAGACTGAAGGCTCTACTGAAATTTGAAATTAGTTTCTTTAAATTCTTTTATTGAATTATAAGTTTAATAGTCTTTATATTAATTCACAAGCATTTTAAAATTAGTTTCTGGTTAAATATATTATAAAAGATATGTTCCTCTCTAAATTCTGAGAAGCGTAACGTACGTACGTATGGACGGAACACGGACAGAGTTATAGATATTGATATACATTATACAGGGTGTTTCAGAGTTTTTGGGTACACTTTAATTAGAATATATAGAAAACTGTTGAGATATAGAATAAAAAAATCTATTGTATCTAGGTTTAAAATTGAACCAGTTTTCATCTTATTACCAATGACAGATCAACAGACATGAAAACTTGAAAACTTTTGAAACTGCCATGAAAAAGTTGTATGATATTTTTCAATACTTAAATTATTCATTGCTGCTAAATTCATTTGATTTATTATAAGAATAATTTTCAAAAGTGAACAAAATATAAATAATTTTGTTCATTTATTTTACAGATTTATGATAAGATAGTAAATCATGCAATTATAAAAAACGTCTGCATAAATACATTCTAAAAGTTTGCAATGAATAGTGTCAGTAGAAATAGTTTTAGTGAACTTTCTGATCAATAGAAAAGTAGTGATACAAAAGTTCTACGAGATTTCCACTGGTCAGTTTTTCCATATTGTATTACTACGAAATTATCAAAGGGGCACTGTCCCCTAAGACCAAACCTACGGTACTGTTATATTGCCCGAGAGTGTTGTGTGTGTGCTTTCACAGGGTGTGTATGTGTGTATTGCGTGTGTAGGTTTTTCACACCAACACCAACTCACATGGCGAATACAGTTTACAGCCGACCGGCTTGAAGTTAAGATGTGCGTCGGAGCGTCCCGTGCCTTCAACCCGTGTCCACCGATCTCATTCAAGACGATCAGCTGAACTAACTACCACTAGTCGCTATATTTTTTCACCAGTTTGCAGTGTAGAAACTGTGTACTATAGTTACAATAAAATCACCAAAAAGTGCAATAAAGCCATTTTTATTTGGTGAAGTATAATAAATGTGTTAACTACGTTTCTGATAAGCGTTTTTTACTCCGATTGAACTCGATATGAGCTTGCATGATCAATTGAGTGGCTATTAAATTCTTCTTTTCGGTGCAATGATTAATTCATTGAGGTAAAGATAGAATTACTCTAAACGGTTCAATTATGAATAAATAAAATTCTACTTCTGTGTGAATAATGGTCAATGACAATTAATTCATTTCAATAGGAATTAAACTAAGTGAAAGACATTGTATATTGTGTATAATTATTGACATTCTATAGACGGCCCTTCAGTGAAGTTTATTATAATTGAAATTCATTATTATAATGTATTATCATATATTGAATATAAATTATCAATTGAAAATTATTGTGAATGTGCATGAGTTTTTTTTGATAATTAAATAAATGGATTTTTGAACCATGTAAAATAGTTCATTTTTCTGATGGACATTTCAAAATTATTCACTATTTATGATTTTGAAAATTTATTGATTTTATAAATTATCTTACAAAGAAAAGTGACATTATAATGAATCAATTAATTTTATTCTATTTCAATAAATATATTTTTGCAATATGATATATTAACTTATGTATTTTTCCTATAATTTAACCTTTACAGGCTTTGATTCATTCTAATAATTACTGACGGATTTATATTAATTCGAATTAAATAATTTGAATGAAAATATAAAAATTTGTATATAAATCTATTTTCTAATTATGGTAAAATCGTTGTAGTGCAAACATCCCCTGGGAGCAAATAAATGATTCATACATTAATTCTGTAAAAATAGTAAAATATACTAAATAATATGTAACGTTTTCCGGCGTAAAAATCAGGGGGTCTAAAGTGCGTTATCTTCCCTCTGGAGAGTACAGCGTTATGACCACAGCAGGGAATGTGACCAAGTTAGGTCATCTTTATGCAGTGTGTTGGCGAATTATTCGGCCAGAAAAGGCGCTACTGTTGGTAACTTGGTATATATTTATATTGTTATAATTTAATAATATTACCACTATTGAAAAAATGATTACAGAAAGTTTTTTTATTCTAATTTGTTTTAAGATATTTTAATCTTGTAAATTATATTGAATCTATAATAAATTGTCTTTGTAATAATTTAATCGGTCATTTATAAATATTTTATAGTTATAGAGAAATCAATTAGGCACAAATAGATTTAATTAAGGTAAAGAATTAATTACCGGATATTAATCAAATACCGAATAAGAAATTTTAATGGGTTATTAGGAACAAATCGCATCAAAATATTAAAATATATTAATTTTGAAGAGAGCACTAATCTCAAGAATATATCTTAATGAATTTGTTTGATAATGCTAGTGTAGTTGTACAATTATTTTGTAACTTTTTCATTAATTATATGATTCATAACTTGATTGTATTTTAGTAAGTAGGTATTATTTTTACCGCCTAACTTTACCCGAAAGTAGAACACTTGGATGTCACAAGTAGAACACTTGGATGTCACAAGTAGAACACTTGGATGTCACAAGTAGAACACTTGGATGTCACAAGTAGAACACTTGGATGTCACAAGTAGAACACTTGGATGTCACAAGTAGAACACTTGGATGTCACAAGTAGAACACTTGGATGTCACAAGTAGAACACTTGGATGTCACAAGTAGAACACTTGGATGTCACGAGTAGAACACTTGGATGTCACAAGTAGAACACTTGGATGTCACAAGTAGAACACTTGGATGTCACAAGTAGAACACTTGGATGTCACAAGTAGAACACTTGGATGTCACAAGTAGAACACTTGGTTGTCACAAGTAGAACACTTGGATGTCACAAGTAGAACACTTGGATATCACAAGTAGAACACTTGGATGTCACAAGTAGAACAATTGGTTGTCACAAGTAGAACACTTGGATGTCACAAGTAGAACACTTGGATGTCACAAGTAGAACACTTGGATGTCACGAGTAGAACACTTGGATGTCACAAGTAGAACACTTGGATGTCACAAGTAGAACACTTGGATGTCACAAGTAGAACACTTGGATGTCACAAGTAGAACACTTGGATGTCACGAGTAGAACACTTGGATGTCACAAGTAGAACACTTGGATGTCACAAGTAGAACACTTGGATGTCACAAGTAGAACACTTGGTTGTCACAAGTAGAACACTTGGCTGTCACAAGTAGAACACTTGGTTGTCACAAGTAGAACACTTGGATGTCACAAGTAGAACACTTGGATGTCACAAGTAGAACACTTGGATGTCACAAGTAGAACACTTGGTTGTCACAAGTAGAACACTTGGATGTCACAAGTAGAACACTTGGATGTCACAAGTAGAACACTTGGATGTCACAAGTAGAACAATTGGTTGTCACAAGTAGAACACTTGGATGTCACAAGTAGAACACTTGGATGTCACAAGTAGAACACTTGGATATCACGAGTAGAACACTTGGATGTCACAAGTAGAACACTTGGATGTCACAAGTAGAACACTTGGATGTCACAAGTAGAACACTTGGATGTCACAAGTAGAACACTTGGATGTCACAAGTAGAACACTTGGATGTCACAAGTAGAACACTTGGTTGTCACAAGTAGAACACTTGGATGTCACAAGTAGAACACTTGAATGTCACAAGTAGAACACTTGGATGTCACAAGTAGAACACTTGGTTGTCACAAGTAGAACACTTGGTTGTCACAAGTAGAACACTTGGATGTCACAAGTAGAACACTTGGATGTCACAAGTAGAACACTTGGATGTCACGAGTAGAACACTTGGATGTCACGAGTAGAACACTTGGATGTCACAAGTAGAACACTTGGATGTCACAAGTAGAACACTTGGATGTCACAAGTAGAACACTTGGATGTCACAAGTAGAACACTTGGATGTCACAAGTAGAACACTTGGATGTCACAAGTAGAACACTTGGTTGTCACAAGTAGAACACTTGGATGTCACAAGTAGAACACTTGGATGTCACAAGTAGAACACTTGGATGTCACAAGTAGAACAATTGGTTGTCACAAGTAGAACACTTGGTTGTCACAAGTAGAACACTTGGATGTCACAAGTAGAACACTTGGATGTCACGAGTAGAACACTTGGATGTCACAAGTAGAACACTTGGATGTCACAAGTAGAACACTTGGATGTCACAAGTAGAACACTTGGTTGTCACAAGTAGAACACTTGGATGTCACAAGTAGAACACTTGGATGTCACAAGTAGAACACTTGGATGTCACAAGTAGAACAATTGGTTGTCACAAGTAGAACACTTGGTTGTCACAAGTAGAACACTTGGATGTCACAAGTAGAACACTTGGATGTCACGAGTAGAACACTTGGATGTCACGAGTAGAACACTTGGATGTCACAAGTAGAACACTTGGATGTCACAAGTAGAACACTTGGATGTCACAAGTAGAACACTTGGATGTCACAAGTAGAACACTTGGATGTCACAAGTAGAACACTTGGATGTCACAAGTAGAACACTTGGTTGTCACAAGTAGAACACTTGGATGTCACAAGTAGAACACTTGGATGTCACAAGTAGAACACTTGGATGTCACAAGTAGAACAATTGGTTGTCACAAGTAGAACACTTGGATGTCATTTGTGTTTCATTTGAAAAATTGTCAGTTGGAATATTTCTACTCTGAGTTTGCTAAAAAGTTTCATTTTCTAGAAATAATTATCATGAAAGATGGAAAAAAATATTGATATTGAAATTGACAGCAAGGAAGAAATGAACAATTGTGAATTAAAGTACCATATGAAAATTCCTATTGAAAATTTCAATAGATTTTAAATAACATCAGATAATTGCATTTCACCCTACTTATATAATCAATAGCATATTTAACGGCCCTAATTTAGATTGTAGCAACCTAGTTCGCACTTTATAATTTGTCACCTGGTTTTCTTTCTTTGATTTATGATGAAAGCTTTTGATAAATTTCAAAAAGTCACCCGAAAAAGACTGCACTAGGAATTATGAGGTGTAATTCATACCTCACTTCATTTTAGGCTATAATTTGCGAAAGACTGAGTAGGCCAATAAAAGCAATAGGCCCTAATGAATCTAATGACCCCTAATGAATACTCTGCGGTGAAGTATACCAACCTCTGCTATGTCAAATATGCTACACAGTGTTCAGCCTTTCGAATTCAGTGTTTTGAAGCCTGATCATTAAATTCTTTTCACATTCTCTAATAATTCAAGAAGTTATTTAAAATTTGCATAATTATGTCAACATATATCTATAAATTGTTATTATCACTAATTACATTATGAATAGTAGATACAATTTTTGATTAAATAGAATAAAGACTCTACCTAACAATCTGAGATTTTTTCTCAAGTCACATCAGGTAATTAGGTATTTAAACCTTTTACTTTAACCTTAGACTCTCCTTATTATTTCATCCATAGACCCTTTATTATCCATTAATTACGCTCACTCAAACTTTAATTAAAGGATCAATCTAACGCTTAGACCCTGAACTCTCAAATGTAAAATTCTTCTTTTTTTTTTACTCGTTTATTATCAGTTTTCAGCTCGAATGCTTAGTAAATGAATCACAACTCTCCAAATGAAATGGCAGCTCAGCTCTGCAAAGTACAAACACGAGAAAGTATTCATTAAATGTATTTCAAAGAATATCTTCCTTGCAGTGATAATATATCAAACAAAGTCTGAGAAAGTGACAGTAACAACAGTCTTCACAGTCATTGCAGTTGCTAAAAGTGAGCGTGTGGGATTATCCTTTATATTTATTTAATGAAAGGGAAGTGAAATTAAAGGATAATATTTTCTCTGATAAATGTTACTAGTCTACACTAAATAGTAATAATATTTAATTACTCCCAATGCAGTAATATTTTCAATTAGTCAACTGTAAATACTAAAATACCAATAATATTTCATTTACTTTTTATAAATCAATATTTTCAATCAATCTACGGTAAACACTATTGATATTTCATTCATTTCCCATGCTTTAATATTTTCAATTAGACAACGGTTAATATTAATAATATTTCAATTACTTATTATGTACTAATATTTTCAATTAGTTAACGGTCTACGGTAAATACTAATGATATATAATATATTATTTTTAATCAATATTTTCAAACAGTCTACGGTAAATACTAATAATATTTGATTTACTTTTTAAAATCAAAATTTTCACTTAGTCTATGGTATATATTAATAATGTTTACTTCCAATGCGTCAATATTATCAAATAGTCTTCGGTAAATACTAATAGTATCTCATTTAGTTTCATACACTAAATATTGTTACATACACTAAATATTGTTACATACACTGTATTTTATATTCATGATTGTAAATAAAGTTACCAAATAGAAAACTGTAAAGTTATAATAAAGTTATACAAATTTGCGAATAAGTGAAGCCGACATTCGTGATAAAATGCTTCACATCAAAGCAATTTGTGATGTGCTAGAAAATAATGATACAAATTACGTCATTAGAGCTTCCTCGGTGAGGACGAGGAAAAATAAAATAGGAATTAGACGAGCTTTAAATGCAGCACAAGTGAAACTTTAGGTAGAGTGTATAGAGGCATTTGCTCATTGATTTACAGTACCAGTATGTGTATTAACGGGTAAGTGTTTGCGAGGTATAATTAGGAAGGCTATTGTGCGGAAATGTTTGATCTTATAGGTAAAAATCATTATAATTTGAAAAAAATAATATTTTCAACTAATTTTTCAGACATTAAGAGATATTATATTTAGTTTAAATATTCAAAATGATATATTGTATATTTTAAATTCACGAGAGAGTGAAATCATATCATCATGAATCAGGATAAGACACCTTAGCAATGAATAAACAAATTAATCAATAAGATTAATATATTTACGAATAAATATTCGGTATGGTGTCAATAAGGGTTTCTAGTGTTAGTTTCCAGTAATTAATCAGGACATTTAATCATCTAATTTACTTTATATATACAATATACATATGTGCATTCTCTACACAATCTTATTTCTTTCTAATAACAGTATATTTTATTTATATTGCTATGAAATCATATAATAATGCTAATAATGTTTCGGTTAAAGTGAATCATTCAACAAAATGTTATTAGAATTAAGTTTCAAGCTGAAACACTTTGTTCTTCTTTTCGATACACTTAAAATAGCTGCCATTGTATACTTTCACGAGGGTAATGCTATTCTAAACTTTGCTCCCCAACAAAACTTCCCCTCATGAATATCTGCTGGCTGGTGTCGCTGGCTAATTTCTTTTCTTCAGGACACAAAATACTAATTTGTTATTAGCGACATTAGGGCAAATTTGTGTTGCTTCCTTAAAAATAATTGGCCAAAAATGGGATAATTAGCATTTTTCTTCTCGATAAATTAGAAAGGAGAACGTGGTGTAGAACTTAGAGGAGAGATTTTGTTTCTGATTATTGCGATACTTAGATAGAAACTTTTCAATTGCGTGGCATAATGATTACATATTCATTGTACAGTCAAAGAAAAGTGTATTTGTAATGATCTTTTCACAGTTTACTAATTGATATACTTTACTAATTGTAATGCTTGTAGATATTTTATAAATGGTCTGGGCACATGATTGCAAATTTGTAAGATTTGAAAACTATGATTTTAGAAATTAACATCATGCAGCGACTTTTTTCTTTGATAGTACACTACACATACCTAGTTTGCATATTGAATAATTTTCTGCATGAACGTTACAGTACTCAGACACTCAATATACCCGGAAAGTGGGCGTTATTATGAGTCACTATATATCAATCAGAAATTTCTAAAGCTCTATATCAGTTCTTGATCTATGCTAACTCCCACACGTTCCGAGTACTGTCTATGTACAAGCAGTGTGACTTTTTCGATATGTATTTTTGTACTAGTTAGCGATAATGTTATTTTGTGAAGAGTAGTCAGCATGGATTGAGTATCGAGACAAGAAACAGAAACCTCCGCACCATTTATTTTAGAATTTGTAGATTCAGGCTTCGAAAAGAATCTAATGCGACTCCTGGGGCTGATTATATGTATTGCAGTTGGAGGAGAACATCTAAATAGAACAAGATATAGTCACATGTTTAGAAACTTACTTTGCTTGATAGCAATGCACTTTTTTATTTGGATAAAAAGAATTTCAGAAATTTAGATTTTCGAATATAGTTTAATTATAAAATGGGTTAATACTGCTATATATAATATATTCTAATTATGAATTTAATTATGTTACTAAATATAACTATGGCTAGATATGTAGGTTGTCCCACCTTATGCAATTATGTACGTTTCTGTCTGAGAATATATATATATACTGTCAGTTTGATACAACGTGTCACAGTGGGTTTTGTTTTACTTTTTATCTCTCAAATTATATTATAATTAATAAATAAACTATTTTTTCTGGAATTCACTTATATGTAACCGAACGGTATCATATCCATGATCATTTTTGGTGCTACATTCAGTATTAAGAATTATAGTGCGGTACGATGCTGAAATGATTCCACTTTAAATGTTATATAATTAAATTGTGAGTTCAAATAAAACAATGAACAGTTCTTAAATTTCAAATATAATTCATATTTTTTAAATAATATCTAAATATTTAAATATCAGTGAATTTAAAAGTATTATTAATGCATCAAAATATACTGGCAGAACTTATACGTATTACAGTAGAAAAAGGATATTCTATTATAATTTGTCTTCGTCGTAATATTTTCAGTAATGTCCGACGAAAGATGTTAGCCTATAAATGTCTAAATTCATGATAACTTGAGACTGCAATCATTTATCGTAGTAGAAAGACGATTCTTTTAGCATCGAGTATAATCACCGACCGAAGACAAACGATCGGCGCTTGTAAATTTTCAACTAGGTTGATTTATATTGAAGATATTATTGACGAGGGGAAGAGAAGTAGACGAGAATCTAATGTGGCATTTTTTGCGTTATTTCCCAAAGGTGCTCAGGAAAAAGGGTACACAGAAGACATTCTGCACTGCAGCCGAATGAACTTAGAGGAATATGAGCAGTCCCTAAAGGCCGGAATGTATGCAGATGGAGAGAGATGGTTAGAAATTGGACAGGGAATTGCCTGTGAATATAAAAATATGAAGGGACTTCTTTATCACTCAAAAAATTGAGAGCAATTCTAAAATTGAAATGCAGAAAAAAATCAGTGTCAACAGCTTGTAATATGCATTATTTAGTTTATCATTATTTAGTAAATCACAGAAAATAGGAATTGGTCAAAATTCATAAACGTGAGAATTCAATAATATTTATTATTCCGAATGGGGGAATAATGAAATCAGGACTCCTATGAATACACTGTTGTCCTTCATAAAATGCAGTGGTAAGAAGCATGTGCCTCTGGAGAATAAATAGAGTGGGGCGAGAGAATGGAGGTAGGTACTTTGTGGATAACCTTACCTGTCGTGTAAGCTATTAGACACCTTATGTTGATGATAAAGGAGTGTACAGCGTCTGAAAAGAGAGGCTCTTTGATTCCACTAAGTAAGTTCACTTTGGAGTCTATCAGTGAGGTGCTCAGAAAAAACACGTCAGGTTTGTTGAGAAAGATCTTATTTATCAGCTTCAGAAAGAAGAAATGCAACAGACTGATGAAGGGAAATTTACTGAGTTCGTGAATGAATAAATGCAACCCGAATTAAAATGAATGGATATGTGAATTAGTAAAAAAATGGTGATAAAACAAAACTAATTTATAATTGGATCTTAAATATAAAATATCAGGAAGCAATATAGTATAAAAGTTTTATAAATGTATTATATAGTGATGTAAATATTACTTACTCATATTAAAACTGAAGAGCCAACGAGTGTAATATATTACTGCATTATTTATTAATACTTCCGGTTAGAGTCTCTGAGGTAATACAGCCATTAATGGATAACGAAAACTTAATTTTTCCTCTGAAGAATGACATCCTTATAAATAATTATCAGACATAAAACTTCTTTTAATAATTAATTGGTACTTCTAGTAAAATATTTTATTCATTTCCCGGGACGCAGTAGATATTTTACAAATAATATATTTGTAAAAGCTATGATAAATTATTATCCAGACTGGGAAAATTGAATCGGTTTTCGTGAAATTTTGATCAGTAATTATAATCGATTATAAAAGAAAATTATAAAAATATAAATTATGAAATAATAAATTAGAAAGTTATAAAAAATTTCAATTCTTGCACACTAAAGATTAAGTTAGGACGAAATAAAGCTGATTTTATTTTCTAATTAAACAAAAATTTAATGATAACAAATAGAAGTATTATCGCTAAAAATAAACACAACCTATTAATTACTAAAGAATGAAAATAATTGCATATTCAACTAATTAAGCTTTTAATTGATTAATTAAATTATTTCATACAGTAAGTGCTAACCAAGCGGGTCAAAGAGTAGTTCCGTTTATCCTACATTCAAAACCCTTACAGTCAATCATTTTAATCGGACAAATTCGACATCAATGACTGAAGTAGTATATTGAATGACAAAATACCATCAGTATCGACAATAACAGACGACATGTCGATTATACATTATCCGACAGTGTTGCACTGAGAGCATGAGAAGGGCCTTATGTTCTATGAATATCTATCGAACATTGCATCACAACATGTCATATATTTGCATGTATCACATTGCATAGAGTCTGTGAATAGCGATGCTATTTGCCGGGACAAGTATTCGCCCTTTGTTCTTATCTCCGTGGAACAGCGGAATAGATTAGAGCACTGGGAGCTAATGGGGCATTATTGGGACGATATTGTTAGAACTATTGGGGCATTATTGGAACGATATTGTTAGAACTATTGGGGTATTATTGGGACGATATTGTTAGAACTATTGGGGTATTATTGGGATGATATTGTTAGAACTATTGGGGTATTATTGGGATGATATTGTTAGAACTATTGGGGTATTATTGGGATGATATTGTTAGAACTATTGGGGTATTATTGGGATGATATTGTTAGAACTATTGGGGTATTATTGGGATGATATTGTTAGAACTATTGGGGTATTATTGGGATGATATTGTTAGAACTATTGGGGTATTATTGGGATGATATTGTTAGAACTATTGGGGTATTATTGGGATGATATTGTTAGAACTATTGGGGCATTATTGGGACGATATTGTTAGAACTATTGGGGCATTATTGGGACGATATTGTTAGAACTATTGGGGTATTATTGGGACGATATTGTTAGAACTATTGGGGTATTATTGGGACGATATTGTTAGAACTATTGGGGTATTATTGGGATGATATTGTTAGAACTATTGGGGCATTATTGGGACGATATTGTTAGAACTATTGGGGTATTATTGGGACGATATTGTTAGAACTATTGGGGTATTATTGGGATGATATTGTTAGAACTATTGGGGCATTATTGGGACGATATTGTTAGAACTATTGGGGTATTATTGGGACGATATTGTTAGAACTATTGGGGTATTATTGGGATGATATTGTTAGAACTATTGGGGCATTATTGGGACGATATTGTTAGAAGTATTGGGGTATTATTGGGACGATATTGTTAGAACTATTGGGGTATTATTGGGACGATATTGTTAGAACTATTGGGGCATTATTGGGACGATATTGTCAGAACTATTGGGGCATTATTGGTGTAAGGACTATAGGGGCAATATAATAATGCGATATCGTTTAATAATTTATTATAATAATGCAAAAAAATAGAAATTTGATCAACTAGTTCCTAAATTTATTACTACAACTTTGATTGAAATAATAATATTGCAATAGAAATACTACCTATAGCTTAATTGCTTAATAATACAATTTCTTTGTTTTAAAATGAAATGAACAAACCAAGTTCTTCATAGTTTCTTAATATAACATAAAAAAAGATAAAAAAAAGTGTATAATAAAGAACAATAAAGCTTTGTAGGAAATTTGGATAGAACATATTCAGAATAAACTATATTGAAATCATTTCAAATTCCTAGATTAATATTGCAGCCATGCCAACCTGACATGATTGCGGAAATTAATAAAGTAAGTAAAAAATAAACATAAGAAATAGAACGCTTTATATAGAAGCGTTCTTATTTATAACATCCAAAAATACAATGGAGTTATAATAAATGGAATAACTCTTTTTTCGTTCTATGTTATTTGTGGTTATTTTTATTTATTCTTCCTACGCTTTCGACTACATAATTTATATAGGAGATCAATGAATAACTCACTTACAGGAAGATTAACTACTTAATTGTTTATTTATCGGCAAGATATATAATAATCAAACATTTTCACCATTTAAAAGTAGTACAAAACACCAACAACACCGATTCTATTATTATTTTTCCAGTGTAGTTATTATAGGCCTTTCGATATACCAATACTATTTTACGACTATTGTCCAATGAATCACCATAAAAGAAAACAAATTGAGCAAATCATAGACACTGGTTTTATTAGTCAGCACTGAATGAATATATAAGTGGTTTGTAGTATCGGTGACAGCAATTTGGGTGGCTCAGTTAAAGTGAATATGAAATGATTTGACCACCTTAATTTAATACAGTACCATTCATGAAGTTGGTGCAGTTAAATTTATATTTAGAATGACTGGAAAATGTCCCGAGGTTGAAAACAACTTTATTTTTTCAATCATAGCAATATTTTCTTCAACATCCAAGAAAGTAATAGTTTTTTGATTTATTTTACATATTTCATTTTTATTGAAAATTTAAAGGAAACTTCAATTAAAAAGATAATAGATAAAAGGATTAATCCAATATTTTGAGGGTTTTTCTTATTTGGGTGAAGAACTTAGACCTTTTTTTTACGCTTAATAATCACCAGGGCTGGGACAATATGACCTAAAAACTATAGATCCCAAAAATATTATAGACGGAGAGAATTAAAGAGTATTGAATGGTTCTACACCAGCGGTATATAGTATTCGATACCATTTCATTTAGTTTCGTCTATGATATTTTCGGGATCTAAAGTTTTTAGGTCATATTGTCCCAGCCCGGATAATCACTCATTCACAAACTACATTAAACCAGTTACTTCCAAAATTTCAATAGATTATTTTCTTTATTGGCCTCCTAAACTTTACTTCGATTCACTAAAAATAAATTTTCGAAACCGATTTTTCACTAAATTTCTAAACCGACTGTTTACCGAATTTCGAAATCAATTTTTCACCAAATTTCAAAACTGATTTTTCACCAAATCTCAGAAACCGATTTTACATCAAATTTCTAATCTGATTTTTCACCAAATTTCTAACCCGATTTTTCACCAAATTTCGAAAACCAACTTTTCACCAAATTTCGAAACTGGGTTTTCGACTAATCTGATAAAAGAAATTCCATTAGCATACATGTCAGTCATTGAACCAAAGCACCCGAAGTGATTTATAAAAAGAGATGGCCAGAGACTTCATTGGGACTGCTTTAACGACCCTCCTATGATTAATGATGATATAAAAGACGCTTTAAATTATTCTCTATACAGCTCTTATGTGAATTAGAAGGACATGCTGAAGTGTTTATTAAAGGGGACGGTAAGACGTGAGGAAAGAAGTCGTGTTTTTATTTATGCAGTGGCATCCTGAACATTAATCAAAAAATAATTTATAATGGTACTCAACATTCAAAGCAAGATCGAGAATGAAATATATTATATTATACCAATTGTTCCTCAATGAATTAATTTGAATATCAGAGTTTTAAACAGAATTTAAATGATGGATTTAGGTTGACTATACTAAAAATATTGAAACCTAAAATTTTAGACGAATCATTGCATGAGATAGAGCTGCCGAAACTGACTTTTCGGACATGAGTTTTAATTATGAAATCATGTTCAAACGTTTTTTTCTCATCGGAACCTCAATGAGGGAAATAACGCAAGGATGAGTTTCGAATCATTTATTGGAATTGTGATGCATTAGAAGCGAATTCTCGTTAGTGTGATTAGACTGATAATTGAAATAGAATGAAGTGAATGACCAGAATTAACTTCAAAATCTCTAGTAGGGTAAATTAGGAATTATCGGTCGATTTCACATCTTCGGTCAATGAGTAAAAACGATATAATATTAATTATTATGTATTTTTATTTTGTATCCATGATACCTGCAGGTATCATGGATGCCAATTATAATTATTATATTGTTCTCTTCTACATTAATTTTACAGAAAGGATTTATTTTATAATAGATTACTAGGAAATCATAATTCAATAATAAATTTTTTTATAACAGATGAAAAATTGAATGTAGAAATTTTAAAACTTTGGTTTGTTCTTTATTAATATAGAGTAAAGGATATATCTACCTCTTAGACACATTACTCACTAATGATGGATAGATTATTTACCCTTCAATTAATAAAAGTAGAAAGCTTAAAAAAATGAAAGTGTGGACGCAATAAATATCTCAAGAAGCTTCCCAAGTGACACCGTCAGCAATAACTTTTGGAATTCTTTCAGGAGTATATAATTTGTTGAATATTTTTCTAGAAGACAGCCACTTTATGTTCTTCTTCCGCTTCAGAGAATATAGATATTTATAAATATATATATATGCCGTGTCAATATTTTGCTAATAAAATGGGAGTAAAATATTGAAGAGTCAAGTCACTGCCTCGGGAGATATGGTAAATAGTCGAGAAAAAAGCCTGAGTAAGCATTATTTAGGGGAAATGATAAAAACTGATTATTAAATCTCGGTAAATTTAATGCTATTTTGAAAGCTCTGGAGAGTGACTAGTATATATTATAAGAATTCAGTGAGATGAAGAGTATAGAATAAATAAATTATTATCAGGCTAGCAGTATTTCTTTGTACATTTTAAATAAAATTGATAGACTTGAATAAAATTATTTGTGTATAAATATGAATAAAAATAGAGATACAAATTTAAAATTTATATCTTGCTTATTGTATTAACGGACAAAATAAAAACGGAATAACTAACTAATATAGTGAATAAAGAAAAAAAAGGAAGCTGAACAAGTTAGATATCTACTATTATAAAAATTATAGATACTATTCAATTTAAAATTGTTTATTACTTTATGTATAATTGAATATGCAAAGTCGGAATAGTTTTTTTTTCCCCCATATCCCCATATCAAAACATGCTTATTGCCACCATATAGTTTATATCATACAAATATTGCATACAAATTGATTTGTATAGCATACGAATTGATTTGTATAGCGTACCAATTGATTTGTATAGCATACCAATTGATTTTTATAGCGTACCAATTGATTTGTATAGCGTACCAATTGATTTGTATAGCGTACCAATTGATTGTATAGCGTACCAGTTGATTTGTATAGCATATCAATTGATTGTATAGCGTACCAGTTGATTTGTATAGCATATCAATTGATTGTATAGCGTACCAGTAGATTTGTATAGCATATCAATTGATTGTATAGCATATCAATTGTTCTCTATAGCATACCAATTGTTCTCTATAGCGTACCAATAGTTCTCTATAGCATACCAATTGATTTGTATAGCATACCAATTGTTCTCTATAGCGTACCAATTGTTCTCTATAGCATACCAATTGTTCTCTATAGCATACCAATTGTTCTCTATAGCATACCAATTGTTCTCTATAGCATACCAATTGTTCTCTATAGCGTACCAATTTATATTCAATTCATATGTTCACGAACGATCGAACTCATTTTAATTATCAGAGTGACGGGTATCGTCTTCCCATCATGACCCGAAGTCCTTGACGATCGATGGCATTTATCGTCAGGAGATACCGTCACTTCTCTTCGTATAGAAGCTATTGATTGTCCCATCTCGGCACAGAAATAGTAAATGTCATGCTCCGCAATACCTAACTCAGAGCACTCCTAAAATGCTTCAGTGATATTTAAAAAAATTGAAGAAACCATGGGAATAATAAAATGAACCGTCTGAAGAAGTTCATGGTTTGAAATTGAACACAATGAAAGTTATAGCCATCGGAGATCTACCTTGACCCCATCGTTATTCGACGCATGTCAAACTAATGTATGTCCCGATTGGAAAATTATCCCTCCGATCGCCGGAATATGATTAACAATTATATTAATGCTATTATCATTATACAGATTAAGATATATATTATGGAACATTCCAACAAAACTATCGACAATAACTTCCAAAAATAATTATATGTACTTGAAAAAATATTGGTCCATGCATTTGTTAATCGTGATCAGCATTTGTAGACCATTGATAATTGATATATAAAAATAGTAGAACTGTTTTATATTCGATCATCTTATAGGACCTGCACTGTAATAAGTTGAACATGATACTTCTATATTATCAAAACAGTTTTAATACAGCAGAACTCCTATATAAATTATGTATAGTAAACGTAGAGTCCTGAGGAAAGAAGCAGCCTGTATAGTAAACAAATTTTCTTCAGTCTGCCATAAAAAGTTAATTAGTTTTCTAAACCTGATGATCTTTCATGGCAGACTAAAGAAAATTTTGTTCAATATTCAGGTTACTTCCTTACAGTACACGGAAAACTGACAGGCTGAAAACTGCAAGGAGGAAAACTGCCAGGTGGAAAACTGCCAGTCACTTATTGGCAATTTAAATATTTTTGATTTTTCTGAAATATTATTTGGTTACAAACACATTCTAAGAACATTTTAATTCATATAAAACTGTATTAGCCCTTCGTCAAGGGATTAAAGGGGCATTCAATTTCTTCAGTTATAACTAAAGTATATAGATATTTGATAACTTAATATTCAATGGAAAATAGCATTTCAACAAAGCATCTTTATTAGACACACAGTAAACCAAACTTCAGTACTCACAAAAAAATTATAATGACCATTTTTAACTTATTTTTTAAGACACGTACATATATCTTTACCGGATTTTATATATTTATGAGATTTATAATTTATATTTCTTATATTATAAATTAAGTGAATGTTAAATCACTTATATGTATGTTCAATATTTATAGCATTTACAATTTTATTCTCCATATCATTAACACTTTCATTTGTACAATTTTCATTTGTATGTAAAAGTATTATTAATTAATTTGCAATTCAATTCGATCGAGTGAAATTGTCAGAGAATTTGGTAATAGTATCAGTTTGATAATCATAGATGTTGTGTTGAAAATTGTAAATATTTCACAAACTTCGATCGAATTTGTTTTCTAATGAGTTCAAGTAAATATTAAGCTTGATATGAACAAAAAAGATATAATTGGACACTAAACCCGTTATGAACTGATAATGTAGAAATGCGTTGTGTAAGCAAAGAAATTACACTATGTCCTGAATACAATAATTTCTTTGTTTCATCTCTTAGTATTTCCTAAGAATGGTTATATTTTTTAATTTATATCTTGTATTTGAATTTTTTTGTAATATTTATATAATAATTCATTTTATATATCTTTCTAATCAATTTGTCTACATTTAACAATGTTTTTGTTTTGTATACTACGTAAAAATGAATGTTCCCTCAACTCCTTTTAACTAAGAGTGAAGGTCGCATTTTTATAAATTAAAATGTTATTGCTGACTAAAGTCATTAAATTCAGTAAGTGACTGTCAGTTTTCCGCCTGGCAGTTTTCCGCTTCGGCAGTTTTCCGCCTGCCAGTTTTCCGCTTCGGCAGTTTTCCGCCTGGCAGTTTTCCGGACACCCTTCCTTACAATGTAAATTACTTCAATAATGAATTTATCAGGGAAAATTATATTTGTTAAATATTAATAAATATACTTATCGCTTACAATAATTGATAAGAACAGATTTAATAACTTGTAGAGTGTTAATTAAATCCAAGTTAATTTAATTGAAAATAAGATTAATGTTCATTCAACATTAAATGTGGCCTCAATTTATTCTAAAATCTAAACTGAATCCTAAATATATATATATAAAATATAGCATCAAAATTAAATGTATTTATTTAATGAATCTTTAGCAAAATGTAAAAAATATTTAGTAAATGCCGGTGATTATTTCGAGCGACAATCATTTTAATCGTATTTCTCCTATCCGTAGCGGTAATTGAATTACCTGCATACCTTATTTTGATTACATAAATATTTATTATATAATAGTATTAAAGTTATGAGAGATTTTACAGATAGATTAAAATATAATTCTCAAAAGTAATTAATTTCAAGACTAATATATAATTGAGTTACCATTATAATTACTTCCTTTAACATAATGGATAACTAATAAAAAGATATTAAAATTTAAATGATGTAATTCTGTGTCAAAGAAATAGGTTCTGTTTAGCATAAACAGTAGAAATCCTCTATAGTGAATGTAGAGTCCAGAGTAAGAGAATGACTTCGTATAGTGAACAAATTTTCTTTAGTCTACCATGAATGGCCATCAGTTTTAGAAAACTATTGGTCATTTATAGCAGACTAAAGAAAATTTGTTCACAATAGAGGCTACTTCCTTACTCTGGATACTTCATTCACTATAGCGGAGTCAATTATGGAGGAGTTCTACCAAATTGAATATTTAGTATATGCAGTCAATATTAATATGCACTATCACACTTAGAAGGTGAAAATTAACCAAAATGAACCTAATGTTATTAATTCAAATAACCCAAGAAAGACCATCACTAAATGAATATCAATAGCATAGAACAGTCATTCATCAACTTCACTGTCGAATATCACACAATACAAATTATTACTATTGTAGTTAGAGCTCATTCATTTGCCGTGAATTATGAATTATTTAATCTTGACACGACGCTTTCGATTGATTTTTCATCGATTTTGATGCATTAAGGCAGACGATTATAGTATTATTCAGTAATATTTAGTACATATAACAGTGTATGTTAGATAATAGTGTTTACTTGACGCAAAATAGAGCGAGTAAATTCTTGATGCTGACTGTGATGTTAACTGATTAATATGAAATATTGATATTGACACACTGATACTGACACACTGATACTGACACACTGATACTGACACACTGATACTGACACACTGATACTGACACACTGATACTGACACACTGATACTGACACACTGATACTGGCACACTGATGCTGACACACTGATGCTGACACACTGATACTGACACACTGATACTGACACACTGATACTGACACACTGATACTGACACACTGATACTGACACACTGATACTGGCACACTGATGCTGACACACTGATGCTGACACACTGATACTGACACACTGATACTGACACACTGATACTGACACACTGATACTGACACACTGATACTGGCACACTGATGCTGACACACGGATACTGGCACACCGATGCTGACACACTGATACTGACACACTGATACTGACACACTGATACTGACACACTGATACTGGCACACTGATACTGGCACCCTGATGCTGACACACTGATACTGACACGCTGATACTGACACACTGATACTGTCACACTGATACTGACACACTGATACTGGCACACTGATACTGACACACTGATACTGGCACACTGATGCTGACACACTGATGCTGACACACTGATACTGACACACTGATACTGACACACTGATACTGGCACACTGATACTGACACACTGATACTGACACACTGATACTGATACACTGATACTGACACACTGATACTGACACACTGATACTGACACACTGATACTGTCACACTGATACTGACACACTGATACTGTCTGACTTATACTGTCTGACTGATACTGTCACACCGATACTGTCACACCGATACTGTCACACCGATACTGTCACACCGATACTGTCACACTGATACTGACACACTGATACTGACACACTGATACTGACACACTGATACTGACACACTGATACTGACACACTGATACTGACACACTGATACTGACACACTGATACTGACACACTGATACTGACACACTGATACTGACACACTGATACTGTCTGACTGATACTGTCACACTGATACTGGCACACTGATACTGACACACTGATACTGTCACACTGATACTGGCACACTGATACTGACACACTGATACTGACACACTGATACTGACACACTGATACTGACACACTGATACTGGCACACTGATACTGGCACACTGATACTGACACACTGATGCTGACACACTGATACTGACACACTAATACTGACACACTGATACTGACACACTGATACTGACACACTGATACTGGCACACTGATACTGGCACACTGATACTGGCACACTGATACTGGCACACTGATACTGACACACTGATACTGACACACTGATACTGTCACACTGATACTGTCACACTGATACTGTCACACTGATACTGTCACACTGATACTGTCACACTGATACTGACACACTGATACTGACACACTGATACTGTCTGACTGATACTGTCACACTGATACTGGCACACTGATACTGACACACTGATACTGACACACTGATACTGACACACTGATACTGACACACTGATACTGGCACACTGATACTGGCACACTGATACTGACACACTGATGCTGACACACTGATACTGACACACTGATGCTGACACACTGATACTGACACACTAATACTGACACACTGATACTGACACACTGATACTGACACACTGATACTGGCACACTGATACTGGCACACTGATACTGACACACTGATACTGACACACTGATACTGACACACTGATACTGTCACACTGATACTGACACACTGATGCTGACACACTGATACTGACACACTGATACTGACACACTGATACTGTCACACTGATACTGACACACTGATACTGACACACTGATACTGACACACTGACACTGACACACTGACACTGTCACTTCAGTCTATTTCTCTTCTAATCATTGTGAGTCTTCACTCTAATTGAGCGAATCATTTAGTCGCTAACAATGCGACTGAGAAGTGACAACAGGCTGCCATTGGCGATACAACCTACTGGAATTAGTACCAATGCAGACACTAATGAGGCGACTGTAACAATACTCATTATACTAATTCCTATCATTATAATAATAATTGACAATGTTATAGTTAGTGGCAGGGAGCTTGAGTAAATATATATAAAACTTTTACGACTCAATTAGTAACATCAGCAATGGAAATGGAGTGATAACACTTAGTGAAATGTTTTCACGCTCTACTCAGTGATAGAGATATCAAATACAAATGGATTATTCTATTTATGATATAAATAAATACAAAATTAGAATTGAGTTTGTATAAAAGAATTGATTGTGTTAAATGTTTTTTTTATAATTTTTAGAATAGTGTACTTACCCGATCTTCTCCTTTTGTGTATTAACTCCACAATGACTGGCATTTACTCAGGAAGGGTCATCATATCTGAAAAATAATTGTAAATAAGTTTTCTGTTAGAATAATTTTGGGAAAATATATATTTTTTCCATTATAAACGAGTTACGGAGAGAAATAAATGATATTTTATTTTTCCAAAAAAAGCTACCCCTAATATCTGTGGCAAGGAAGCACAGTTCTTAAATATAACCCTTGATTGTTTTTACCCAATATATCTTCAGCCGGAAACAAGGCAACAACTTTCAAACAGAAAAACTCTTGTTTCTACCATCCTTTGATAAATAACGGACTAAATGATAGTACTTTAAAATTAAGTGAAAATGATCTTAAAAATGTAAAAGGTTGCTATGCAGTTATCTTATACTTATTTCAGCTCGCAGTACTTGTTAAAACAGGTCATGGTTGGTCAATCAGCTATTTCTAAAGGTCAGATTCTTAAATATGCAAATATTTATCCTCTTATAAGTAATTAAGAAAGATAATTCCCATGTTGATGTTAACGGCAATTATATGTGATTAAAATATTAATGCTATATTAGATATCTAATTCATCATAAAATGAATAATTAATGTTGATAATTGTGAATAAAATTAATAAGGATAATCTTTTCAGATTAGAATTAATATAATTACTTTGCATTAATTTATATTCCTTATTAAAAAATCACAATACAAAAGGTATTTTCACACATGTTCTTCGAATAATTTTTTTTCCATTACCTCATTTCGAGAATTAAAGCCCACTAATTCATTGCTTTTCAAACAGAAATGAACGAAGGAGTTCAGCGTAATGAATTAATTAATGTAAACAAGTAACTTCGCTACCCAAATGATTTGTAAATAAGGAATGGCTTGCATGTACATTTCTTCTCAGTGCAGAAATTATGCATGTGTAGTTGCTGTACAAATATGCTCTATGCACAAACTAATCCTGTGTAAACTCTCGACTCTCTGTTACAAAAGTAATTAGTATTTGTCTATTGCAACATTTTATTCCTCGGGCTAATTTGATATTGATATAAATAGAGGTTAAATATTAGTATAAAAATTGATGTGATATGTGAATTTTGATATTTTTATATGAAAATGACGATGTTGTAACTTGAATAATATAAATTAATCTGTTGTAGAATTAAGTATATTTTACATTTTTAAAGAAAATTAAAACCTTATTGGGCAACATTGAAAATAATGAATATTCAATGTGAAAAATGATTTTTTTTCTTCAATTTTTTATGATATTCAAATTTAGTATGAATTTTCTATGATTTATAAATATGAATTTTTTAATTAATAAATTTTGAAATTTTATGAATATTTTAATTAATAAATTGAAAATTTTAGAAATATTATAAATATAAATTTTCAACGGATGAACCATTTAATCATATTTCGTTTATTTATTCAGTAAGTAAAACAAATTCAGTGCTTCTAATAAATTCTGTTTAAAATCTTCTCTCTCTGTTGCAGGTTTTAGTGAATAAAGAAGGATTATAATGTAGCTAGAACTTGAAATATTCAGAGTGGTAAAAAGGAAATGAAACGTCGAGAGAAAGGGATCTGCAAATGATTCCAAATGAAGTGGTGTAGTTACTGTATGTGAAGTGGATAGTCCTGTGAAGTGGATAGTCCTCTCTGTCTGTGAAGTAGAAAACTGAAGTGGGGCAAAAAAGAGAGCTAAGTGAAGTACTTTCAAAAAAAGGGGATAACCATTTCTGTAATGTGAGCAGTCATTATTTGTGACACAATACGTAAAAGAAATGTTCAGAAAATGAATGAACCAGAATGTTAATTCCTATAGTGTAATAGTTAGGATAAAGTGTCAATCTATGATATATTTATAAGCGCATCTATTCAAGAGTTCCCCATTTACTCTTAGAAGTTTGTGTTGGTGTTCTTAAGTCGATTGCAATTCTTTCTTCAGCCCATTTCCGCCTTTAAGCTTTTAATCCAGTTCATTTGTCACTGAGGGAAGTGACACCCAAACTACCGCATCTCAGAACGCGCCAACAAACTCTAAAGTAATGGTCATTTTATTCCTCTAAAGTGACAACAACGTCAAGGTAAAATATGAACGCGAAGCTCTTCGTCGTCAATTTTTGCCTTTTTAACTTCATTAGTTCGATGAGTTAATAAAGGAAAAGGATCATGGAGGACTGGAAGAGGAATTATTGTGTCTGTGCTCTTATCCTGATGACATCTTCTTTTGTTGCGGTGGCAAGCGAGGCAAACGAGGACGGTGAGTTCTATTGCAATTATTATAATATCTTACTTAGGTGAAAATATAAGAATTATTAAAGAATTGGATAGTGAACACATAACTGGATGATATACAAAAAACTAGATGATTTACACATAACTGAATGATTTACACATAACTGAATGATTTACACATAACCGAATGATATACACATAACTGAATGATTTACACATAACTGAATGATTTACACATAACCGAATGATATACACATAACTGAATGATTTACACATAACTGAATGATTTACACATAACTGAATGATTTACACATAACTGAATGATTTACACATAACTGAATGATTTACACATTACTGGATGATTTACACATAACTGAATGATTTACACATAACTGAATGATTTACACATTACTTGATGATTTACACATAACTGAATGATTTACACATAACTGAATGATTTACACATTACTGGATAATTTACACATAACTGAATGATTTACACATAACTGAATGATTTACACATAACTGGATGATTTACACATAACTGAATGATTTACACATAACTGAATGATTTACACATAACTGAATGATTTACACATTACAGGATGATTTACACATTACTGAATGATTTACACATAACCGAATGATTTACACATAACTGGATGATATACACATAAATGAATGATTTACACATAACTGGATGATTTACACATGGAATGAATATTCGATTATAATGATATTACATGAATTAATCAGGTAAAGGTAGCATATTTTTTAAATATTTATTTCAATTCTGTTCTTGTAGAAGTACTCATTTTCATTTTAAAAACATTTGCAAGGAGTGGCAACATATTTTATAGAAAGTTATATGTAACATGTATAATAGGTAGCTCATTTCATATTTATTATTTATGGATGGATA
The DNA here is from genome assembly GCA_947561585.1 of Caprella mutica. Taxonomy (NCBI): domain Eukaryota; kingdom Metazoa; phylum Arthropoda; class Malacostraca; order Amphipoda; family Caprellidae; genus Caprella; species Caprella mutica. The sequence goes on along the minus strand of CANNZV010001266.1, from coordinate 41,412 downwards.
TTCAATGCTATTAAAATAAGTGGGAAAAAATTATTTAAATTTTAAATCATACAATATATCATGTATTAATATGTTTCTCTATTGGATTATTTTAAATCAGAGAATATTAGGACAAGAATCCTATATTTATTTAATTATAACTTTAATTAATTATAAAATTATTAATTAATTATAAAATTATTAATTAATTATAAAATTATTAACTAATTATAAAATTATTAATTAATTATAATACTATTGAAATCCATATATTTTATAGGTATATGCAATCAGTAATTCAATTTCGAAAATTGAACCCTGAACTCAGTCATTGTGAGCTGGTATTCGATTTTAGAATTGAATTTAATATTCCCCTCGATGTATAAATATGTCATGTTTTCATTGACAACTTTGATCTTTTATTGTGTTCTGTCGTTCTTTATTTGACATTTTGCCAGAGTGATTCAATATAGCATATAAAATATCTATTTAGCTTAAATTACCTACCAAAATGAAAAACCGAAATACATTTTACGTTGGGAAGATTTATGGTATAAACATTTATTAAATAAACAGGCATCTAATGTATATATACAGGGTGACCCACAAAAAGGGTACCCAACTTTGAATTAATATAAATATCGTATTTAAAAGTAGTTAAAAAAATGAGTTGAAGTAAATTAAAAAATGGATATTTTTTCATGTATCCATTCTATCACCGTCATTGCTTAAGATTGTACGTGTACGATATTTATATTAATTCAAAGTTGGGTACACTTTTTAGCGAGTCACCCTGTATAGTTATAAAATTCTAGTTTCAGATAAATAAAAATTAATTAATTTTGGTTTATAAATGAAGACATACGTGAAAATTGATATCATGGATACAATAATTTGAATGAAACAATTAAAGGCGATTTACTTAACGTAGGGAGTCATAAATATTAATCAAATAATTCAAAAAATGTTTTAATATGTTAAGTATTTTAGGTTACAGTAGGTTTAAAACTTTTGAATATTGAAGGCTAATTAGAAAGAAAAGTCCGCTATTTTTTGAAGATTCACCGCTAAAATTAAAAGAATTTATAATAAAAATTGTGATAATTAACGTTTTTTATGGACCGATTGTCACGATCACCGCCTTGTGATTATCGCTCGACACTAGTTCAATGCTATTCCTATGGGGCTGCTTTGCAACGAGCGATTATCGCTATAGTCGTGAGCGATGATCGCAACAATCGCTGCATGCAAAACGTACCTCAATAGAGCTAAAAACACGAATTCTCACTGAAAAAGGATCTAAAAAATATCTCAGGTGTATAAAAAACTTATACGCATTGGTACTAGTCACCTCGAATGACGAGTTGATATTAAATTATGAACACAGTGATAAATGGAATAACTTCAAAAACAGAAGACAACTGTGATTGAAGAATTAATTTCACCATTGCTTAAATTGGTGACTATTATTGCCCGGTAACGCTGCTAACTTTCGATTAGGGATTCTACAGTCTACACTCTACAGTCTACACTCTACAGTCCACACTCTACAGTCTACACTCTACAGTCTACACTCTACAGTCTACACTCTACACTCTACAGTTTACACTCTACAGTCTACAGTCTACACTCTACAGTCTACACTCTACAGTCTACACTCTACAGTCTACACTCTACAGTCTACACTCTACAGTCTACACTGTACAGTCTACACTGTACAGTCTACACTGTACAGTCTACACTGTACAGTCTACACTGTACAGTCTACACTGTACAGTCTACACTCTACAGTCTACACTCTACAGTCTACACTGTACAGTCTACACTGTACAGTCTACACTGTACAGTCTACACTCTACAGTCTACACTGTACAGTCTACACTGTAAAGTCTACACTCTACAGTCTACACTCTACAGTCTACACTGTACAGTCTACACTCTACAGTCTACACTCTACAGTCTACACTCTACAGTCTACATTCTACAGTCTACACTATACAGTCTACACTGTACAGTCTACACTCTACAATCTACACTCTACAGTCTACACTCTACAGTCTACACTGTACAGTCTACACTCTACAGTCTACATTCTACAGTCTACACTATACAGTCTACATTCTACAGTCTAGACTCTACAGTCTACATTCTACAGTCTACACTATACAGTCTACACTGTACAGTCTACACTCTACAATCTACACTCTACAGTCTACGTTCATACAATTTTTCTAGTCATTCGATGTGTGGTTACATTTTTTTATACACTCTGTATTATTTATGCAATTATATGTATATGCAAACAGTAAGATCGAGGTCAACTAACCTCATATTTTGCATTAAATTGTATTGAAGTGCCGTACCTTCTGACTCAATCGAATTTCACAATATTGAACTGAAATATTCAATAACGTAGTATAAAAAATAAATTAAATCTATATTCTTATATAAAAACCAACGCTTTATTGAGTTGTAAATCAATTTAAATGATATATATTTTCATCAGTTCAATAAATGTAGAACTCTTATTCTCCTTGATGTATACAAAATTAGATTGATAAGTTGTAAATGTAAATAAATTTGATCTTTTTCTAATATGGCATTCATAAATTCCATGATAGAAGTAATTTTAAACGGCAGTGCCGATTAGAAGGCTCGAAGTTTTTCATCTGACGGACCTAAATTTGACCCTCCACCATTTTCAAGTGAGTTCCTTTCAGTTTTTTCGAAGACTACTGCCGTTAAAAGATGTGAAGGTACGTGTGTGAGCTGTACTTTTTATTCTCTGAACTCTGTGTAATTTCCTGGAGACATTAGAGATGATAGTCATTCATTTCCTTCCAGGGCATCGGACCGAGTGTACTTTATTGTTTGCTTTCAATCAACTCTATGGTCTAATAAATAATGGTGTACATTATGGTCAATTAGGATGATAATTGGAGGATAAATGAGGAACTATATAATATTTTGAGCAATTTCTTCAATTAAGCATATTAGGTAACCATAAACTCAAGTTCAAAATAATTCCATGTGAAGAACCTGTCCGACGATAAACTCTTTAGTTAGAAATAATGAATAGATTTTGTTCGTCATATTCGAGTAGAACTCTTCTATATTGAACGTATTGTCCTGAGTAAAGAAGTATCCTGTATAATGAACACGTTTTCTTTAGTCTGCCATAAGATGGCCATCAGTTTTCTACAACTAATGGCCATTCAAGATAGAAATAAAGAAAATTTATCAACTATAGAGGGTACTTCCCTCCTCAGGACACTATATTCACTATACAGGATTCCATTATACAGGAGACTTACTGCAATAGGTGTGTAATATTATTATAAAAATATATACATTATGCTTAGATACTTTCAATCATATTCATACATGTATCATATTCATGTAAATAAGAAAAATACATGCAGTTTAATAAAAAACATACGGTGTACTCCGAGATAACAAATTTTCAATATACTGTTTTATAATGGAGATTTAGCGAGTGCTTTTATCCTTTTAATACTGCAACAAAATGGTGAATACTTACCTACTGACTTAAACAAATAGTCAGGAAATATAATATAGGCTTATATAATATATAGATTAAGTTTTTTTAAGAACTTAAACTGTGGAGGTTAGTAAAGGTAAAAATTTAATTATTTTTATTAAGTTTACTTATTATTACAGTAATATAACGTAAATTATACATAAATGTAGAATTCAATTCCCAGCAAATAAATACTAATTAGGTACACTATACATCTCAACAAGATACAGTTAGTTTCCCTTTCCCCCTTTGGTACTTTGTTTAGATGGTTTTATGTACGAGAGATTTGTGTTACAAGGGGTAGATCTAAGGTAGCACCTAATTCCTCTCTGTTAACGGCAACTCATTAGTGACTGTATAAAGTGAAGGGGTGAATCTTACGCTAGAGAGGGGAAAGAATTGGCCCCTCTTTTATTCAATGTGCCATCTTAATCGCATGAAGACGGGTCAATAAAACTAGTGAATGTTAACACACTCTATAATACTGATAAGATAATGTCTTGAATTGAGTTATTGTGTTCATGTAGCTACACTTTATTTTGATGTTCAATAAATATTGATAGTGAGAAAAGGTTAATTAAATCAAAATTCAGATTATGAACAAAATTTTCATATTTTTCTTGTATTGATAGAAATATTATTTCGTAAATATTAATCAATAACTGCAAATAATCATAAAAAAGCTGTAAATAATCATCAATTTTATGTAAATATTCATCAATTGTTATACGTAAATAAACTTCAAATATAAATAATAGTTTAAAATAACCATTCATAATTGTCAATTTTCGAACAATTAGAAGTTCCTTATTAGAGATTAGAGAGATTAAATGTATTCGAATAGACAGAAAGTAAATTAATTAATACACAGTTGTACAATACAGTGATAACAAAATCACCAAGTGATCGAATCGCTGGTTTTCATTTCCATTTCCACGTTTCAGTTTTTGACACCATTGTTCTTCTGTCTTGGAGGACTGCATCAGATGCTTCCTAAATGGCGAGAATCTAAAGTTTCCTCTCTCCCTCTCTACTCCACAGTTTTGTTAATTAAAAGGGAATTGAATTTACGAGCAATTTCCTAGGACTCAGATCAGTTTACTTCTTACACTCAGAATGCTCTTCTAAATGGACATATTGTCTTCTGTGACTGTAAAGTGATACCTCTGCTAGAGTAG
>CANNZV010001266.1:0-36690 GCA_947561585.1 Caprella mutica | reverse complement strand
AGAGTAGGTACTACATTTATAAAAAGACACTCGTGTGCTAGATTTAACATCGCAAGCCGTAATTTGATGGGAATTTAGAACTTCATGCTAACGTTTTTCCGTTAGTAACTTATATTAATGGATAACAAGTGAAAAAGTCCGATTTATAATAAACTACATTATATAATTGATTAAAGCGTCAAATAATATATTCCATGGTACACTCAGAAACTAAATATTTAAAGAAAGTCCATATCTTTAAAAGAATTGGAGAAATTCTTTCAAAGAATTATACTCAATAAAATTCAAATCAAAGTAGAGAATAGTTGTGTGACTCAAAATATGAATGAGCTTTAATTTAAATGGTTAAAAATTAAAAATGTAGTACAAAATATAGCACAGAATGTAGTACATAATACAGTACATCATATATGTGCAGTACAAAATATAGTACAAAAAATAGTGCAAAAATATAGTACGTACAATGACTAACTATCAACTAAAAGTGTAAGAAAACTAAAATAGCGTACTGTATGACACTTATTTTCAGACACACAGTACTCGGGAAGTGGGTGTTGACAGGTCATGTTGGGTCAGTCAGTAACTTCTAAAGGTCAGATTGACTCGTGTCCAACACCCACTTCCCGAGTACTGCATCATCACCTTATGCAACCTTTGGTAAATATCGTAATCTTGGTAAAAGTGAATGTAAATTGGCATAAGTAGATGTCATTCTCTGTGAAAAATTAAAACAATTCTTCTTCGGACGATATGACCAAACGGAAGAAAAAGAAAGGTTTAATTTTTAATTTTAAATTCTTAAAAATGTTAAGGAAGTTATACAGGATGAATTCCTTTAATTTAAACATTTCTTAACTGTTGTTCGTTTGTAGAAAAACGTGACAGAAATGGTATATCTATAGATAATTATAAAATATTAATATTGTATTTATTGTAAGGTGAGAAGCAACGATCATAAGGAAAATATTGTATAAAAACATTTATTACAATAGTAATGAAATTATGAAATTGAGAGGTAAAAAATAAGTAGCTACAACATAATTAAATGAAAAATATTACCATTATTTAATGCTCTAATTAGATTTTATTATTGAATTTATAATTTCCGACTTAATTCAAAATTTAAATGATTAGTTCTTTACAGTAGTTCTAACATTCAAGCTTCAAATTTTTTATCAAATTTTTTCTGGAATTAAAAAAATTTCAATTTAAAATAGCCATTAATTGTTTCTTTGACTTAGCTACAATAGTTACTATAATCACCCCAATAAAATTGGTAAAAGATGGCATTATTTTAAAAATCAATTTTATGTAACCGTAAACTTTTCTTCTGATTTTCCATCTTGTAGAGAAGTTTATGGCCATGTCCCAACCCCACACACACTCTATTTGATAAGTTCCTCCAGGTTGTAGTTCATAGCTAGGTACTAGCTTTCGTTCTCTCTGATCTCAACTGGAGCATGAAACATGTGATGCGTAAGGGAGTTTCTGGTAAACAGCTTCTATGAACTCCATACTAACGGACCCTAATGAAATTAGTCGCACTGGATGATTTAATATTCACTCATGATTTTTTGGTTAGCTATTATAGGTCTGATGATAGAACTCACTTTATATTTAGAAGCTACTGTAGATTTAAAAAAATCTTTTCAACATAAACAAGAAGATATATATATATATAATAACTAGATGACGGGCACTCGCTGAGCGCATTTTTCAATACACCGCTTATAAATAACCTTGTCTATCTAATAATCCTTGAGTTCAAAATAGCCTTTGATCCTACCAAATTTCAGGAAAAATAGTTGAATACTCTTTGAGTTATGCGAGTAACAAGATTGCAAATAAATAGACAAATGCCGACCAAAACATAACTTTCCACAATTTGCGAAGATAATTATACATCAAATCAAGCAACATTCACCAATACGTGGCCACTTTTGCAAGCGAGAACATATACGTATATAATGTATACAAAAGAGTTACACTCTCCTACATACAAGGCAAAGTAGAGTCCATTTTACGGTGCATTATCCATAGCTATTTGCATCAAGTATTAGGTGGCTGAAGTGCAGGAGAGGAATGCAATATTTGAACCTAAAACATACGATAGGAGCTTCAGATTTGGTCGCATCCAAACCAAATTGGGGAAGTCAATATCTCCAAAGAAATAAATCTTTGTAAGTCTGTTACATTTATTCTGTTTTCCATGATTCGAAGCCTATTTGTGGACTGTTTATTTTAAAGAGGTAGTTCGTGTTTATGAAGAATTTCAATTATATAATAGGAAAATACCTTGGTGGACCGTGGAGTTCCTTATAATTTTTTTATTGAGATATTAAATTTGGTACGTTTTGTTTAACCTTTTATAAGGATCTTATTTAATCACTAAAGATAGTTATTATAACTTGTTTTTTGAACGATACATAGTTAAAAGTCATCAAAATTAGTAAAAAATAAAATCCCATTCAATTTTTGCCTGGATGATACTCCACGTAAAGTTCATATCTTGCATAACTTCTATAAACGTATTATCAACACATTCAATTGAGACATGAATTTAGTATATTATAATTCGAAAGTCCCTCCTTCTTTTCTCATCCATGTAATTCTCCAAAGGATTCGCTCGGTGCTCTCCATTGTTTATAGGCAGGGGATCACACCGAAAGCCATTGGGATCTACAGGAGGAGGATTTATTTTTTACACGCGGTGAACATTGTCATTTTCACATGCTCTACTTGTGTACAATTTCGCTCTAATTTCAATGATTATAAATGGGAGAATGGATATTTTCATCCATGCAAGAAGGATATGTTCCTGGGATATTAAGGGAATATCCCAGGCAAGAAGCATTCATACGTTGGATGTTAATAGAATATGCCAGGCAAGAAGGAATTATTCCTGAGGAAAAAAAGAATATGCCAGGCAAGAAGGAATTATTCCTGAGGAAAAAAGGAATATGCCAGGCAAGAAGGAATTATTCCTGAGGAAAAAAAGAATATGCCAGGCAAGAAGGAATTATTCCTGAGGAAAAAAGGAATATGCCAGGCAAGAAGGAATTATTCCTGAGGAAAAAAGGAATATGCCAGGCAAGAAGGAATTATTCCTGAGAAAAAAAGGAATATGCCAGGCAAGAAGGAATTATTCCTGGGAAAAAAAGGAATGTGCCAGGCAAGAAGGAATTATTCCTGAGAAAAAAAGGAATATGCCAGGCAAGAAGGAATTATTCCTGAGAAAAAATGGAATATGCCAGGCAAGAAGGAATTATTCCTGAGGAAAAAAGGAATATGCCAGGCAAGAAGGAATTATTCCTGAGAAAAAAAGGAATATGCCAGGCAAGAAGGAATTATTCCTGGGAAAAAAAGGAATGTGCCAGGCAAGAAGGAATTATTCCTGGGAAAAAAGGAATATGCCAGGCAAGAAGGAATTATTCCTGGGAAAAAAGGAATATGCCAGGCAAGAAGGAATTATTCCTGGATATTCCATTAATATCCCAGGAATACATCCGTCTTTCATTGGTATAATATTAAATGATTGCATTTCATCTTATAAATTCAATTATCTAATTAATAAAATGTTCAATAAATATAAATTTACTCTATGTAAAACAGAAATATAAAAGAAAAATATCATTGGAATGGAATCATTAAAAAGAATAATTCTCTATGTAGGTGTTACAGTGATAACATTTTTCAATTATCAACATACATCAGTCATTTATTTCAATAGATATCATCATTATAAAATATGATAATGGTCAATTAAAAGATAAATAAAGGCATCGATAGCGCGAGAGTTAATTGCCTTCTATTATATATAAGTATATTCCTATATATTTTACGCTTTTTATAGACCTCATTATGAGTTGATAGACTACCCTTTGTCATTCAATACTGCAGTTAGTGATAAAATGGATAACTGCTATAACAGTTACTCATGATTATCTGTTATAAGATTTTATATTGTAAAATGTTACTTCATCAGTATATGAACTCACTATTATGTAAGAATTAAAATAGTTTATATATGTTATAGTATGCAAGATAGTATGCTAATATATCTAAATTTCAATTATAAATCGGGAAAAACCTTAAAAAATATACTTGATAATTAACATACAGTTGGAACTTTATGTATACAGTTCAATTGTGGATTTTGAGACTAAATCGAAAGGTTTCAGGATGTTATTCTCAATAGTCGGATTTTTAATTCTTCCATACCAATGAATTGAATGACGATCACACCTCCAATACATGAAAAAATTATGGTGAGAAAATTAGAAGATCAAGAAGATCCCACTCTTGATCTTCGGTGGCTCAACCATAACTCTCCTCTACGGTAACACTAAGACCTCTATCTTGCAAAAGGGGAAAAGATAGAAGCAGTATACAGTGGAACCTATTTAACATGACGAAAACTACAGCCCTAAATACTAAAGCTAAAGCATCTTTTTACAATCTGTAAATCTGCGGTCTTTAAGATTTAATGGAATACTTTTAGTTAAGAAAAATAGATACCATTAGCAATGTTCAATAATACTAGATATTTAACGATATACAATAATAGAATATATCTAATAACAAATGATATTGAACGATTTAAAATATTTAACAATATTAAATATTTAACAATATTTAATATTTAACAATATTTAATATTTAACAATATTTAATATTTAACAATATTAAATATTTAACAATATTAAATATTTAACAATATTAAATATTTAACAATATTAAATATTTAACAATATTAAATATTTAACAATATTAAATATTTAACAATATTAATATTTAACAATATTAAATATTTAATAATATTAAATATTTAACAATATTCAATATTTAAAAATATTCAATATTTAACCATATTCAATATTTGACAATATTCAATATCTAACAATATTAAACATCTAACAATATTCGATACTATTCAACAATTTTCATCAGGTGTTGTTTCAGCTTACAATAAGCAACGTTTATTTGTAGAGCAATATATGTATGTTTTTATGATTACAAATAATAAACTTTCAAACACATAGTTTATAAAATGAGAGTTGTTTATGTTCACTAACAACACTTTTTAAACTGCTAACTGTTGTTAATAAATACATTACGACAATATGCAATATGTTTACAATTTTCCATGTAACAGTGATTTTAAAGTCTATATGACAATGTATAATCACACAAAGTGGGTTATTTAATGTAGATAAGAGCAAAGTTCTTTTCATATGTTTTATTTACACAGTATATCTCCTCATCATTTGCTGTGTAAATAAATGTATTTACTCTGGCTAGAGTCATGACACTGTAGATCAAATTAATAGAAAGGTGGCCCGATAAGATACAGTCTGGAAATTAAATTAAAATGAATGATTTCACGAAGATATGTTAAATAGAATGGTTTATAGGTTTACATTAAATTGATAAATGTAGTGTTTTTATATTTAATAAGAGAATACGTAAATAAATTCACCAGTTGAAGTATTACCCTGAATATCGAGTAAAATACACCGTTTTCGTCAATTAATTTATACAGTTGCTGAATTTTCGTATCAATATATATACACATTGCTGCAGAAATTCCGTAGGTATATTTACAAAGGTAGTATATACATTCTACATATTTAAATATGGATGAATAAAAGATATATGATTTCTCTGACAGAAACAAAGAAATATTTCAATTCGAAATAGAAAATCAAATATCGACGAATAGTATACTGAGGGAAAATATTTACATTAAAGCTTCAGATGAGAGATATTTCATAAATTAACAAATATCAAGAAAAATCTTAAAATGGTATATTTTCCGATTCAAAAGATAGTTGGAAAGAATTTAACAAATTTTAAATTCAATTAATTTTCAAATATGAGATTTATGTAATTCTGATATTAGATGCAAAATGTTATGAAGTTTTATTCTAATTTTGAAAGCTGGGATATTAATTTGCTTAACATTCAGCATTTCGAATAGAAATGAAATAAATGAAAGTATGCGAATTAAAGATAATATTAAATGCCAGCTGCTAGATATACACAGTAATCTTTGAAATAATAATGCACTATATTGATTATGGGGTAATTAGCTTTCAATAAAATGTTAAAATTTTCTATGATATCGTTACTTGTTAATTAGGCCTTACCTTTTTATCAAATGTAGAACATATTTATCATTCTAAATTATCAATGTTATAATAATTAAAATATTAAAATAATATATATTTTATTAATAATGATAAAATGGTTGATATTATGATTAATTTGTAATATATATTATGATTTTTTTTATTAATATATATGAATATGCATTATGTTTTTTTTCCACTTGGTACATGGGTGATCACTTGCAACTGAATACATATTGTATTTATTTCACTTCGTTATTTTTTACACAAATATAAATTGTGAGTAAACTCTGAACAAGACTATTCAGATACTATAGTAATTCTAGGTACTTTACTGAATTTCAAAAAGTAATTTAATTAAACACAATATTGAAGATATTTTTTAACTATTCAAGCCTTTCTGAATGCTAAATTATTATTGCTATAAATTGCATTGAATTACATTTTTGCTGGAAATGATTATACTGAAATCTTTTTATTCAAACTAAAATGCTACTTCTCTCTCTGTTACCGGTAACTTTCACTACCGGTAACTTTCACTACCGGTAACTTTCACTACTGGTAAGTTTCACTAACGGTAACTATCACTACCGGTAACTTTCACTACCGGTAACTATCACTACCGGTAACTCTCACTACCGATCTTCAATAGCAATTCATTCGAATAAACAATTCGTATATTTAATTGTGCTAGAAAATTGGATAGAGTATTTAGTGTTTCCAATTGTCGAACTGGAAAAAAGTGTCGATAGAATTTGTCTGTGATCTCAAAAAAAAAAATGTGAGAAGGTATGATAGCATGCATGCGATAGGGAATAAAAGCTTTTTACTTTATTGTGGATTAAATTAAAACCGTTGAGAATATGTGAACACCAGAATAATTTGTATTCAGAATATTATATAATTTTGTGTGGAATGTCATCTCAATATTTTCGAAATGAAAAAATGTCACACGTTAATAGAGACTGAATATCTCTAGAAGAAAGAGATAAGTGACACGAAGAAGAACTGCCACACGTTAATAGAGACAGAATATCTCTAGAAAGAAGAGATAAGAGACACGAAGAAGAACTGCCACACGTTAATAGAGACAGAATATCTCTAGAAGGAAGAGATAAGTGACACGAAGAAGAACTGCCACACGTTAATAGAGACAGAATATCTCTAGAAAGAAGAGATAAGAGACACGAAGAAGAACTGCCACACGTTAATAGTGACAGAATATCTCTAGAAAGAAGAGATAAGAGACACGAAGAAGAACTGCCACACGTTAATAGTGACAGAATATCTCTAGAAGAAAGAGAGGAGAGACACGAAGAAGAACTGCCACACGATAATAGAGACAGAATATCTCTAGAAGAAAGAGATAAGAGACACGAAGAAGAACTGCCACACGATAATAGAGACAGAATATCTCTAGAAGAAAGAGATAAGAGACACGAAGAAGAACTGCCACACGTTAAAAGTGTAAGGCGAGAAGAAAAGAAATCGCAACATTACGAGTCTCAGATCCATTTGCTGAGCACCAAGCAGCAGTAACATAAAATATCCACGCAGGAAGAAACTAGAGAGAAAACAGCGCTAGAGTAGGTCCTCTACTCTTCACAGATTGAACTGCAAATACCCGATTGGGTGGACTGTGTGAGTGAATTTCTGTCGAAACATTTAAACAGATAAACACTGCTGACTTTCTGGACATGTTCTAAAGATGTTGCAATATTGGGAGTTTAAACTGTTTATAAATTCACCATATATGTCACATGTTAAGTTTAAAATCTATGTACATGCATATATTACGTAGCTATATTGTTGAGATTTTTACTTATAATGTTGGAATTTTTACGTATATTGTTGAGTTTTTTACGTATATTGTTGAGTTTTTTACGTATATTGTTGAGTTTTTTACGTATATTGTTGAGATTTTCACGTGTATTGTTGAGATTTTTACATATATTGTTGAGATTTTTACGTAAATTGTTGGAATTTTTACGTAAATTGTTGGAATTTTTACGTATATTGTTGAGTTTTTTACGTATATTGTTGAGATTTTTACGTGTATGTTGAGATTTTTACGTGTATTGTTGAGATTTAAAAAATACAACTGTTTACTGAAAAATTGAGCTTGGTCGTCATAAGCGGTTTGATTGCATTAAGCGGCTTAGTTCAAAATGAGGGGCTAGGTCGCAAAAGCTGCTTGGTTGCCTAATCGCAATATGAGGCTGGCATAAATGGCTTCAATACAATCTAGTGGACACACAGTTTTTACTAAATTGTTTGGTCGCTGTAAGCGTTTTAACAATAAATTGAATCAGAATATATTGAAGTGACAAGTTGTCATACTACTTTTTATATTGACCCTTTTAACATATTATCAAATGGATGCAGGAAACATAAAAGCATGAATAGATAAAGTTTAAGATACTACTAAGGAGCATTATCTTATATTAGTTTTGAGGCCGACTTTTCTGTGTGAAATATTCTTCACACAAATTTTACCACAGTGTCGTGTCCGGATAAGTATCTTCACCATACGAAACTCCTCTGCCCAGATACCATCAAAGTTATATCCCCAAATGGTTCATCTCAGGAGAATCAGGGATTTCAATCTCATTGTCCGGCAAGGAAGGAATCCTCTGTTCATATTTGTAAATATATGAAGGAAAGAGCAGAGGAAAGACCTTCTTAGGAAGATATAGCTAGATCTTTTGGAAAAGATTTTTCCATCTCTGTTAGTACCGTAGAGTAGTTTTTCAAATTTCTATGGAGTCAATTATTGATAAATATAGTGGATATGAAAAGAATGTTTGGATATTTTTTATGAGAATTTGAGAAGGACATCGGGAGAATATTGGAGACATCGGTAAATGTTGGACTCAAGTTTGACGATTTATTTTTCAAGAGAGGATTTCAAAATTACAGTTGCAGTTCAAATTTCATATCTCCACTTTATTGCAAACAAATTTCTATCTCTGCCACTCGAGTTCAGAGTGAGAAACAAACAAATCCTCAACACTGAAAATCTGATAAGAAATTAAAAATTAAACAGCCTCTTGAGTTTCATTATTAATGGAAGCAATTTCGCTTATCCCCGCTAATTCAACTGAAATATCCAATAACTTGGTAAATCTTTATAAGATTGGAAGTGCCATTGGAAATGATTGAATGACCCTCGCAAGATACAATATAGAAATCCTTTGATGGCTTTTAAGGATGTCATTTGGTGATAAAAACGCTCGAGAGCTCTAAATTGAAGGCTCAACATTCTCTCCATTGAAGTAATAAAGTATAGAAGTTAATAGGAATTATAGCAATGCGGTTAATACATTAACAGAACTATCAGGTTAATTCATATTGGAAGTATGTGGTATATAAAATGAGGATAATTAAAAAATAATTTAGGAAAATCATATCCCTATTTGTATTTTTTTATTATTAGATATGTAACTAATACCAGTTGATATTATTTTAATGATTTTACCGCATATTATTGTTTTAAGTGAAATAGGTAATCGTAAAAAATGTTCTGATACGGAAAAGTTAGTATACGTAGAAAGTGAGAATGAGTACATATATGGTATACACTACATAGGAAATAGCCACATATTATGATCGAAATGACCATGGATGAAATAATGACCATGGACGAAATAACCATGGATGAAATGACCATGGACAAATAACCATGGATGAAATGACCATGGACAAATAACCATGGACGAAATGACTGTCGTCGAAATGACCATGGACTAAATGATGGTGAACAATTGACCGTGGATGAAATGACCATGGACTAAACTTATTTAAACCTTTATCTATGGAATTTGTTCGTAGTTATAGTATTTTCAATTCCTTTAAAAACATGATAATTATATTCAGAATAGAAATCCTAAAGCTGTTCATGACGTTAGATTTCGTAATTCAACTTACTGTTATCTGCAAGAGAGAATTGCATTAATTGTAATGTTTACAAAGCGATAAGGGAAACGAAAATTTCATCCCTCCAGAAATTGTAAACATAACTATTCCAACTTGAACGTTCATATCGCTTGCAAAGCTTGTCTGGCACATATTGTGTATACACATATTTGGATAGTGCAGGATACAGAGAATTCTCGAGTAACTAGGTCTAACAATATCATGATAAAGTTTAACTTAAACTATGATTGCTCTAAAATCAGTTTTCATAGTTTCGCATCATAGCTATTGCTACCCCTGATATTTCTTTGATGATGATCAGACCGTTAGGTTTCGGATGGCTGGTAGAAGGCTTAGCTTGGTACAATCCATTTATCTACAATAATATTGGGGAACACACGGGATATCGGGGCGTAAGATGACAGGATAAGAGAATAGCAATATTATATCTATAGCTTCGATATAATGGAATATATGGGATGGGAAGTATATATAACGGACGGGTTCGATGAAAGTCTAAGCCACTTAAAATATATTTCTAAATTTTTAGTATTTTCATTGTTCAATCAGTATTTTATAGAAAAATAGCTTAACCCTTAATAGACTGACTGACGAGTTTGAGCTCGACAAGACTTTATAATAGCGATTAAATATTTGTACATAATTTGAATCAACTAAGATTTCTTTACTTTTTTTATTATATGTATTTGTAAATGGTCATACTTTAATTTTTTTCTCATATGCCAACAAGAACATTATGCAATGCATAAATGTGAATATAAATCTATAATTCACTGAGAATATGTGCTTGTGACTACCCCCACAGTACTCCCGCAAGACACCAACGCACATACGTACACATGGTTACCAAGCAATCAATTAGAACAGGAATTAAATGCATGATTAGTATTTCAATGTTTTTCATTTATCATAATTAAAAAATTTCAATATATTTACCAATTTATAGTTATAATTTGCATTTAATTGTCCTCTGAATAACAGTGATTTGACAAACAGCTCACGTACACACTACCTCTAGATATGGCACCCCAAGTGTAACGTACACAGTTCATACAGAATACATTCAATATAATAACTTTGTTCCTATCAATCGTGGGTATACAAAATTTTGCACAGTACATTTATATGATAAAAGCTACGAACTGACAAAAAAATCATACAATTCAAGCCACTGGTTTCCTGAATATCATTTGTGTAGCGAATCCTACACACTCAGTCTTTTAGAGACCTAAATTTTGTCAGTCTGATTAGGGTTAAAGTACCTTAATTGTCCGTTATATCCCAGTAAACCTTCAGTAATCTATCTACAAACTTTAGATGCTTCGGCTGAACAATTTCAAAATGTGGCAATTAGATCTTTCCTCAAACGGTCGCGTCATTTATTGTATATGGTGATTGGAAGGTATCGGGTTTATGCATGAACTATTTCAAGGAACTTTCTGACAGTGTAATTGATTTCAATTTATTAATCAATTAATATGATTCACCGACTAGTATGATTCAATATATATTTGTATAGTTAATCAAATAAAATGATTAAATTTATATTTGTTTAGTGAACTGTTTGTAGAATTTAATTTATATTTGTTTAGTGAACTGTTTGTAGAATTTAATTTATATTTGTGTACATGTAAATCCCTTACAGCGGACAATCTTTGAACTAAGGACTAAAATTGTGTGTTCTACCAAACTGCAGCTCGCTACAGTTACCTCTTCAAATTGAATCGTTTAACTTATTTTTTCAAACAATTATTACATTCATTCAGAGGAGTTACAATTTACAAAATGATAATCAACACTTTAATGTATTGTTTTCAGAATTTAAGTATTTTGATATAGTTACCCTTTCCCTATAAATTTTCTTTGATTAGAAAAGTTCTATAGAAAATAAAAAGAGGTGTAACTATTTTATATTATAGAATAGTTACAGTTATACCTACCTTATTATTTTGAACATTTATATAAGTAAGTTATATAAATATTTTCACTAAAATTTTCATTTTACCTGAGATTGTTTAACTTCATTTACGTTTCTTTGAAATGTGGTTAAAGAAAACTTGTAAAGTATAAATCCCCAACTGAAGTAAAAGCTGAGTTCGCCATAGCGCCCATTGCTCGGCATAGTAGACACTTTTCCAATACGTGTACTGTCTGTTGTAAGGGATTTACCTGTACATTGTACATCAAATAAAAATGATTCAATAAATACTTGGATAATCAACTGTCTAGTATAATACAATTTATATTTAATTTATATTTTGTAGATAATCAATTACATGATTTGATTAATATTTGTATAGTTAATAAATTAATATGGTTCAATTCAATTAGATAAAATTGATAGGTTTAACAGACACAATCTTGATAGTTGTCACGACATTGTGTATTGTTGTCCCCATTCATTGCATGACAATTGCTTAGGATAGCAAAGAAAGTCTAAGATAAAAACAAGATAATGATCTGATATCACATTAGTTTAATCAATTTTTTCTGTAATTATATTGAATGTTAGTAAAATAACGGAGCAAATAGGGTATTTATTCTATCGAACATTTGTTAGTGAAGGTTTAACTTTTAGTAGTCATCTATGATCTCTTAAAGAAGTTAATCCTTTAAAATAAGTTTGAAAACTGGATTGCTGAACGATGAAAGGTAATGTGGAAGATAGCTCATCTACCTGGGAAATTGTAGGTTGAAAGAGATAAGTTTTGGTTCTTTGTTATCGTTAGATCCTTAAATCCTTATTAAATAAATACATTTAAATGTATTCAACATAGTTGCAATTATAAGAAACCTAATCAATTCATAATGCAGCATCCTCTATATTTTTTCCCATTGTTATTCAGACATAAGCTGTTAGGCGAGTTAGGTAATAACTTTTTGATTTTCTTGGTCTCACCATCATTAAAAACAAAACAAAAAAAATCATCCTGATCAATTTTAAAGAACAAAATAAAATGATGATTTACTTAGAACTTGAACATTTTAATAATTTAACCATAATACATACTGGTGTTTAGTGTTTAAACTTTAAATACTCGTTTAGAATATGTGCCAATAGAGGTGTGCTATTATTTGTTAATGGAATAGCCAAGAGGTTAAGTAAGGCTTTAACTAATCGCCTTACCTACAAAACTTCTTTTCAAAAGTAGAATATGAAGCAGTGAACTCCGTAGACTTTTATGGAGAATATTCAGTCTTTCGTGAACCGCCAATCTAATATGCAAATGCCTATAAGCTGGATACTACTCATTAATTTAACAACTTTATATGGCTATTTGATATAATTAAAACAGTATTTATAAACTAAAAGCATGCTCTATAAAACAAAGATAGGCAATTATGGTCATGTTACATTCGACTAATGTATATTAGCATACACTATAATTCTACTGCCTGTAATATATATAAGCTTAATGACGATATATGAGATGCAATACGTAATTATATGCTAATATGCTACTGAACTAGCGAAGAACATCACAGTATCTGGTATTATCCAATTCATTATTATTGAACATTTACTTTTACATTGTTTATTTTATTCTTTTCTAGATATTTATAATAAGTACTCCTATATTGATATACGTATTCTATATATACAGTAGAGTGACTCACTCATGGACAACTGAGCAGTCCATACATTTTGTATTACACAAATAATGAACTCGGAGAAAAATAGAAGGTAAAAGAAATTGTAAAGTAATATATTTATTTTTATACGAGAGTGCATATTTTATGCAAAATAAAGTAGAAAAATACATTTTTCTTATGAAATAATTGAATTTTCACATTTTTCTATAATCTCTAATTTTTGAAATAATTTTAAGGTACTTCTCTTTCTTTTGTTGGAATAAACATTTCCATGTCAGAGGCCAATATATTGGAGTTAGTTTTATTGTAATGTATGATAGTTATCTAGAAAAAAAGAATTTTAAACAAAAATCACAACTTTTCTAATCCCGTAAATTTTGTATTCCGTAATTCCTACTGTATTTGAATACAAACGTCTTAACTGGGTTTAGGCTCCATGTGAAATGAAATCTCTCTTAGCCCGTACGTGGAGGGTGGCCGTATTTTGGGACAGGAATCTGTAGATGTGGCACATCAGCAAAGTTAAAGTTGAGCCACTGTGTTCGGGTTAGATAAATTGATTCTAAGAAATGTATTTAAAACATAAGTAGTAAATAAATTTTCAAGTGAACTATACAAACTGATACAAAAAGCGTACGTGGGGTTTTGTAAATATATTTTTTTAATTAAGTTTTTGTATATTTACAATGATGTTTATTTCTGTAAAAATTGAATTTAAAGTACAGCTCCTCTATCATAAGGACCTATATAGTGAACCATCCTCATTAACAGAGTACTGAGTAATGACGTGTCCTGTATAATCAATTTATTTGTGTAGCCTGCCAAAAATATGAATATCTTGTTTCCTATGTAATGAAGAAAGCTCTCTATAGTGACCTAGTTGTAGTTCATTATATGTAGGAGAGTTCTACTGTAATATAGTTATATTTAAATTGCAGCACGAGTTCTTTTCCATTTATAAGTTTCAAAGGGTAAAAAAGTTATATTTAATGTTCAAAGTTTAATTTTTATATAGCTTGAAATAATTCTAGTTTAATTAAACAATTCGAGTTTAATTGCATAGAGGCCAGATTAATCATGGTAAATGGTTAGGAAATTTGAAATAATAATTTGTATTGAATTATCAAGTAATTGTCAATATTAGTGAAATTGACATCAATTCTGAAATTATTGAAAACTTTAATCTTGATTATGACACAGTTGAGAGTAAAGAAGTCATTTAATGTTGATGATGATATCAGTTTTCAATCACTCAGGGAATCTAGAAAGTTCAAAGGAAAAAGAAAGTAGGTGCCATATGGTACTTTAACTTATCCTCTGTACCAATATTTACAATCGTGCAGACTGCTACTACTTATCCAATTGCGCTGTTGGTCACAAGACAAATAAAGAGTAGACCGAGTAGGAAGGTAGGTACACACACTGCAGTGCCGTGAACGCAAAAACGCAACCTTCTCATTTACTGAACAGTTAACAAAGAGTTACCTTAATTGTAAACTATAATAAAGGATTAACAAACCATATAAAAGGATTAGTTAGAACTGTTAAAATAAGAAGGCAAATACAATTAAACTGTATTTCGAATTTTATGATGTTACTAATGTAAAATAGTTTAACGTCTGCTGTACCCGGACACTCTCAGTACTCTGAAAGTGATTGTAAACATTGGCCATAAACCATTTTAATTTGTACAAATTTATCAGTAGCTATAATGATCCACTTTCCGAAGACTGTGAGCCTAATTAGGTGTCTATGTACTACGAAGTTCTTCTACTTTTCTTTTTAGTAAGCAAGAAGTAGTGGAAGTAGGGTAAGTTATAAACTGTCGGTCAGTTTCACATCTTCGTTCATTTAAGAAAAACGTATATAATAGCAATTATTTAATTTTCTATTTTAAAGTAAAAATATACAAAAATGAAAATTAAATAATTATTATATAGTTTTTTCTTGTATGACCGAAGATGTGCAACTGACGGCAATTCGTAACTCACCCTACTTCCCTAATTCATTGATTGCAGTAATAGTACTGACTCACCACGCACACTACAGT
The DNA here is from genome assembly GCA_947561585.1 of Caprella mutica. Lineage (NCBI taxonomy): Eukaryota > Metazoa > Arthropoda > Malacostraca > Amphipoda > Caprellidae > Caprella > Caprella mutica. The sequence continues at coordinate 20,979 of CANNZV010001266.1, read as the reverse complement.
GCCTATCAATCACAGGGTAGAGAGTGGTGATAGTGCATGTGTTCTGTAGGTAATGGATAGGCACATTTAGTTTACATTTAGTAAATTTCCTATTCAATTCAAAGACTCCACAGTCTACAATAGCAGGAATTGATAAAGAACACATTAATTTCTTTAAATTGAAGAAAAATAAAAGAAGAAGTCACTAGACTAATACTTGTGACATTATGTATATATTACAGTGAAGCTCCTTTATAGTGAAATCATGTATGGTGAATGAAGTGTCCTGAGAAGGAACTAGCTTGTATAGTTAACAATTATTTTCAGTCTGCCATTACTGGTCGTCAGTTTTAGAAAAATAATGGAAATTTCATGACACACTAAAAAAAATTTGTTTACTATAGAGGCTACTTCATTACTCAACAATCTACATTCATTATAGAAAAATTATACTGTTTTATGTGAAAAATACATTCAATATTCTATTATCGTCTTTACTATCTGAGGTTGATGAGTAAACACCCCTAAGTAATTACCTTCGTGATTTATTGTGGTACTTCCATAACTTTTTAGGCTCAGTAGATGCATATGAAATCAATGGGTACTGTGATTTGTTACTTTAGATTGAGGTAGCGAGTGATATCATATATGGTAATTTAGTCCCCGCTCACAATTACTGCATTCTTCTACTGACCAAATATCATATTAATAAATTTCTAATTTATTGGTGTGAATTATCGCCAATTATTATAGGTGGTGAAGAGCAACTTAGACCAATTTGTAACATATAATCTATATGGAATGTACTATATTTATTTGATTAACTTCTATTGATTGAACTCTTTGGCTGTTGCAGTTACTAAATTTATTACTGTGAACTTCTATATGATATTCGTCACCTATTCGATCATTTCTATTGTTTTATTACAATAACAATTGATATATATTGGATTCAGTAACTCGAATACCAAAGTATATTTGAACACTATAACAGAAATGAAAACGCAACAACATCACATTATTGAACATGATGGAACAAAGCATGGACATAATTCCATTTCTCACACCGCACATCTCATTCATAAACTCCGCCAAATAGGATTATTCTCCAGCAACAAAATAAGCGGCTTGTGTTGGCCCATTGCATACAACACTGTGACTTGGAATCATTCAAAGGATCTTATGTAAAGATATTCAAGTATTCATTCGTGTATTCGGTAGATACAATCTTGAATGCAAGTGAGACGGAAAATCATCTAACGAGTGTAGAAAGATTGTGTGTCAGTGAATGAATGTCCTGTAGTCAATAACCCCAGGGACGATATTCTACGTTATTACCTTTTAGGTTAAGTTACGAATTATCGGTCGGTTTCCTATTTTTGGTCATATGAGAAGAAATGATATAGTAATTGCTATTCCATTTTTATTTGAATTGATTCCCTGATACCTGAAGGTATCATGTATCATTATACAATAGTATATATTATATTGTTTTTCTTATATGACCGAAAATATGGAACTGACCGATAATTCGTAACTAACCCTGGTTGCTAATATGTTTCTTATGGAAATTATTCGATATCAAATAATCCACTTTATAATGGTATAAATGAAAAATTATAACCATATATAGAGTTTTTTCCTTTTTTCATAATGTTCCTATTTTATAACTTCTAATTGTGTTTCATTTTTCTGTTTCAGAAATCGCAATCGTTAACGTTTACGCTACAGAAGGAGGCACAGCGACGCTACCTTGCAACATATCTGCACCACAGGATGACTCTGTGGTCATTGTTATTTGGTACAGAAACCACACGAAAGCTCCTTTCCACACGTGAGTGATAATTAACAAACTACTAGATAGTCAATTTGGCTGTTTGATAGTTTTAGTGATAAGCGTTAGTGTGATAATTGAAATTATACTCATCACTAAAGTTAAATACAACGAAAAAAATATCTAAGAAGATGGATGATTCAAATCGTAATTTAAAACATATTTAGAAAGACATAGTCTTTCGTCGGACATTATAGACGTTGTGTCTGAAATTATGATATATTTTACGATAAAATATGATGTATAGTTGAAATAGTTGACAATAACAGACGAAGTGCCGCTTTTACATTTTTCAACTGTGACATATTCTGCTTGCCAAGAGCGAATTGCATAATTCAAAAGCTTGCAATGATATTTGTGTTCTATTGGCTCTAGGAAAATTCGGTCTTGGAAAATTAGGTTTCCGAAAATTCGGTCTCGTTTTATAATGATTTTATTAAAGAACTGTAATAGAAAAAGTTGAAATTATATATACTAAAATGTGTAGTATATTCATCAACACGTTGACCGCGATTGTGATCAAGCATGTTTACTTTACTGGCGATAGGTTTAAACATGTATTACATTAATTCCGATTATAGTTATAGATAAACATATTTTTCATAATCTATATTCAGTTTAGTTAGGTATTTGCCTTCTTGTCACAGTATAACATTCCTTAAAATTTCTAATATAAACTGTGATACATCTAATTAAAGAAATTTAAATTTTGATGCGTGTACCATATATCGCTTGTTTGCAGGAATAACGTCAAAAACACATAAACATGTATTTTCAAGTTATCCATATAGACATATAAATCATAAAATACTAATTAGTTTGGTAAAAGTTTCATAATCATAGCTCGAAAATGTACCGCTAGGTAGGCTAAATGTCCTAACGATATACCGTTAAATGTACGTACATTACAAGTACTAAAATGCCTCTCCTGAAAAATAGCTTTTTTGGAGTTATGACAGTGTTGTCGCAAACAAGTGATATGTGCACATCGCTGGTTGGGAAAGTTACATATATGGTACACATCGCAGTCAACGCGTTAAAAGCGGATAACATCATTAACCGTTGTAAAATGATACCTATATAACATTAGTAATTTTGACATTTATTTAACAAGAGATTTGAGCGGAAAATTCGGTATCGGAGCTTTCTGCCTGAGGTATAAATAAAACTTATCAATTAGATGGTAAGTTGCATTTATAGTTTCATAAGTACAACAAACTAGTAGATGTAGCAAACTACATAACGGCCATTTATGTGGAGTGGTCATTTAAAATTCCAAAACTGAAATTTCCGAAACCGAAATTTCTGGCCACCGTTATATTACATATAGAACCAACAATATGGTAGGTACCACATAGATCTAAAGTTGTCATCAAACTTCATGAGATAAAATGATTTCTCCGTAATTGAAGTAATCATAAGAATATAGTTAAATAACTTACTCAGGAAATGAATTCTCTGAAAGGATCTAAATGAAATAGAGTATAGTTTTACAACTTGCAAGAACAATTTCAACTGACGAACGAAAAAAAGTCACAATATCTTGAATTATTTGTAGTTATATATGCAAAATTGTAAAACGGGCACATGTCATTCATAAGTTAATATAAAAATAAATATATTTTCAGAATCACTCCGTGCCAATAAATATATTATGAATAATTTAAAAGCATATTGTATCTTACAATATGCATTTCCAATTAGTATCTTTCTATATGCAGTGTATTACTTTGATAAAAGAACTAATTGACTTCAACAAAATAGTATTTTATTGCAGAAACTATTTGTAAAACTTCTAATCGAGTTTAATTGGTATAGTGTAAAAGTTTCATTAATTTATTTCTCCCAGGGTGGACATGAGAGGACGAGGGTCAGAAATCTGGTCAGCAGCCCACGTGGGAGACAGAGTCAAGTTTCGAATAGGTAGTCCGAAACCGCCCAAAGATCACCCGAACAATGCTCACGACACTGGCTGGAAAAGCAAAGATAATTACTGGAATAAACACAATAGGAAAAATCAGGTCAGTGCCATAACCCAGAATCGTGAATGCCTTTTCATTTAAATATTAGAATAATATTTTGTAATATGGACCTATTGATAGTCTTCTTCGTTAACGAAAATAAGAAATATAATTCTAAATATATTTGATTAAACTTTTGATCTTTTTTTTTGGTTTAAATTTACTCTTCTGTACATTTTTTTTTTCTTAATAATAGATATATTCACGTAACTGATTCTGTTCGTATGATATGTCCGCAGCAAGAAGGTGCTTCAAGTTCTGTGCTGGGACAGGCTGGATTGGATATCAGAAACGCTAGAAGAAGCGATGAGGGTCAATACAGATGTCGAGTTGATCTTCAATCTTCTCCCACACGAAACACAAAATATCGACTTTATGTCGTTGGTATGTATTCATTCAATTGTAGTCTGATGTTTATTCTAGACTGACAAAAAAATTGAATTATATTTGATTAATGTATCAATAGTAATATTGAATAGAGGTATATAATAAATCCATTAATTCAGTTCTAATTTGGTATGATTTGGAATGCCCCACGATATAATTATAGTGTTATATTATAAAATAATTACACATTTACAATATAATTATATATTAATGAGATATTTTCAGTAGAACATTTTGTATGTTAGATATTCGAATACTAGGTATTCAGACTCAACAGTTTTTTGAAGGCAAGATTTAGTACGCAGGTAGATTGGCATATGACAAAAACAGAGACAGCAATAAAGGGTTGGCAAATACTCGAGGGATTTTATTGTTATAAAAGGAACACTGTACTCTAACCCTTCATATTATTCAACCTGAAATCTAAAGGATTTATTATTTAATGTTAACTGAGAGAAAGAACACTTAAGAATAATGATTAATTGACCAAAAATGAATTTGGATAAGCGTTGAATTTCAATTCAGATTCAATATTATATTTTAACATCTTTCTCAGTCTCAATATGATAAATAGGTAGAACGGTGCTAGGACAATTGCCACCCGCGGACAATTGCCACCCGCGGATAATTGCCACCCCCGGACAGTTGCCACCCGGACAATTGCCACCCCCGGACAATTGCCACCCAAATAATTAATATCAGGCCTCTTAACTTTAAAAATGGTGATAAAATATGTATATTATTGTTGTACGATTAATTATTAATTATATACAATATAAGATAAAAAAAATATTATTCGGTTTCTGAATGTGCTTTTTAAATCTTATGTTTTTTAAATCTTATGTTATTGAATACTTTATACCACTTCTTTAGAACGATTCAAAACTGTTTAATTCCCTTCGTCTATAACATTTTCAGGATTTAGGATTCTAAAAACATATTGTCACAACCCTAATTATATTGTCAGGATTCTTAACTTGTAAATTATATTACTGGGTAGTAATATAAATACCTATTGTTTTTCCTTTAGCAAATAATTATAAATAAAGACCTATTCCGGGCGAGATATTTTAATTCTATTAATGGAATATCGTCTGCTCCAGAAATTTGGTTTACTAATGACTATATCACTGACATCAAAAGGAAATTAAATACAAGGGACTTGAAGAAGCAGTCAGAAAGGAAAGTGGCTCCATGAACAAAGTCATCTACCACCGTGAGTGACAATGCTCATGGATGCAGAAAAGCTACTCTGTGAATGCAGTCACTTAAAAAGGAAAATATTAAATATGTAATGAATTTTCTTGGCTTATAATGTATACAAATAATAATTAATCGTACAAAAATAATATACATATTTCATCTCCATTTTTAAAGTTAAGTGGCCTGATAATGATTATTTGGTTGGCAATTGTCCGGGTGGCAACTGTCCGAGGGTGGCAATTGTCCGCGGGTGGCAATTGTCCGGTCACGAGGTAGAACAGAGTATTTATGAAGAATTCTATATTTCACACTAATATATCTTTGAAAGAGGCTATATAGAAACAAATCAAATAGAGCATGGCTAACTGTACCAGCTATAGAAGCAAGTTAAATATTGCAAGAGCAGGGCTAATTATAGTTGTTTCTTCTTCAGATCCACCTCGCAGAGTTCAGATTTTTGCTACAGGAAGAGAGCCCCTCGAAGGGAGAGTGAGTGTTGCAAAGGACGAACCTCTCACTCCACTCCTTTGTGTCGTGGAAGGCGGTGAGTGAAAATATATATTTTGTTAGAACACAAGTGAGTTCTCTCCAAATGCACTCACACTAGCAAAATCTGATGGCCAAAATGTCGTTGCTATATTGGGTTTTCGTATATAGAAACCTCAAGGATTTCTTTTCGGGATTTTAAGATAATTTTGTTTCCATGAAATGTTGCTATTATAGGAGAGGAAAGTCCCTTGAGTGCCATCGCTAAAAACATTAAACTCAATTCACTTTTTGGTGCCGAAAAGAAGTTAGGAAAAGGGATTTGTCGCTTCGAAGAAAACTTGAAAGTTTGAATGGATTTCTCTGTCCAGGTTTCAACTTTTCCTCTACTGAGCTGGCTGTTTTTGCTCCTTCTACCACCCAAAAATAACTAACTATAATTCACACAGAGCCTAGTTGATTATTTTCAGTAAATATATGATATTTAATTGGGTAGAAGTCGAAACAACTAGCAGTGTGCAATATTCTCTGCCTGGGCTGATTAGAATAATAATCATGTCTGACCTTTCATTATAACTTAGTTTATGTTCCGTGTAATCCTTTAAGGGAAGGCAACGGTAATGAAACAAATGGAATATCAAACTAACACCTACAGACAAAGCATATTAAGAACTTGTACAGTTACATGTACACCTTTCGCAACTACTTGATTGTAAACTAATTCACTAATACTTAAAAACAAATTATGTAGTACTTATATAATGGCGTACATATTTAGAATTATATGACATATGATTTGAAGCAATACTACCGAGCTGTTGAAAAAACTAAATAATCTCTTTACTTCCTCTTACACCACATACACCACTACATAGATTCCTCTTACACCACATACACCACTACATAGATTCCTCTTACACCACATACACCATTGCATAGATTCCTCTTACACCACATACACGACTACCTAGATTCCTCTTACAACACATACACCACTACATAAATTCCTCTTACACCACATACACGACTACCTAAATTCCTCTTACAACAAACACCACTACCTAGATTCCTCTTACAACACATACACCACTACATAGATTCCTCTTACACCACATACACGACTACCTAGATTCCTCTTACAACACATACACCACTACATAGATTCCTCTTACAACACCTACATCATTACAAAGATTTCTCTTACAACAAACACCACTACCTAGATTCCTCCTACAACACATACACCATTACCTAGATTTCTCTTACAATATACAAAACTACCTAGATTCCTCTTACAACATACAATACTACCTAGATTCCTCTTACAACAAACACCACTACCTAGATTCCTCCTACAACACATACACCATTACCTAGATTTCTCTTACAATATACAAAACTACCTAGATTCCTCTTACAACATACAATACTACCTAGATTCCTCTTACAACATACAATACTACCTAGATTCCTCTTACAACAAACACCACTACCTAGATTTCTCTTACAATACATGCAACTACCTAGATTCCTCCAACACAGTAGCAGAAGTAGGTAGTTTCGTAGGCACCTTCATTTCATTCTGAAGTAGGTACTGATGGGCAGTAGGTAATTGACACAGAATGAAGACATCGAATAATTCAAACTCTAAGAGGTTACTCAACTTCTACTAAATGGCTAGAAATTGAAGAAGAATCAATATAAAAATGTAAATATAACACAACTTCTTCCCCTTGTTTTAGAAATACTAATTTAGTGCAATTACTTATCGTTAGTAATGATACTAATTACTTACTAATCACCGTAAAGGCAATAAAAATAAAAATGTTTCAATCTATATAGCGCTATCATATGAAATATATTCGTACATTAATATATTTAATGTCAGTCTCATTATTATACGACTGACAAGTTTAGTGCGAAAACATCGATATTGCGACCCTTGGTATATGTATGCTGTCATGATGTATAGGGATGGTGTGCTGTCATGATGTATAGGGATGGTGTGCTGTCATGATGTATAGGGATGGTGTGCTGTCATGATGTATAGGGATGGTATGCTGTCATGATGTGTAGGGGTGGTATGCTGTCATGATGTATAGGGATGGTATGCTGTCATGATGTATAGGGATGGTATGCTGTCATGATGTATAGGGATGGTATGCTGTCATGATGTATAGGGATGATATGCTGTCATGATGTATAGGGGTGGTATGCTGTCATGATGTATAGGGATGGTGTGCTGTCATGATGTGTAGGGGTGGTATGCTGTCATGATGTATAGGGATGGTATGCTGTCATGATGTATAGGGGTGGTATGCTGTCATGATGTATAGGGGTGGTATGCTGTCATGATGTATAGGGATGGTATGCTGTCATGATGTATAGGGGTGGTATGCTGTCATGATGTATAGGGGTGGTATGCTGTCATGATGTATAGGGATGGTATGCTGTCATGATGTATAGGGATGGTGTGCTGTCATGATGTATAGGGATGGTATGCTGTCATGATGTATAGGGATGGTGTGCTGTCATGATGTGTAGGGATGGTATGCTGTCATGATGTATAGGGATGGTATGCTGTCATGATGTGTAGGGATGGTATGCTGTCATGATGTATAGGGATGGTATGCTGTCATGATGTGTAGGGATGGTATGCTGTCATGATGTATAGGGATGGTATGCTGTCATGATGTATAGGGATGGTATGCTGTCATGATGTATAGGGATGGTATGCTGTCATGATGTATAGGGATGATGGTGTGCTGTCATGATGTGTAGGGGTGGTATGCTGTCATGATGTATAGGGATGGTATGCTGTCATGATGTATAGGGATGGTATGCTGTCATGATGTATAGGGATGGTATGCTGTCATGATGTGTAGGGATGGAATGCTGTCATGATGTATAGGGATGGTATGCTGTCATGATGTGTAGGGATTGTATGCTGTCATGATGTATAGGGATGGTATGCTGTCATGATGTATAGGGATGGTATGCTGTCATGATGTATAGGGATGGTATGCTGTCATGATGTATAGGGATGGTATGCTTTTATGATGTATAGGGGTGGTATGCTGTCATGATGTATAGGGATGGTATGCTGTCATGATGTATAGGGATGGTATGCTGTCATGATGTGTAGGGATGGTATGCTGTCATGATGTGTAGGGATGGTATGCTGTCATGATGTATAGGGGTGGTATGCTGTCATGATGTGTAGGGGTGGTATGCTGTCATGATGTATAGGGATGGTATGCTGTCATGATGTATAGGGATGGTGTGCTGTCATGATGTATAGGGGTGGTATGCTGTCATGATGTATAGGGATGGTATGCTGTCATGATGTATAGGGATGGTATGCTGTCATGATGTATAGGGATGGTATGCTGTCATGATGTATAGGGATGGTGTGCTGTCATGATGTATAGGGATGGTGTGCTGTCATGATGTGTAGGGATGGTATGCTGTCATGATGTGTAGGGATGGTATGCTGTCATGATGTATAGGGATGGTATGCTGTCATGATGTATAGGGATGGTATGCTGTCATGATGTATAGGGATGGTGTGCTGTCATGATGTATAGGGATGGTGTGCTGTCATGATGGTATGCTGTCATGATGTATAAGGGTGCTTAACTGACATTTTTACTATGAAGGTACACTGCTCTCATACCGCAATGCACTTTACAGTTAAAACAAACTTCTTTTTAACGTTTAAGCATTCACAAAAACGTCCCAGTACTTTGACAGTGACCATTAACTTAGACCAATGACCAATAAGGAATTTCTGAATGACCTATCATTAGAGTTGTTATCACCCACTTCCCGATTACTGTAAGCGTTATCAAGTGTCCGATTTAGCTTGTGAGCTATTTCTTCCTCTTCAACCACAAAATTACACTAAAATGAATATATATTCAGGACAGCAAATGCTATCTAACGGAAGATTTTTTTTATGAACTAATTCCTGCATTATTTCAGAAGAAATGTAGCAACAGACCATCCATTTTTTCTTATCTGTTGCAAACAGATGCAATTTTTTTTATTCAATGGACCGAGAGATATGTCTTCATGGGAGTACGGAAAATTGAATTCAAAGATTACGAATAATTCCAACTGGAGAATTTTCTTCAGGATTTGTTGAAGTGAAATATATAGAATGGGACCATGAGTAATGTGGATTTTAGATCATATATATATGATTTTAAATTGTTTATGCATTTGAATTATTACTAATTTAGTTTACAGCTCAAAAGCTGCATCTATCTGTCTGTCCGTCACACTAACCTAATATTGCGCAAGACTTGCAGTATACGAAATTATTCTGATATATGTTGAATAAATGTATCGAAAAACTAAATTTTCTTTATATGTAGCGGAACCAGGGATAAAATTTAGATAAAAAATTAATATTGATGGATCTTTATCCGTTCCAATAAAATCGGTTAATATGAAATACTCCGTCAGTTTTGATGACACGCTTTCACTAGTTGTGTTACAAATAAAAATGTACCGAACTTCTGACCTAATTTTCCGTCCATATCATAAACAATAATGAAGATTTACACGTACGTTTAATCAATAATTGACCAATATTCTATAGCAATCTGTAGTGCTCATGCGAATAAGAAATAAACACCGATTCCTGGTCGATTGGAGCAGCTTGAAATTCTATCTGCAACAAAACCACCAGTTTTACTGGGAGTTTTAAATGGCAGCTCCATGGATCAAGGAGTGCAATAAAAAGAAACAGGGGAATGTAATTACTTGCGTCACGCTACTGAAACATGCTAACAAATACACATATGATGTAACAGACAATGGTCCACCATTCACATTAGACTAAAGATATTTTTTATAGGAAAGACACAGGCTTGGAGATAATTCTTATATAATGCTATGCAATTAACTGAGAATTAATTGTAATGTATTTCATCACTAATTACTGTTTATCATTAAAAAAAAAGTTTGTTGAATCTATGAATATTAATGAATTCATCTAATCAAAATTCTGTTGAGATATAAAAGTATTTTGACGGGGATATATAAACAATGTATCAGAATGATTAGTCTACAACGGCTTCATGATTTTTGTCAATAACACTTAATAATATACTTATTATATAAATTAGTTGTAGCTATTAGATTTTTTATCTAAATCTAGTGATTTTCTATAGCATATATTTCACCATATACAAAATAGATGTTAAAGAATTTCATATATGAGTAACTGCATTCAACTCGTGTACCGTAATAAACATCACATGTTTTCTTATCAGCAATAATGACTGAATATGCAAGGTACTTCATCAAGCGGTGAAAACACCATTAAACCAATCAATGGGATAAGAAAATACACCATTAAACCAATTCATAGAATAAGAAAATATACCATTAAACCAATCAATAGAATAAGAAAATACACCATTAAACCAATCAATGGAATAAGAAAATATACCATTAAACCAATCAATAGAATAAGAAAATATACCATTAAAACCAATCAATAGAATAAGAAAATACACCATTAAACCAATCAATAGAATAAGAAAATATACCATTAAAACCAATCAATGGAATAAGAAAATACACCATTAAACCAATCAATAGAATAAGAAAATACACCATTAAACCAATCAATGGAATAAGAAAATATACCATTAAACCAATCAATAGAATAAGAAAATATACCATTAAAACCAATCAATAGAATAAGAAAATACACCATTAAACCAATCAATAGAATAAGAAAATATACCATTATATCAATATGGAATGTGAAAATAGAATATCATGGAGAAATTAATGAAGCTATAATCATTATCAGAAATAGTGGACAAAGAAAATGTTATCTGAACAACATGGTTAATATTATCATTGTCATTAGTGTGGTTAATATTATCATTGTCATTGGTGTGGTTAGTATTATCATTGTCATTAGTGTGGTTATTATTATCATTGTCATTAGTGTGGTTATTATTATCATTGTCATTAGTGTGGTTAGTATTATCATTGTCATTAGTGTGGTTAATATTATCATTGTCATTAGTGTGGTTAATATTATCATTGTCATTAGTGTGGTTAATATTATCATTGTCATTAGTGTGGTTAATATTATCATTGTCATTAGTGTGGTTAGTATTATCATTGTCATTGCTGCAATTAACATCTTATATAATAGATTATCATTTACATGGTCAGTATTAATTAATATCATTAAATAATAACGAGGTTAATTCCAGTTGTTACACATTAAATGATGACAGACGAACATAAATAAGGACTAATTCTAAAGAATGCTGCAGTGTCATTTAATGAGAAAATTGAATTAGTTATAATATAATAAAATGGGTAATTGAGTTTAACTTAATTATATCAGCTGTTCCATTATTGTATTTTTTTTAAATTAAGCTAAGTTACAACGTTATAATAATAAAGAATTATTAAAGACTTTCTGTAAGTCTAATTTTGTTAACTCTGATACCAAAATGCTACTTAATTCTTAATAAATATATTATATAGTAGTTTAACATAATTTTAAATAGCATGATAAGGATAAATACAAAATACTTCATAAATAAATATAATAAATATCCAACTAAGACTAAAAACTGAAAGTGATCCAAATTAACAAAAAATTACGATAGTTTTTTCGTTGAATCATATTATCACCGATATTAATATTCCGTTTGTGAACTTTACTCCCCCAATTCAAAACACAATGTTTGATCTCCTTGATGTTCTCCTTTCGAAAGTTTGATGTTTGATCTATAATTTTATTCTAAGTAGTCTGGGCACGGCATAAGGATCTCTCTTCTGATATGATCCACCAAAGCTTGACCCCAAACGTGCTTAGTGTAACAGATGTGATCTCTTTGATGGCAGATGAGAGAGGAGTTGAAAGAACGGAAAACTCTATGTTAATCAGCATCTTAGCTACTTTAGGAACAGTAGCGGAGGTAATGTTCAATGTCCTGTATAATGAAGTCTGGTCAGTGTGTTCTGAATAATGAAGTACCCTGTATATAAGAAGCATATTTTGTGTTGTCTATCATACAATGATCATCTGTTTTGAAGTCCTACATAATCAAATGAACTCTAGTTAGAGAACCATCACGATTAGTAGTCCTGAATAATGAAGAACCCTGTATATAATGTTATTTTAAATAAAATATTTCTTCAGTTTTCTTTGCATCAGTTTTCTATGCTGAGTGAAGTAAGCTCAATATATTTGTTCCTCAGTATAATGCAGTTTTTGTGTATATTATGTTATACAAACTTAAAAATGAAGTTCCTTTTGGGTTTATCCTACTCAACTTATTAATCTTCTATGGCTTAGCCGGTGCTAGGTAATTTGATCCCCGGTAAATTGACTTCCGGATACGGAATTATGTTAAAATAAAATAAAATATATATTATACTCTATCGAAGACTAAAAAATGACAATAATTATGACGTATTTTTGCTCTATATTATAAATTAATTGTATTGTTGAAACCAAGATGGGATATTATTTAATTAATTAATTGTGTTCATTTTTTCAAATGTTAAATTAATTATTTAAACTGTTGAATAAAATATAATATATTTTAAATGATGGAAGGTTTGGTACAAATTCATCAGAAAAATCTTTTGTATTGTAGATACCAAATTTTGTACATATTGTGTAATTTATTATTTGAAAGATTTGGAAGAAATGGAAAATTGGGAGATTTAGTAGTAACCAGACGAAATGAAATATGATATTAATTAATAATATGATGTAGGGCAAAATGGAACAAACGGCGACGAATTAAACATAAAATAAGTCAAAGAAGTAAAAACACGGATCAATGTACCAGGTATCAAACTACAAGGGGACCAAATTACCCGGGGATCAAATTACCAGGGATCAAATTACCAGGGACCAAATTATCGGTGGTCAATTTACCGGGTATCAAATTACCAGGGGACCAAATTACCGAGTTCAAATCAGCAGGGATCAAATTACCGGGGATCAAATCACCGAGGGTCAAATCAGCAGGGATCAAATTACCGGGGATCAAATTACCGGTCAAGGGCTTAGCCATAACATTCTGGAAATGTTCATAGTGCATAATCCTTTAAATTTACTAATGTATTAATTAAAAAATATTATTAATAAATGAAATCTTTCCCGTGAGATGATAAATTAGATACAATAATATATCCAGTAAGTTAATGACATTTCTTGCAATGGAAGTTACGAGGAATTTGGGTAAAAAGTGAATTTGACGACAGAGCACCCGAGGTACCATGTAAACTTTGTATAAAGTTGCGCCTACTTGTGAATTACTCACTACTGTCAAGGGACACCGTACAACTTCGGAAACTGTTGTGTGAATGTTTTTAGCATGCAAAGTTTCGGGTGTAATAGGCACAGATTCATGTTGGACTATTCTTCGTGTGATCAACTGACCGGTTGAATTTAAGAAAAAATTGTACAAATGAGTACATACTATATTGCTGAAGAGTTATCGGTTTTAGAGACAGGATTTCGAATTAAACTGAAAATTCGAAATATAATCAATATTTGGTCGTCGGGAAGTATCTTATAAGTGGGAGGTGGTTACATGTCGAGGATGTTAATTAAGAGTTGTGATTTTGGTACCTAGTAAATTATTGATCGAAAGTTCAGAAATTCTCCCTGTTACAAAAATAACTTCATAAATCATTAAATTGAATATTTACGAATAAAATCAACTTTATTTTTATTTTTTTCCGTTTCAGGTGACCCGTCACCCAGCATCACTTGGTGGTCCGGCAATTCTCCTCTGAGTTCACAGGACACGGAATTAACATCTCCAGTAGTCCTGGGTACAACTGATAACAAGAGTCAATACAACCTGTGTCCTAACGATCAATCTAATGGATACAATCAAGCTTATAACAAAGATTGCTTTGAAAATGATATGGAGAGAAGTTTTAGCAATCTAGACGACCGGAATTACTACACAGGGGATGGAGTGACCGGTCCTGTTGCTATGGAAATGTTACGTGCAAGAAAGTCTTCGACGGGGAAATATTGGGCGGCAGTTATGAAGACTCTAGACACTAGCAAGGAGTCTGGGACTAATAAAAAGATACAATTCTTCACTAAAGAGTTGAGACTTAGTAATGTGACTCAAGCAATGATAGATGCTGAGAATATTACTTGCAAAGCTGCTAATAATCCAGAATTGACGCCAGTCACTAGTGTATTGAAAATAGTTCCTTTTGGTAAGTTATTATAAATTGGAAGGCTTTCATCATTCTCTATATTAAGTTCATCTTATGCTTTTGCAGGAAATTTGACTCGTAAATTTTTATTGATTGATAATATAAGTTTTAATATTATTCATAGTCAGATTTTACATAGTTACCGTGCTTGCCTTAATTATCAGGTATTGGTACTAATATATTAGTATTAATAAGTGAATATACAACCTATTTCAGCGTTAGTATGTAGATTAAAAACTACAAATGAAGTAAAAGAGAATATTTTCAAAAGCAATTCTTTTGAAATTCAATGAATGAAATAATACCGATAGAAAAGTTTGAAGATAGCGCAGAGAATATTAGTTAAATAGGGATCCTTAGTGGCCCATAAATTGATTTCACTGTAACTGTAGCTATTTATATTAATTTTCAGGTAAAGCTATTACAGCAGACATCTATGTACCAAAATAATGTCGTTTATAAACAACAATTCCAGCTATAGGTTTAATTGAGTCTGAAACTGAATCGTTGTAGGTTTTCTTTACGTAAGAAAAGTACGGCAATATTTGTCTATAAAGGCTCCTTTTATACTTTATTGAAAGAACAACAATAAAGAATATTAACGTTCACAAACTAATCCCTAATTAATTCCCTCAGCACGTAAGTGGGATCTTTTCGAGCATTATAAATATTAAAAAAATAATTTTTGCTACATTTGGTAACATCTTTACTCATATGTTTTCCTAATTTTTTGTACATAGGCCGTTGTAGCAGTTTACCCTTACGTTTAGTGACAAAGTTACCTATCTGTTGCAGTGCCACCTTTACAACTGTCTCTGAATGCCCCCAACCTTCCCCTACTCGGGGGCAGAGAATACACTCTCAGTTGTGTCGCTGATGGAGTTTACCCTTCTCCTGTCTTGCACTGGGCCATCAATGGGAGACTCTTACACGAAAATACAAAACAGGTGAAATATATGTATGTAAAATGACAAATATTTAAACGAGGCCTGAAATATAATCTTCTGCAATCTGCGAAGGTAATTAATTTAAGTTTTGTCGATTACTGTTTACAAAATATATTATTTTCTTGTTTTTAATGGAAAGGTCTTTGAAATTTGTTTACCGGATTGATTGAAAATGTAAAGTTACCTAGAATTCAGAGCAATCATATTGACCTATCAGTACCTATCACTTTCCGAGTACTGTGAGCCTATTGAGTGTCTGTGCGATGTGTCACCCGACATAAAAAAGATGAATGAACTAAAAGAGGATTTAATTCTGTAAGAGGCTTAAATAAATTGAAATTAAACTTCACGATTCAGATAATGATTGAGTAACTTTTCGAACTAGATATAATTCGACTTCAATTTATTTTTCCAAATTGGGAAATTTGTGTCATAGTCCATTTAATTTTATACATCATGTTATATACTTAGTATCTTAACTAACAATAATTTGGATATAATTCTAATTTACCATATAGATATCAATACTGCAATACTCTCTAACAGTGTGAACTGTATTCATATCTTCCAACTCCAAACTAAACCAAACATGAGAAGTATCACACTAACTGAGATATCTACATAGCTCTTCCCTCAGCTTCAATCTTCAGTTTATCAAAGTAACTTTCCTGTGAACTAAATCAGTGATTTGCATTTGCCTCAGAAATCCAAGGGATCTCGCAGTTCCACAGAGTTGGTTCTCAAAGCCAGCGCAGCCGATAACGGTGCCGTGCTGGAGTGTTCGGCCACCGCCTTGTCCCTTCCGCAACTAAGAGTTACAGCCAACGTTACTCTGTCAGTCAGCTGTGAGTGAACCTTGAACTGAATGCTCTTCAATAGATAGGGAATTAAGGATATAGTAAACTATGTATACTTCAGTAGATAGGGAATTGAGGATTTGTAAACTCTGTATACTTCAGTAGATAGGGAATTAAGGATTTGGTAAACTCTGTATACTTCAGTAGATAGGGAATTAAGGATATAGTAAACTCTGTATACCTCAGTAGATAGGGAATTAAGGATTTGGTAAACTCTGTATACTTCAGTAGATAGGGAATTGAGGATTTGTAAACTCTGTATACTTCAGTAGATAGGGAATTAAGGATTTGGTAAACTCTGTATACTTCAGTAGATAGGGAATTAAGGATATAGTAAACTCTGTATACCTCAGTAGATAGGGAATTAAGGATTTGGTAAACTCTGTATACTTCAGTAGATAGGGAATTAAGGATTTGTAAACTCTGTATACTTCAGTAGATAGGGAATTAAGGATTTGTAAACTCTGTATACTTCAGTAGATAGGGAATTAAGGATTTGGTAAACTCTGTATACTTCAGTAGATAGGGAATTAAGGATTTGTAAACTCTGTATACTTCAGTAGATAGGGAATTAAGGATTTGTAAACTCTGTATACTTCAGTAGATAGGGAATTAAGGATTTGGTAAACTATGTATACTACAGTAGATAGGGAATTAAGGATTTGTAAACTCTGTATACTTCAGTAGATAGGGAATTAAGGATTTGGTAAACTCTGTATACTTCAGTAGATAGGGAATTAAGGATTTGGTAAACTCTGTATACTTCAGTAGATAGGGAATTAAGGATTTGGTAAACTCTGTATACTTCAGTAGATAGGGAATTAAGGATTTGTAAACTCTGTATACTTCAGTAGATAGGGAATTAAGGATTTGTAAACTCTGTATACTTCCGTAGATAGGGAATTAAGGATTTGGTAAACTATGTATACTTCAGTAGATAGGGAATTAAGGATTTGTAAACTCTGTATACTTCAGTAGATAGGGAATTAAGGATTTGGTAAACTCTGTATACTTCAGTAGATAGGGAATTAAGGATTTGGTAAACTCTGTATACTTCAGTAGATAGGGAATTAAGGATATAGTAAACTCTGTATACCTCAGTAGATAGGGAATTAAGGATTTGGTAAACTCTGTATACTTCAGTAGATAGGGAATTAAGGATTTGTAAACTCTGTATACTTCAGTAGATAGGGAATTAAGGATTTGTAAACTCTGTATACTTCAGTAGATAGGGAATTAAGGATTTGTAAACTCTGTATACTTCAGTAGATAGGGAATTAAGGATTTAATAAACTCTGTATACTTCAGTAGATAGGGAATTGAGGATTTGGTAAACTCTGTATACTTCAGTAGATAGGGAATTAAGGATATAGTAAACTCTGTATACCTCAGTAGATAGGGAATTAAGGATATAGTAAACTATGTATACTTCAGTAGATAGGGAATTAAGGATATAGTAAACTCTTAGGGAATTAGAGATTTAGAAGTAAACTATTCACACTTCAATGTATCATAACTTAAAGATTTACACGGTAGAACTAAAGTGAAGTGTGATTGCATGTAATGACATAAATAACACGACTCGTTTGTTCATTTTTACTGGTGTACGTGACTTATTATTTTGGTTAGTTATTATTATTCAGTTATATTGCTCATTTATTCTTATCACGCTGCTTATCATTATAGAAGTACGTTACTTAATATTACAATTTTACAATATTATGCTCTATAATCATCAACTATAATATGATTATTGGATACATATTTCCACCTTCCATAATGATTTGCAAAGATGCATATGGCAATCTTGCGTTCCTACGATTCATTGATGTTAAATTCAAAATAACAAAAAATTAAGTTCTAGAAAAAGACTTCATGTCTTGAATATAAAAGCATATTTACGTTACTACTGAATTGCATTATTTCCAGACAGTTTGCCAACTCATTTATTGAAGAAATGGCAAGACTCTTCGATTCATTAATGGAGTTTTATCTGTGTCGTTTATGTCTCCAGTTTTCCAGATTTAAATTTCTGCATCTTTTCCTTGCGGACCGTAATTGAGATAGTGTTTCGACTTCATTGAAAGTCTCTTTAAGGGGATTCCAATTTATTGGGGAGATTTTGGAGTTAAATAGAATATAAACTAATTCTGGAAGAACGTACTATCAGAGAAAAGAGTCACTGTGATGATGTACTATCAGAGAAAAGAGTCACTGTGATGATGTACTATCAGAGAAAAGAGTCACTGTGATGATGTACTATCAGAGAAAAGAGTCACTGTGATGATGTACTATCAGAGAAAAGAGTCACTGTGATGATGTACTATCAGAGAAAAGAGTCACTGTGATGATGTACTATCAGAGAAAAGAGTCACTGTGATGATGTACTATCAGAGAAAAGAGTCACTTTGATGATGTACTATCAGAGAAAAGAGTCACTGTGATGATGTACTATCAGAGAAAAGAGTCACTGTAATGATGTACTGTCAGAGAAAAAAGTCACTGTGATGATGTACTATCAGAGAAAAGAGTCACTGTGATGATGTACTATCAGAGAAAAGAGTCACTGTGATGATGTACTATCAGAGAAAAGAGTCACTGTGATGATGTACTATCAGAGAAAAGAGTCACTGTGATGATGTACTATCAGAGAAAAGAGTCACTGTGATGATGTACTATCAGAGAAAAGAGTCACTGTGATGATGTACTATCAGAGAAAAGAGTCACTGTGATGATGTACTATCAGAGAAAAGAGTCACTGTGATGATGTACTATCAGAGAAAAGAGTCACTGTGATGATGTACTATCAGAGAAAAGAGTCACTGTGATGATGTACTGTCAGAGAAAAGAGTCACTGTGATGATGTACTATCGGAGAAAAGAGTCACTGTGATGATGTACTATCAGAGAAAAGAGTCACTGTGATGATGTACTATCAGAGAAAAGAGTCACTGTGATGATGTACTGTCAGAGAAAAGAGTCACTGTGATGATGTACTATCAGAGAAAAGAGTCACTGTGATGATGTACTGTCAGAGAAAAGAGTCACTGTGATGATGTACTATCAGAGAAAAGAGTCACTGTGATGATGTACTATCAGAGAAAAGAGTCACTGTGATTATGTACTGTCAGAGAAAAGAGTCACTGTGATGATGTACTATCAGAGAAAAGAGTCACTGTGATGATGTACTATCAGAGAAAAGAGTCACTGTGATGATGTACTGTCAGAGAAAAGAGTCACTGTGATGATGTACTATCGGAGAAAAGAGTCACTGTGATGATGTACTATCAGAGGAAAAGAGTCACTGTGATGATGTACTATCAGAGAAAAGAGTCACTTTGATGATGTACTATTAGAGAAAAGAGTCACTGTGATGATGTACTATCAGAGAAAAGAGTCACTGTGATGATGTACTATCAGAGAAAAGGAGTCACTGTGATGATGTACTATCAGAGAAAAGAGTCACTGTGATGATGTACTATCGAGAGAAAAGAGTCACTATGATGATGTACTATCAGAGAAAAAGAGTCACTGTGATGATGTACTATCAGAGAAAAGAGTCACTGTGATGATGTACTATCAGAGAAAAGAGTCACTGTGATGATGTACTATCAGAGAAAAGAGTCACTGTGATGATGTACTCTCAGAGAAAAGAGTCACTGTGATGATGTACTATCAGAGAAAAGAGTCACTGTGATGATGTACTATCAGAGAAAAGAGTCACTGTGATGATGTACTATCAGAGAAAAGAGTCACTGTGATGATGTACTATCAGAGAAAAGAGTCACTGTGATGATGTACTATCAGAGAAAGAGTCACTGTGATGATGTACTATCAGAGAAAAGAGTCACTGTGATGATGTACTATCAGAGAAAAGAGTCACTGTGATGATGTACTATCAGAGAAAAGAGTCACTGTGATGATGTACTAGTCAGAGAAAAGAGTCACTGTGATGATGTACTATCGGAGAAAAGAGTCACTGTGATGATGTACTATCAGATGAAAAGAGTCACTGTGATGATGTAC
>CANNZV010001265.1:48041-217305 GCA_947561585.1 Caprella mutica | reverse complement strand
CTAAACAGTCAGTCTGCTTAGCCATGTATAAGAGACATACACAGTCAGTCCTGACATACCATCGGATAAGAGACATACACAGTCAGTCTGCTTAGCCATGTATAAGAGACCTACACAGTCAGTCTGCTTACCCATGAATAAGAGACATACACAGTCAGTCTGCTTACTCATGGATAGAGACCTACACAGTCAGTCTGCTTACCATGAATAAGAGACATACACAAGTCAGTCTGCTTACCCATGGATAAGAGACATACACAGTCAGTCTGCTTAGCCATGTATAAGAGACATACACAGTCAGTCTGCTTACCCATGAATAAGAGACATACACAGTCAGTCTGCTTACTCATGGATGAGAGACCTAAACAGTCAGTCTGCTTACCCATGAATAAGAGACATACACAGTCAGTCTGCTTAGCCATGTATAAGAGACATACACAGTCAGTCTGCTTACCCATGGATAAGAGACATACACAGTCAGTCTGCTTACTCATGGATAGGAGACCTACACAGTCAGTCTGCTTACCCATGAATAAGAGACATACACAGTCAGTCTGCTTACTCATGGATAAGAGACCTACACAGTCCAGTCTGCTTACCCATGAATAAGAGACATACACAGTCAGTCTGCTTACTCATGGATAAGAGACCTACACAGTCAGTCTGCTTACCCATGAATAAGAGACATACACAGTCAGTCTGCTTACTCATGGATAAGAGACCTACACAGTCAGTCTGCTTACCCATGAATAAGAGACATACACAGTCAGTCTGCTTACTCATGGATAGGAGACCTACACAGTCAGTCTGCTTAGCCATGTATAAGAGACATACACAGTCAGTCTGCTTACCCATGGATAAGAGACATACACAGTCAGTCTGCTTAGCCATGTATAAGAGACATACACAGTCAGTCTGCTTACCCATGAATAAGAGACCTACACAATCAGTCTGCTTACCCATGGATAAGAGACCTACACAGTCATTTTGCTTACCCATGAATAAGAGACATACACAGTCAGTCTGCTTACTCATGGATAGGAGACCTACACAGTCAGTCTGCTTACCCATGAATAAGAGACATACACAGTCAGTCTGCTTACTCATGGATAGGAGACCTACACAGTCAGTCTGCTTACCCATGAATAAGAGACATACACAGTCAGTCTGCTTACTCATGGATAAGAGACCTACACAGTCAGTCTGCTTACCAATGGATAAGAGACATACACAGTCAGTCTGCTTACCCATAGATAGGAGACCTACAAAGTCAGTCTGCTTACTCATGGATATAGCAAGGCAGAAATAAGAGGAATGAAATGAAGAAAAAGGGCGCGAAACTAAACAAAAACCTAAGTGCTACAATTGAATAAAATAGGACTACCCAGAGGTAGCCTCAGGACAAGGAGGATGAGTGGGTAATAATGATTTCAAACCCTTAGTCAGGTAATCAAACCCCGTGCCACCATACATAATTGATTGATAAAGTAAAAACCAATATCATTTATATTGAGGTGGTATTTGTCTGGCTCGCAATTGTCCGGGGGGGGGGGGGTAATTTTTAAGGTGGCAATTGTCATAGTACCACCTACAATTCTGAACTACGAGATGATCTACTATAAAAAACACAGTTGTGAAACGATTCTGGCGCCAACAGCTTATCTAGTATAAATCACCACTATAAATTCGACGTAAATATATGTATGATTTAACAGGAAAATCCTAAAGATTGATAATGTTGCTACACGATAATTTGTGTAATATGATATTAAAATTATGAAAAAATAACATTTTAATTACAGGAATTCTTCATATTTCAGAAGGAGGAATTTTCTTGAAAGTAAACCACCTGTATTTAGGTATACAATATTGTACAAAATATAAATAAATGAAGAGCTTTAAATAGCAGAAGAATTTGGATCAGCTTTTACGCTTGAAGACATTTATAAAATACGTATTTAAATAATTAAAATTAGTAAATAATTAATACTGTATATAAAGATATTGTTAATTAGCTTGATATATGAAATATTTTTCAATTCCAGGGTATATTTAGATTAATCGAAAAGTTTTATATTTTCAATCAACTATACAATAATTCAACTTTAAATAATTACTTCAATTAATTGTATTACCCTAAATAGTGGTATATTTGAATTGTAAAAATAGATTCATTCATAATAATTAGATACGATTAGACTCATATTTTCATGGCATTTTTGAATAATACATTATTTACATAATTTTAATATAAATAAAGTCAAAATGATTAATAAATAATCAAAACAATAATTATCAAACTAAATTATTCTCATTAATTAACATGAGTAAAATTGAAATATTATTGTTGATTTAATTCAAGACATTGATGTTTTAAAAATGCCTCAGTAATAAAACACCAAGAAGCTAGTTAAAATAATCATGTAATGCTAATACGAATAAAAAAATAATAATTACATAACATAAATATGTAAATTAATGTCTTAGATGTATATAGTTACATATTATAAACCTATTAAAGAGACCTTATCTATCACAAATTCACTTTATATGGTAAAATATATTCTTCACACGCACCTCAATGTTATATTTTCTACTTACTGCTCCATGTACCCTATTGAGAAATTATAGTCATTAAAAGTCGCTATTCGATTGTAGATCAATGATAAAAAGATCATTTTAGTCGACGAAAATCCAACAGTACTTTACTATCTAATTTATCATTAAAATTGAAACAAAATCCAGAAAATTCTGTCAATAATTATGATAGTTAATTATCAATATTTACTGTAATGGACCATTAATGATTAATCTGCCGATTAGGAATTTTAATCAACCTTTTACAAAATTACTTTGTGTTTGACGTTACTTTGACCTACGAGTGAAAAACTGTGTCTAAAAATAGAAAACTAGCATGGATATAAAAGTGTTTGAATAATTAATTAAAGATTAATTGCTACGATAACTGATATGACTGCTTTTGTTCTAATCAATTCTCTTATAGTGTTTATCTCTTATGTAAATTACTTTAGCCTGCATCGTTCAGAAAACTGGTTTGCATACTCATTTTAATTTGACTGAATATTATCAGTAGAACGACAAAGCTTAATTAATCGAAGAGGGTACAGTTTCTATCAATAGAAATGTGAAGATATTACACTTTAAGTGTAAAATAATATACGTTACTTAACAGATAATTAACATACGTTAAGCAATTGATAATTAATATACGCTAGCACTAATAACCTAGCCGCTGGCGCTGGCGAACCAGTTCTATTAGAAAGAATAACAACTGTAGTTCTAAATCGATTTTGGAAGCTGTCTTTTACTCTACTTATACATAGTTAATTAATCGGGTAAATCATATAAAAAACATATACTGTAACTTCTTTGCCCTTTTAAAATTAAATCAATTAACTTAGTTGCAAAACCAATAAATAGTTGAATATATAAACCAATTAAATACATTTATCCTTATCTTCTACAATTGTAAAAACCTGCATAATATAATATTATGCAATATGTAGAGAGATATACACTATAAGTGCCCTATATACGTATAGTAACTCGTTCTTAGGATATGGAAGTTTTTTTTAACTTAGAGTAAACTTCAAAACAGGTTATCTACATGCTTATTTTTTCCTACTATCAGTTGATTGTTGTTGGTCTTAAGTCTCAAATAAGTGATTGTTCATTGCATAATAACTAGTTAAGAATTGCATTGAAACTAATTTTTAATCCATTGAACTTTTCAAGTCCATTCCATTATAAATATGGTACTGAATGGATTAGAAATAAATTGTAGATAGGTCAGTTTCGTACAAACATAATATAGTGCAAAAGTAAAAGTAAGGAATGATAAATTATAGAAAATTGTTAATTCTGAGGCCTCGTAATCATATCTTAATAAAATTTGTTGTGTATCATGTACCTATAATCTTTATTCATGACTATAATTACTGATCAGTTGCAGATAATTTACTAATGCCACCTACCAGATCGATTTAAAGGTCAGGGTATACCTACATTGACATTCTACCTAGACTGCATTGCATAATAATGATGTAAGAATAACTTCAGTTGGGTACGTATACGCTGCTTCCAGAACTAATAGGTAACATCAAATATTATATAATTCACTCAAGACGCGAGGGTCGACTTACGAGGGACGACTCAGTTTCACCCAATTATTGCGTAACGTGCAAGTCGGTGCATATAAACAGCTCTACAAGTGCAACAAGACCATCAAACTGTACCACAGCTTCGAATAACTAACATCACACACACCAAAGCTCACCAAAATGGTACGAATTGAATGATGAACTAACATAGCTATTTTCTAGTAGAGAACAGTCAAGTTATCATGTAAATTCTTTAAATCATAAATAATTAAAATATCAGTGAAGTGGAAAATCATATCAACTCCAAATTAGTAAATTAAATTGTGGTAGATTGGAATAATTCTATTTATTTAATTTGAAGAGATTAGTCATGCTTCTGACGCCATTAAACTTTTCCGAAACAATTTAATAATAATTCCTATACAAATAAATTTCAGTTTATATAATTTTTGATATCTTTCATGTTTAGGGCTTGCCACCAAATTTAATTGAAATTGTTTTATTTTTTACGTATTTTTCTCCCAAATAATCCGAAAATCTATCATTAATAAAAGATTAAGAGCTTTAAGAAAACTCGTGTTTACATTGAAAATAATAAATCTTTATAGATTTATTGAATGAAGCTGTAATGTAGTTATTTGTATTCACTAGTTTGTTGTGATCGTTTGATGCATTTTCATTGGAATACGGGGGTGGAACGCCCCCCTATATACATATATCGGATGTTTCCCTATTCGGTGATATATTATCCATTTATAACTTTAATATATGTGTAATAGGGTCCATGTCGGCGTCATAGTACTCTGCCAGGTCATTGAATAATCATGAGGTGTGCAGTAAAACAAACTAGCAGATACAATAAAATACATTACAGTCATCTATGTTGAAATTCTTCAAAAGTGAGAAGAAATTTCAAACTTTAATAAATAAAGTCGACGCTCGTAGATCAAGAAGTATTAGTTTCTACTAAAATACTGTAATGTTTATTTGAATTTTAACCTGGTATATTTTCTATTACAGAGAGGATTAGTCGCCATCTTGATGTTGGCAGCAGTCGTTGCTGGCCAAAACCAATACTCTGGAGTATTACCAGTGGATGATACACCAAGATACAACGACAATGGCTTCTCCACCAACTCCAGAAGCTTCTTCCCCATGATGGATTTCGAACCCCTGCTCGAAGCAGTTTCCCAATGGAGAGTAATGGCCGGTCACCTGAACGTGATGCTCAAAGAGCTCAACCAAGTGACTTTCCCAGCCCTGAACGCAGCTGCTCTGAAATCTCTGCCCAATGTTGTCGAAATGGCACAGAACTCTGCTAACTTGATGCAGGAACTCAACCAGGCTTCTGGTCCCCCAATTCAGGACTACACTTACCAACTTCACAAGTACAACAATGAAGGAGGACGTTTCCCCGCACCAACCCCTGAACTCAGGAACCTCCTCGCCAGCTTCGTCCAATAATTCTCATAAAGAAATATGATCATTTTTCACTCATAATATACAAAAAATGTATTAAAATAAAATTTAATATATTCAAACTGTTTTTCCTAAAATCATTATCCGTCAAATTTAGAAAAAGTACAAGATTGTCTTGATGATTCGGGTCTGTACGTTCTGAATAAGACATCGTAATTTGTCTCTTGCATACAATTTTATAAAAAAGAATCCATTTGCTGATATATTAGAGCAAATTCTCGACTTTCAGGTTAATCACAATATATTTTAGTAATCTATATGCGATGGCTTAGATTCCAACGTATGTAGTATAACTAGGTACATTAAATCAATCAAATATAACTGAGAGAGGAAAAAATTAACAACATGAGAGACTCTTTTCTTTGACAGTACACCCAAAATTCTTAAATTATTTTGTAACAACCATCACTCCAATCCCAGCTTTCTAATCTCCTATTATTTTTAAATTTTACAAATTTATCACCCCGTGAGCGGACAAAATGCATAACGCACAAAACGTAGTAGGGACGAAATGCCTGAAGGTCAAAACGCCCAACAGATATAATGCCTAACGGGCAAAATGCCTAAAATGCATTGCAAACTTATTTCCAGTTTTGCAATATTGGATAAATACTTCTAATTTTCAATAAGCGAGACCAAGTGGAAACAAGGAGCTTTGTTTCAGTGAGAGATTATTAAATCATTGCCAAATTTAACTTGAATATACGTATGTACTTGTCTTGTTTCAAGACTGTCTTGTTTCGCTGTAATGTGATTTACTACTAGAGTGATTGTTATATTCAACAAATCAATTGAATAGAATCATCTTTCTCCATTTTGAATTTACATATGAGGGAAGCGGACTTTCCCCCCTACGGACTATTCCCCGCCGGACTGTTCCCCATCTGACTATTCCCCGCTGTACTTATCCCCACCAATTATTTAAATTCTAATTATTTCTCACAACACCACCTCGCACAAAATGTTTATTGTATTCTAAATGTTTCTAAATGTATTTGAATATTTATACAATATCTATGGCCAGATCCTTGAATGTTGTAACCACGAAACATTAATTAAATTATTTCATTTCAATCGTAATTGTAGTTTTACATCACTATCTGTCATTTTCATTAATTCAAAAAGATTATTTCTTACACTAAAACTAGTTTTAAAAACTTACCAAAATGTCCTTATTAGTTATCACCAGTGATCAAACCCAATTTACTTCTACGAATATAAAAAGTTTTGAATACTGAAATATTGTATAGGAAATGTATATTCAAATAATTTAGGTAGAGTAGAAGCTCACTACATGTTTAATTGTTTATTCGAAGCAATAGTTATATCTTTTTACCAGCAATAAAATTAACAGTATTGCAAGACAGAATTATTTTCTACCAACTCTTTGAAACCATTTTGTATTAGTTACTCCTTCGATAATTACTTTGCATTGGAGAATTTGAGAGAACATCTTCGTCAATTCTGACTGCTTGAAAAGTTTTGATTTAAGAATTTTTACGTTCTAACATATGTATGTATTTTCATAATAATTGTGAAATATGCATATTACAAAAAAAACACGATTATATCAAAAGGCCACAATTAAGAGTAAATATATATATAGATGGTTTATTAATGTCAAATTAAAAAAAAAATACATTTGTTAACGCTCTGGTAAAGCAAAAATTAGAACAATTAGTAAATGGATCGGTATCTTTTAAAATAGCTGGCAATGAAAATAATAAATACATGATATGTATACATAATGCTGGGATAAACTGAATTAATCGTAGCTGTTTCGAGTACCTTGCGATATTTGGCAATCCCTTACTATTGCCATAATGTTTATACTTTGCAGCATCCTTGAATTTTTAATGTGAATTTACAAAAGCACAGTCTTAAAATCAAAATGACAAAATAGAGACACATACAGGAATCAAAGGTAGAAATAAGACTGTATTATTGTTTAAGGGGATTGTCTCCTTCATATCTGAAAAAAGTCGAACTATTTTTGTATGGCATAAAATGAGGTTTCATAGTCTTCCGGATAACGTGTTAAAATATTAGAGCTAAAAGCAATCTAGAAGTGCTTCAAAAACAGATGGAAATTATTGTAAATTATACCTGTCAGGTCTGTCAAAAGACCTGTCAGCACAGGTATTGAGGGTTTATTTGTATCTCACATCAAATGATTTGTTGACTAGATGCATTAAAAAGAGGTCACATTACACAAACAAGAGTCTCCACGCTAATTCATGGAACCAGAATTATTTGAGTTCGATAGCTTTTTCCAAAAATTATCAGTAAATTGGCTCTCCTGAAAAGTACATTTTTTAGACTTCAAAAGGTATCAACTCGTACAGTTTTTGAGCTAGAGACATGGGGTTTGTTTTATTTTCTTCATAAATGAATTGCTCACAAAGTTACAGACGTTTCTTTTTCAAATTTCTCAATGTGTGAGGAGCTAAAATGCGATATATGAAAAAAATTCAATGTTTTAGAAAAAATATTAGAAAAATCTCTTTTACGATTTTTCTAAGACGAATTGGAAAAAAATAGCTCAGAACTTTCTAGACAACTAAATTTTGAACAATATGGGACCAACCCCATATAGGTATCTAGTTCAAAATTAGTATTAGTTGATGCCTTTTGAAAGTACCCCTCTAATTGTGGATTTTTGGGAGGTGAAGAGGGCAAAGTTGAAAAAATAATCCTAAATAAATAATACTCCATTTAAATAGTTGCATTAACCCTGAAAATTTCAAATTTGCATATAAATCATTTATAAGCTTTTTAGTTTTTAGGGAGACGGTCCCGCTAAGTCTGTTAATGAAATGTGTCTTCTATTGATAATTTTTTTCAATCAAAATTATACCTTAATAGCCCAAAATACAAATATTTTATTCGGTGGGGAAGAGTCCTGACGAGGAATGAACCGGTGGGGAAAAGTCCTAGTGCCATAAATTATTAGATATCTATAATTATTTTATTTTATTCTGATTTTAAAATAGTTTAGTGCATACTTTATTAGATAGCTATATTCATTTTCAACCTTTGGTGATGTTTATAGTTGTTTTTGAAATTAAAAAACCCAGTAAGGTATTTTCAATGTTTATATACGTTAGCACTGACACGCAATTAACGGTTCTAGGAAAATTCAGTCTCGTTTTATAATGATTTTATTAAAGGACTATAATAGAAAAAGTTGAAATTATGAATATTAAAATGTGTAGTGTATTTATTAAAAGCGGATAACATCATTAACCATTGTAAAAAGATACGTAACATAAGATTTGAGCGGAAAGTTCGGTCTCCGAACTTTCGGTCTGGGGTATAAATAAAAAATAACAGTTAGATGTATCGGGGGGCGTGCCGCACCCCCTTTCCCCCTACCAGGTCATTAATAATAGCGGATACAACAAACTGCATAATTTCCATTTATGTTGAGACGCCATTTATAATTCCGAGACCGAAATTTGCGAGAACAAATTTTCCTGGCCGAAATTTCCTAGACCGAAATTTCCGGCCACCGCAATTAACTACCAATGGTTATAAAAAAAATATCGTTGATATTTGTATTATTTAAGCTAAAATTTCATTGGAAAAATACTATAGTATCCTCTATAAATTGTAACTGAGATGAACTATATCTTACTTTCATAGGCTATACATAATTTTTATAAAATATTATTTGATGTCAAATAAGAAGGTTTATTATAATACAGGGTGATTAAAAAAGGCAACCGGGTTTTTGAATAATATTCTCCAAACTTTTTGAGCGACTTTTAATGCTATATGGCATCTTGAAGATAATCTTTTTTCTATTAATTGATAAATTAATTTCAATTTGAGACTTCGAACAATGGTGTGACATCAATTACAATATTTAGTCATGCTTAATGATTTGATTGTTCCACATCTAAGAGAGAAATTTTGTGAAATATTCAACCGACTATTGTGGCCCAATATTCGTGAATTGAAGAGCAAAAAATCACAGAGTTTGAAGAACTAAGAAAAATTGAAAGATTATCAGCATGTCAAGGAGAATAAGAGAAGAAATTTGCACCGAAAGAAATGGAGGATACAAGGAAGGACATCGAGATTAAAACTAATAATTGAATATGTTTTTAAATCAATTAACGGTATAAATTTTATTTTTATGTTCATGCATTTTATAGTTGTTTGAAAGGAATATTGAAAAGAGATTTGTTCTATTTTATAAACCTTTTTTCAGCAGGATTCTATTTTTGACAGACTTCAATGTAATTAGTGTCACATCATTGTTCGAAGTCACAAATTGAAATGAATTTTTATCAATTAAGAGAAAAGAAGACTATCTTCAAGATGCAATAAAGCATTGAAGAGTGGCTCATAAGGTTCGGAAAATATTATCATCCAAAAACCCGGTTGCCTTTTTTTAATCACCCTAGTGATTAAAAAAAGTGTTTACTGATCTATATTTACCAAATAATTATTTCATTACAGACATCACTTCAATTTTTCTAGACAGCCCTTTTAATTAAATAGAATAAGTTCCAAATTATCGGTCAGTACTACATCTTCGCTCATATAAGAAAAAAAGATATAAGAATTATTATTATTAGATAGCAATGTGTAGTGTGTAATAATAATAATTTTTATATCGTATTTTCTCATATAACTGAAGATGTAGTACTTACCGATAATTCGGAACTTACCATATGGAGTTTATTCTTTTATTTTATTTCCAACATTCTCTTACCATTTTATTTTCTATATTCATATATTTAGTAAATTAGGCATTTTGTCCGTTAGGCATTTTGTCCGTTAGGCATTTTGTCCGTTAGGCATTTTGTCCGTTAGGCATTTTGTCCGTTAGGCATTTTGTCCGTTAGGCATTTTGTCCGTTAGGCATTTTGTCCGTTAGGCATTTTGTCCGTTAGGCATTTTGTCCGTTAGGCATTTTGTCTGGTATGCCTTTTGTCCGTTATTCATTTTGCCTGTAGGCCTCTTTTTTTCCGTTAGGCATTTTGTCATAGTACCATGTACCCACTCCAATTTCAAAATATCTATATGAATTACAATTATTTGAATTAGTTTTTGAAAATAGAGAATAATTTAACTAGGAAATAAATGACGGATACAATTTTCTTTGATTGTACGCATAAGCTTGTCCTAGATATCTAGGAACTAGGCAGTTTAACAGTATATGTTATTCATCTTTTCAACTCAAACTTTTCTTTCAAACAACTATTTAGCTCTAGTGAAAGCCCATTTGACTAAAATATTAATAAAATACGAACTAAAAAGGTGGAACAGTTTCGTAACTCATTAATTTTTTAATTAAAACTATAAAATTTCAATAGGTACTATGACTATAAGTGTCTTTAATGAATTCATATATAGAAAAATCCAAGCATGACGAGTTATTAACAATATACTTCTGCTAAGGACGTGTCGCTTATCCTCTTGGTAAAATGTGTGAGATTCTAAATAATAATAAAGTAAACACCGCGTTAATTGGTAATGTTCCTAATCTGGAGATAAAATCCAGGCTTATCTCTGGTTTAGGCCCGATTTGGTTTCAAATATTGATGCATAATTAAAAAAACTAATTGACTTGAGTGGCTGAAACTCCGTGACTTTCATGGTCTATGACATATTTATGTATCGTATAAATATTAATGCAAATAATGCATAAGTTTTGATCTGTTTTAAACCCTTTTTGATAAAGTAGGCCTCTAGAACATCACTTATAAAAGAAAAGATATTTTTTGATGGGAATCAAAATGTGACACAACAGCGCATTTATTTCATCCGATCTCTAGATTACCGAATGTTAATAAAATGTTATTAAACTAAATAAAAACAAAATAAAGTGCTTTATTTTCACTGGTTTCACATGAATACGTCTAAGACGAATAAAGCATAGAATTCCAGCAACTCAAGTCAAGTTTTATAAGTATTAATCAACATTCCAACCGGAACAAGCCTCTCATTGGTCGTTCGAGGCTTAAGAAGTTGGACAATGATGGACCACGATTTGGGGCGGAGCTCATGTCGGGTTTAAAACCAGAGTTCGATGAGGTTTTTCGTCAGTCTGTATTCGGAACCAGTAAAGTGTGGAACTGAGGTGAGTTAGATAGGTCGTGCGAAAAATATATATATCTGATCAATATTATAAAATAAATTTCTTAAAGAGAAAGCCAACGGTTTTCTTTCCGTAGTATAAAGTTGTCGATAGGTTAAATCGATAGGTTAAAAAATTCTATAGTCGTTCTAGGAGTTTATAGCATAGTTGTAATTTGTTTTCAATATTTTTCAGGTGCACTATCCAGTTAGTCTTTACTGAATCCGAGTAACTTTGCAGTTCATAAAACAAATTCAAAATGATGAATGGAGAACTAAATTTCGAGTCGTCCAGCATGTTCGCTCCTACCAACACTGTCTACAATCAGCACATTTATTCGCCAGAGGTAAGAAATTTACGATGTTAAGTTCTAGCTTTTTGTTTGAATAACTAAAAAACAGATTACTGTGTCATGTTACATCTCTGATATGTTTTTTATTTCCAAATAACTACCGGAGTTCAATTTGTACAGAAAATAAGGTACCACGTGGTAGGAGTTAAAAGTCAAAACAGAAATAAACTTCTTCACGTGGGTAATTTAAAAAAAGCCTACAGGTTGATAACAGTGAAACAAAATTTAGTATTTTTATTAAGTGTATTATTAAATGCTATGGTTAGGATTACATGGAAGTAATTTGGAGGATTGGAGATTTCATTCGTTATTTAATGTCCTTGTTACTGACATTTACCACAAAATTTATACCTAATCAAATTGGTATATTTTAACCATTAGGATTTTACGAATTTAAGAAATTAAAATATTTTTTTTACAGGTGTTATCATTTTATCTGAATTTTTAGATTCGATTAACATTTCCATTGATTCTTCAGGTGGATTTGGCCTCTTCATCTCAAGATCTTAGCGACGAAAATGAGCGGCAGTCTTCTCCGCTAAACAATTTTCATAACACGGAACTTCGTCAGCCGAATCAGGATTGTTTTGGTCATCGTAACTCGACAGCTGAACCAAGTTCTCGACTAAATCTTACTAACAAGCGTAGTTTTGATTTGGTGCAGCTGCAGCAATTAGAAAACATGCTGACTAATGATATTTTAGAATTTGGATCAGATAACAACAAGAAGAATCCAAAGAAAAAGCTGAAGCGGACAACCAAATGTTTAAATAATCTCCATTCCCTTCCCGATAAAAAAAATCAACCTACATTTGATAATTTTACTAGCAGAAGAAAGGAAGACGCAAGATCACACCGTCCAGTTATGAGTATAGCTTTGAAATCCGGTGTTAGGGAAGGAAATAAAGATCATCGTAACTTGACAGCTGAACCAAGTTCTCGACTAAATCTTACTAACAAGCGTAGTTTTGATTTGGTGCAGCTGCAGCAATTAGAAAACATGCTGACTAATGATATTTTAGAATTTGGATCTAACAACAACAAGAAGAATCCAAAGAAGAGGCTGAAGCGGACAACCAAATGTTTAAATAACCTCCATTCTCTTCCCGATAAAGAAAATCAACCTACATTTGATAATTTTACTAGCAGAAGAAAGGAAGACGCAAGATCACACCGTCCAGTTATGAGTATAGCTTTGAAATCCGGTGTTAGGGAAGGAAATAAAGATCATCGTAACTCGACAGCTGAACCAAGTTCTCGACTAAATCTTAATAACCAGCGTAGTTTTGATATAGAGCAACTGCAGCAATTGGAGAACATGCTGACTAATGATATTTTAGAATTTGGATCAGATAACAAAAAGAAGAATCCAAAGAAGAGGCTGAAGCGGACAACCAAATGTTTAAATAATCTCCATTCTCTTCCCGATAAAGAAAATCAACCTACATTTGATAATTTTACTAGCAGAAGAAAGGAGGACGTAAGTTCACACCGTCCAGTTATGGGTACAGCTTTGAAATCTGGTGTTAGAGAAGGAAATAAAGTGATCTTGCGTCTTCCAAAGGAAAATTACCTAGACCACCTGTGATGGGAATCCAGATGACTCAACTGAAATACAGTGGACAGCAAATGTGATTTCGCTAAAGTTATTGAACTAACACTCCGCCTAGGAAAACTGTTCGATGCTTACCACAAATGGGGTAAGCAACTGTTATGCATGTACTTTATTAAATTGTTGTTATGAAAGAATAGTCTTAAATTTCATCCTTTTATTTTCCTATTTTCAATATCTTTGTGAATACAGATTACGATGTGAAAACTTAAGAGTAATTTGAAAACATTTGCTATCATAGGATTAAATTTAAGGAAAAGTAACAGAAATAAGTAATACAAATTTTACTTATCGAAAGAGTACCTCTGGTCATTGTTTGAAAACCGCAATATAAATAATCTTATCTTATGTATCCTAATATTTAAATAGTACGGAAAAGCGTTTTGTTCATCTTACAGACTTAAACGGAAACATTTTATGATTGGGACTTTTTTACTATCGAGAGGAAATAATAATTGTTTATTGCGGTTTTTGAAACAATAACCTACCTATTTCCGGCAAGAAATGATAAAAATGAGAAGAGATTTAACTTTAGTATTATTAAATAATTACAATTCTAAGAACTGATGAGAGTGAAATCATTTAGATGTTAGATATTATCTAAATCGTTGTAAATCTAATAAATACAAAAGGTAATCTTCTAATCAGTAGAATTTCTATTACTAATTTATAGTATTTATCCTTAAGAAATAAAAGCGTGACATGTCCCACACTAATTCGATTGTCATAAGTCTGAGACGTAATAAGAGCGGAGTACCTATGCTTGTACTTCTTTTGATTTTAGTAGATAATAATAAATGTAGTTATAATGATATCCTAATGGAGAAAATTCATGCATGATATATAGACCGATAACGAGTGACATTATATAAACCCACTTCCCGACTCATGAGAGTGTTCGGGTATTGAGAAGTTACCCCCATTTCATTATTAATTACTTCTCAAATGACAAATTAAAAATATTAATTGATTTATAACCCTGAAATTTAGATACTGAAAGGGCTTCCTGGAGTACTTAAATACTTACAGGACTAATTAATAATATGTGATTATTATTTAATCTCATATTAAATATCAAGCAACGTATAATGAACAAAAGAATTAATGCATCTAATTATCATCAATTTAGTAACACTGCAATAAAAGTTAAGCAAACTCGTTTAAGAATTAGGACACTGATAATTACATCATGTCAATGTTACCAGCATGTGTATCAGATATGTTAGCAGTACTTTTTAAATTCAGTACCTATGTACTTATTTTTGAATTGTGTTGTTTTAGGTTAAGTTGAGGGAATCTGCTACCCTCAGCTTAGCCAAAAGTTAGAAAAAAAATCAAATTGTTTTTATTTCCAAAAATCACACCTACAGGTGTCCTACAGGTGTCTTTTTCTGCATTGTCTAAATATTACAGTGATAAATCTTCTGTAGCGGTGAGGGGTGGCTAGGAACTCATCCGCCTCCCACATCCTAAAGGGGGTAAGTTGGGAGTTGATTTGGGGGTTATTTGAGGGAAAGTCTAAGCTCCAATGAGAAATCAGTGCCGCACTGAATGGCACAGATGTGTGTCGCTTGTGTAAGTGACACATCTTTCTAGAGTGAGGTGACCTGATGGTAGAACTGTTTCAGTCTCTCCTGTAAATTTCTGATTTGTGATGATTGACGCCTAATTTCTCTGTCATTTTTTGTTATAAAGTGACGTGGCAAAGCTTTTTGGAATGAAATGTAGATGCTCTATACCGGTACAGAGTTTTTTTTAGATATTTGATTTAGCAGATAAATTATAGCTAAAAGAATCAGAAAATATTAAAAAATAGGGTTTTCATTTTGTTTTCAAATAAAACTTCTATACAAAACATTTAATTTCAATGAACACGTTGTCACATTGTGGGACAGCTCTCAATAAATTCGGTCTCGTTTCTGCAAGTGGAAATGTGAAGGTGTAATAAAGCGTTGAAGTTACACCTAAAATATTCGTTTTCAAATAGAAAAAAAACTAGTTTTCTAATGGCTGCAGCTAAATTTTAGCATGAACAAAATCATTTTCTACATGTATACTAAATTTCAAAACACTCAGATTATTAATAAAGAAAAAAGTTCTGAATGAAGCCGATCCCGTTAGAATTATCTATTAGTAAAATTTTCTGTTTGCATATACAGGGTGGCGCAAAAAAAAGGTAACCCATTTTCCAACTAGTTTATTTTACAACCTTTCAAACCTAGAAATTTTCTAAAAAGAGTTTTAATCGTTTACTTTTTCTGCATCTATCGTAATAATCTGTTAAAAGTTACGACACAAATTAAACATCCTGCAGCGATTTAAAAAATGGAAATAAAAAGGGCTTGCGCGAGGACGAAAAACACAAAAAGTTCATAATTGGTATAGTTTATTTCCATATGGTAGTAGTAAAAACAAATCCTACTACTTTTCATTCAATTAACGTTTTGGTTATTGACTCTTTCATTCATGGAAATACATCTTCATCATCAATCACGATATCTTCTACAAAATGTGCATTTCTTTGCAGAAACCATTTTGCAAAATTTAGACGGTGCGGTAAATCAGTTCTAAGAGTTCGAGCCTTACATGCTTCTTGAAAGGATGATACTTCACATCGTGTTTAACAATTCGGTGAAATGTCTCTTAAATGATATCTAATACTTACTTTCTGATTGATATTTTTGGGTTCCCAATAATAAAATAAACTAGTTTGAAAATGGGTTTCCTTTTTTTTTTGCGCCACCCTGTATATCTCTATATTAATTTTTGTGAAACTATTGACAACATTTTTTAAACTTTACTAAACTCTAGTTTCTATATTTTTTATACGCTGTGGAAAGTAAATCATATTTAATTGTAGTAGTATTTTTCGACTGAGTAGCTAGCCTAGTGTTGCATTGAACCCTAATTTGGAAGTTAAATAGTGCTCTTCACTCTAAATTAAAAAAATCTGGAATTGCTTTAAATTGGTAGAGCTAAGGTTATATAACACATCACAGTAAGCAGAAAACAAATCTATCGATTATTCTGTTCACAATTTGAATTTGTCGGATTTAGTTAGCCTATTGGATAATTGGACTTCTTCTTTGCTTGAAATTCAGAGGGTAGAAGAAGAGAGGAATTTTTCTTAAATTCAAATTATAATAAAATGTAAAATCAAATTCGAAATGGTTTGTAGATCTATAACTAGTAACCTTAGTTCTAATGAATAGATAGATTAAAAAAAAGTGGAGGGGACCTTTAGATGGCACTGAGAGTAAAAAAATCGTGCCAATAGGAATTAACTCGTTTTATATTAATGTGATAATATTTAGGCGACATGGAGTATAAATAACGAACATCAAAACAATGAGTTCTTCCTTGTAATTGAAATGTATCTTCTTTTAAACACAAAAATGTATGTATTCAGTTACTCCTAACTTTTCAGTATTTGAAAAAATAAGATATTCAACCTTTAAGTTTCACGTAAATTAGAACTTATTAATCCTATATAATATATCAAAATATCAATATATCAGAGAAATAACTGATTTTATATCAGGGTGAGTGGGAGTTATCAAACTTTTCGAAAATAAGTAACAAAAATAAAAATAAAAACTACCATAATGAAACGCTAACTAATTCAGTTTATCTTTATAATTGTAAATAATTTTAAATATTTTGAAATTGTGTTAGTTAATTGAAATGATTTTTATCTTTTGTTTTTGTTTTTTGTATTTTATAAACTCTGATGATTAAATTATAGTTTTCCTTGTTGCACCTATAAGGAAACAATTTATAAGGAAGTTTTTGATTATAATTATACGTACCTTATTTGAGTTATTTCCAGATATCTTTTTCCTTTTTATTAAAAATAACGTTATGTATAATAACAAAGATTACATATACTTTTAAAATCAAAAACAAGAAATCTAATAGCGAAATATCCATGTATATCTCATTGCCAAATGTCACCATATTCTAGAACATACTTCATAACATTCAAGAGGAAAATCTTAAATGTCGTAAGGTTGATCAATCTAGGATGGAAATAAATGTTAATTGAATCGAAATATCATTACAAATATTTCCTAATTTCCTTACGTATAGTAAGGAAATAATAGAATATAAATTGTTGAAGCAAGATTCAAGGAGAAACAAGAAAATATTTGTAATGATACAGATTCAATTAATAATATGAATTTATTTGCGTAAATTTCACGATCTAAAACACATATAAAACCGAAAATTCAATTAAGTCTGAAGCCTAGTGCTCAACTTTTTTTCCATTTGTTGTGTATCATGTACCCCCAATGAATCTCTCCTAACTGTCATTTCTTTAACGATCATTACACATATACATAACAAATGTTACACATAAGATCAATTTTAAGGTCAAACTATACCTACATTGGCATGTTTCCTTATAGGCTGCATTAAATAATAATGATCTAATAATTTCAACTAGGTACGTATACGCTGCTTCCAGAGCTAATAGGTAACATCAAATATTATATAATTTACTCAAGACGCGAGGGTCGACTTACGAGGGACGACTCAATTTCTTCCAATTATTGCGTAACGTGCAAGTCGGTGCATAAAAACAGCTCTGCAAGTGCAACAAGACCATCAAACTGTACCACAGCTTCGAATAACTAACATCACTCACACCAAAGCTCACCAAAATGGTACGAATTGAATGAATAAATATACCTATTTCTAGTTAGTAGAGAACAGTCTAGTAATCATGTAAATTCTTTCAATCAAAAATAATTAAAACACCCCACACATTTTGAAGTGGACTACCATATTAACTCTAAATTAGTAAACTAAATCGTGGTAAATTGGAAAAATTACCTTTAATATGATTTGAACATCATGCTTCAGATGCTTTTAAACTTTTACGAAACAATCTCATAATAATTCATTTAAAAATAAACTGCAGTTTGAATAATTTTTGGAATCTTTTCTGTTTGGGGTATACAACTAAATTTAATTTGAATTGTTAGTTTCTTGTGTATTTTATGTCCAAAGAACCCGAAAAACTAACAATTTTTTGTTGTAACTAAGACATTTTGATCTACGAGAGTTCAAAGTTATTTAAATATTAAGAACTTTAAGAAAACTCGTGTGTTCAATTAAAATATTCAAACATGACAGATTTTCAATATATGAAGCTATCATGTAGTTTTTTCTTTTTGTATCCGCTAGTTTGTTGTACTGGACACTTCATGATTTTGGAGGGTTCAGGGGAGTGGCACGTTTCCCTATATACAATTATACATATATAAAATACTTCCTTTTTCGGTGCGATTTTCCATTCATTACTTCAATACTGATAATGTGTAACGGATTGTGTGTTGCCTCCCAAACTTCCCTGACAGGAAATTAAACAATCATGAAGTGTGCACTGTGCAGTACAACAAGCTAGAGGATACAACAAACTACATTACAGCCATCTACGTGGAGATTCTTCATAATGAAAACAAATTTCAAACTTTAAGTTTCATCAGTATTAGATAGGGAATAAATAACTTTAAATCCTCATGGCTCAAAAAGTTTTAGTTTTTACAAAGAACTGTTATGATTTTCGGATTCTTTGGACAAACTTACATAAGAATTTTTTAATTTGGCGGTATGCCTCCAAAATGAACAATCCAATTTTAGTTGTCAAACTCGTTCAACAGTTAGACAGGAATTTAACCTGGTATATTTTCTATTACAGAGAGGATTAGTCGCGATCTTGATGTTGGCAGCAGTCGTTGCTGGCCAAAGCCAATACAGGCAATATTCTGGAGTATTACCAGTGGATGATACACCTAGATACAACGACAATGGTTTCTCCACCAACTCCAGAAGCTTCTTCCCCATGATGGATTTCGAACCCCTGCTCGAAGCAGTTTCCCAATGGAGAGTAATGGCCGGTCACCTTAACGTGATGCTCAAAGAGATGAACGAAGTCACTTTCCCAGCCTTGAACGCAGCTGCTCTGAAATCTCTGCCCAATGTTGTCGAAATGGCACAGAACTCTGCTAACTTGATGCAGGAACTCAACCAGGCTTCTGGTCCCCCAATTCAGGACTACACTTACCAACTTAGCAAGTACAACAATGAAGGAGGAGGTTTCCCCGCACCAACCCCTGAACTCAGGAACCTCCTCGCCAGTTTCGTCCAGTAACTCTCATATGATCATTTTTCATTCATAATATACAAAATATATATTAAAATAAAATTTAATATAATCAAACGGTTTTTCCTAAAATCATTGTCCGTCGAAATTTGAAATAGAAGATTGTTTTGATGATTCGGGTGTCTACATTATAAATAAGATAAAGTAATTTGCCACTTGCATACAATTTTATAAGAAGAATCCATTTGCCGATATATCACAGCATATATTCTCGATGCTTAGGCTAATTACAATATATTTTACTAATTCTCGTTTCCATGATTAGAAATTAGCGATGGTTTAGATTTTAACGTAGGTAGTATAACATAGCTACACTAAACAAATAAATTTTCTTTCCAATATGACTGAAAGAAGAAAATTACGAGGAAATATTCTTAAATTATTTTGTAACAACCATCACTCAAATCACAGTTTTCTAATTTAAATTATTTTTAAATCTTAGAAAATTATCATCGTGTACCCGGAACAATTTCAAAATGTCTATATGAATTACAGTTATTTTAATTTGTTTTTGGAAATATGGAATTAGTTAACTATATGAAAATAATGACGGATACATTTTACCTTGATATACGTATAAGCTGTAATTCTGTCATTTCCGTTCATATTTTCGAAAATGTTAAGCTAGGATAGCTGACCTGTACTGAAAATAAACCATCTGAAGATATCTAGCAACTAGGCAGTTTCCTAGTATATGTTATTTATCTTTCTAAATCAAAGTTATCTTTCAAACAATTATTTAGCTCAAGTGACAGCAAAATTGACTGAAACATTAATAAAAATACGAACTAATAAGAAGGAAAAGTTTCGACGCTTTAACCAAACTCATTAATTTTATAATTAAAACTATGAAATTTCAATAGGTACCATGACTATAATTGTCTTTAATGAATTCATAAATAGAAAAATCCAAGCATGACGAGTTATTAGCAATATACTTCTGCTAAGGACGTATCGCTTATCCTCTTGGTAAAATGTGTGAGATTCTAAATAATAATGGAGTAAACACCGCGTTAATTGGTAATGTTCCTAATCTGGAGATAAAATCCAGGCTTAACTCTGGTTTAGGCCCCATTTTGTTTTCAAATATTGATGCATAATTAAAAAACTAATTGACTTGAGAGTTGGGCGGCTGAAACTACGAGACTTTCATCGTCTATGACATATTTATCTATCGTACAAATATTAATGAAAATAATGCATAAGTTTTGATCTATTTTAAACCCTTTTTGATAAAGTAGGCCTCTAGAGCCGGGTGAAATACAACCGCTGTTGCGTCACACTTGTATAGCATCACTTATAAAAGAAAATTAGATATTTTTTGATGAGAATCAGAGCTCCAGATGTTAATAAAATGTTATTAAACTAAATAAAATAAAAATTTTCACTGGTTTCACATAAATACGTCTTAAATATTTAAAGCCCAGCTTTCCAATAATTCAAGTCAAGTTTTGAAAGTATCAATCTACATTCCAACCGGAACAAGCCTCTTAGAGGTCTTTCCAGGCTTAAGGAGTTGGACAATAATGGACCACGATTTTGGGCGGAGTTCATCTCGAGTATAAAACCAGAGTTCGATGAGGTTTTCGTCAGTCTGTATTCGAAACCTGTAAAGTGTGGAACTGAGGTGAGATAGATAGGTCGTGTGAAGAATATCCTATTTCTGATCAATCTTATACCATTCATTTTTTTAAGAAAAAGCCGACAGTTTTCAAGTTCTGTGATATAAAGTTTAATAGCAAGGTTAAAAAATGCTACAATCGTCTTATCGTTTTAGAATAAAGTATTAATTTAATTTCATATTTTTCAGGTACACTATCCAGTTTGTCATTACTGAATCTGAGTAACTTTGCAGTTCATCAAATAAATTAAAAATGATGAATGGAGAACTAGATTTGGAGTCTTCCAGCATGTTCAGTCCCACCAACACTGTCTACAATCAGTACATTTATTCGCCAGAGGTAAGAAATTTACGATGTTTGATTCTAGATTTTTGTTTGAATAACTAAAAACAGATTACTGTGTCATGTTACATCTCTGATGTGTTTTATATTTTCAAATAACCACCGGAGTTCGAATCCAGTACTTCCGGTTCAATTTGTACAGAAAATAAGGTACCACGTGGTAGGTGTAAAAAGTTAAAACAGAAATAAACTTCTTCACGTGGGTAATTTAAAAAAGCCTACAGGTTGATAACAGTGAAACAAAATTTACTGTTTTGATTAAGTGTATTATTAAATGCTATGGTTAGGATTATATGAAAGTAATTTGCTTTGTAAAATTGGAGGATTGGAGATTTCATTCGCTATTAATGTCCTTGTAACTGACATTTAACTCAAAATTTATAATGATATCGGTATATTTTAACCATTAGGTTTATACGAATTTAAGATATTAAAATATATTTTACAAGTAATATCATTTTATCTTAATTTTTAGATTATATTAACATTTCCTTTGATTCTTCAGGTGAATTTCGCTTCTGCATCACAAGATCTTAGCGACGAAAATGAGCGGCAGTCTTCTCCGCTAAACAATTATCATCACACTGAATTCCTTCAACCGAATCAGGATTATTTTGGTCATCGTAATTCGACAGCTGAACCAAGTAATCGACTAAATCTTACTAACAAGCGTAGTTTTGATATAGAGCAACTACAGCAATTGGAGACCATGCTGACTAATGATATTTTAGAATATGGATCAGATAACAAAAAGAAGAATCAAAAGAAGAAGCTGAAGCGGACAACCAAATGTTTAAATAATCTCCATTCTCTTCCCGACAAAGAAAATCAACCTACATTTGATAATTCTACTACCAGAAGAAAGGAGGACGCAAGATCACATCGTCCAGTTATGGGTACAGCTTTGAAATCCGGTGTTAGAGAAAGAAATAAAGTTAAAACCAAAGGAAAAGTACTTAGGCAACCTATGATGGGAATCCAGATGACTCAACTGAAGTACAGTGGACAGCAAATGTGATTTCGCCGAAGTCATTGAACTAACACTCCGCATAGGGATACTGTTCGATGTTTGTTATGTATGTATTTTATTAAATTGTTGTTATGAAAGAATAGTCTTAAATTTCATCCATTTATTTTTCTATTTTGAATATCTTTGTGAATAGAGATTTGAATTTGAAAACCTTTGCTATCATACGGATTAAATTTAAGGAAAAGTACCATAAAAAAGTAATAGAAATTTGAACTATCGAAAGAGAACCTCTGGTCACTGTTTTGAAAACTGCAATATTAATAATCTTATCTCAACTATTCTAATATTTAAATAGTACGGAAAAGCGTTTTATTCGTCTCAAAGACTTAAACGGAAACACTTTATGATTGGGACCTTTTTACTATCGGGAGGAAATAATAAAATATTATTGCGGTTTTTGAAACGATAACCTACCTACTTTCAGCTGGAATGATAAAAATTTTATTCTAGTATTATACAACTACTGCAATTGCAAGAACCGGTCAGAGTTAGATCATTTAAACTTTAGATATTATTCAATTAGCTGTAAAACTAATAAAGGTAAACTTTCGAAGTGTAGATTTTATGTTACTGATTTTTAGTATTTATCATTAAGAAATAAAAGCGAGACATGTCCCACATTAATTCGATTGTCATAAGTCTGAGACGCAATAAGAGCGGGGTACCTATGCCTGTACTTCTTTTGATTTTGGTAAATAATAGTAAATGTTGTTATAATGATATCCTGATGGAGAAAATATATGCATGATAAATAGACTGATAACGATTGACATTATATAAACCCACTCTCCGACTCATGAGAGTGTTCGGGTACTGAGAAGTTATCCCTATTTTATTATTAATTACATATTAAATGATAACTTAAAAACATTAATTGATTTATAGCCATGAAATTTAGATACTGAAAGGGCTTCCCATAGCCTTCAAACAATATATAACAGAAACTACTATCTAAATCATGTATTTATTTACTTACATATTTATGAGATCACATTAAT
This sequence comes from Caprella mutica, assembly GCA_947561585.1. Taxonomy (NCBI): domain Eukaryota; kingdom Metazoa; phylum Arthropoda; class Malacostraca; order Amphipoda; family Caprellidae; genus Caprella; species Caprella mutica. Next base: position 193,489 of record CANNZV010001265.1, on the reverse strand, counting down.
TAAGTTATTATTTAATCTAACATTAACTGTCAACAAAGAATTAATGCATTCAATTATCATCAATTTAGTAACACTGCAATAAAAGTTAAGCGAACTCGTTTAAGAATTAGGACACTGATAATTACATCATGTCAATGTTACCAGCATGTGTATCAGATATGTGAGCAGTACTTTTTGACTTCAGTATCTATGTACTTATTTTTGGGTCTAGGCTGATTTTCCGAAAACGAATCGGCTGAAAACAAATTTTCCGAAAACTAATTCGCCGAAACGGATTTTCCGAATACGTCGTTGCCGAATTCCAAATTTGCCGAAATATGGATTTGCCGAAGGACAAATTTTCCGAATGACGAAATTTGTCGAAAATCAAATTTAATGTATTTAAAAGAACATCCTGTGGAACTTCGTAGTTCTCATCATTATATTTCATGCATAAAAAAAAACATTTCTAATATGAATATGACATTGCTATATAAATTTGTGCTCCGCTAATTGGCATTACAAATAAAAAGGTTGATAGAAATCAATGTTTTTAACTGAAACAAATTTATTCATGCAAGTGACACTATCGTCGAATCCAGAAGTATATTAGGAAGATATAAAAATAACTAATAATTATGTTATCCATTACTAACAATTTTCCGAAATACGGATTTGCCGAAGGACAAATTTTCCGAATGACAAATTTGTAGAAATTGCGTTCATCGCCTAGTGATTATCACTGAGCACTAATTCAATGCTATTCCTATGGAGCTGTTTTGCAACGAGCAATTAATTACTGCCGGGATATTATTCAATGTATTCCTATTGCTGGACGATAATCGTTGAGCGATAATTGCAACAATCGCTGCATGCAAATCGTACTTTAGCAACTGAATCCAAAATAAGAATCCCGTGCGTTCTATATATGGCGTATTTACACAAAGAATTTTATTTAAGTAATCACACAAAGATTTTTATTTACATGTATTTTATTTAAATCGCTGTGATATATATCATTCCTGCATTAACACAAAGCACTATAAATGGATTATTCACAAAAAAATGAATAAACACGTTATAGTAACACACAATCTAAAAACAAGCCAAACGCTCAAATGAATGAAATATAACATGCACCCAAAACTGACTGACTGAATGAAGCTTGAATTTCTTTAAAATAAGAACAAAGACAAAGGATCGTTTAGTGGTGCGAAGATCAACAGTTAGAGAGAATAATTAAAGGATCAATTTTAGTGTAACTAAGGGTTATGATTTCTATATTTAGTTTCTTTTCTGTAACTTTTTGTATATTTTTACATTTGGTTTTGAATAAGTCTTACTTAAGGTAAATTTGACTTTCGGCAAATCTTCACTTCGGCGAATCCGTTTTCGACAAATTTGGGTTTCGGCAAATTCGTATTCGGAGATTCCGGTTTGGCAAAATAGGGTTCGGCGAATTAGTTTTCGGAGAATTTGGTTTCGGAAAATCTGCCTGATACCCTTATTTTGACTTGTGTTGTTTCATGTTAAATTAAGGGAATCGGCTACCCTCAGAAAAAAAAATTCCAAAAAGAGAAATATCAAATTGTTTTTATTTATCAAAATCTCACCTAAAGGTGTCTAGAATAAACTGTCTTAATATTACTGTAATAAATATTCTGTAGCAGTGTAGTGGGGGTTGAGAGGGGGTGGCTAGGAACACATCCGCCTCCTTTATCCCAGAGGGAGTGTTTGAGTTGATTTGGGGGTTATTTGAGGGAAAGTCAACATTCCCTACACTCTTGGCTCCAATGTGAAATCAGTGCCGCACTGAATGGCACAGATGTGTGTCGCTTGTGTAAGTGACACATCTTTCTAGAGTGAGGTGACCTGATGGTAGAACTGCTTCAGTCTCTCCTGTAAATTTCTGATTTGTGATGATTGACGCCTAATTTCTCTGTCATTTTTTCTCTGTCACCTCTTCAAATACAGTGTTTTAAAATTCACAGATCTCTAGATCAGAAAAATGTTATGATATATGAAAACTATTAGTAAAAAATACTTAATTAGGTACTTGGATTCTTTATATGGATCCATTGTCTTGGAATCAGCTTTGTTATTGTTTTGAATTTGTCGGATCTAGTTAGCCTATTGGATAATTGGACTTCTTCTTTGCTTGAAATTCAGATGGAAGAAGATGAAAGGAGGAAAGGAAAAAAATTTAAATGTAAAACCAAATTCGAAATGGTTTGCAGTTTCATAACCAGTAACCATAGTTCTAATGAATAGAGAAATAAAAAAAAATAGAGTGTAGGGGACCTTTAGATGCATGTACTGAGAGGAATTATCTCGTTTTATATTGATGTAATAATATTTTGGAGACATAGAGTATGAATAGCAAACTTATATGTGTTCTTCCTTGTAATTGAAATGTATCGTCTTTTAAACACAAAAATGTGTGTTCAGTTACTCCTAACTTTTCAGTATTTGAAAAAAAAATTAACCTTTAATTTTCACGTAAATTAGAATTTATTAAACCTATATAATATATCAAAAATATCAATATACCAGAAAAATTTACCTGATTTTATTGCAGGGTGAGTGGGAGTTATCAAACTTTCAGAAAATAGGCAAAAAAATTTTACCGTAATGAAACTCTAACTAATTCAGTTTATCTTTAAAATTGTAAATAATTTTGTATATTTTTGATATTGTGTTAGTTAATTGAAATGATTTTTATCTTTTGGTTTTTTTTTTTGTATTTTATAAACTCTTATGATTAAATCATAGTTCTCCTTGTAGCACCTATAAGGAAATAATTAGAAGTCAGTTTTGGGATATAATTATATATACCTTATTTGAGTTATTTCCAGATTTTTTTTTCTTTTATTAAAAATAACGTTAGATACAACAAAGATTATATATACTTTTAAAATCAAATTGAATGTGTACGTACAAAACAAGCATTATAATATCGAAATATCCATGTATTTCTCATTGCCAAAGGTCAGCATATTCTAGAACATACTTCATAACATTCACGAGGAAAATCTGTTAAATGTCTTAAAATTGATCAATCTAGGATGGAAAGAAATGTTAATTGAATCATAATATCATCACAAATATTCAATCATTTCCTTACGTATAGTAAGGAAATGAGGAAATATAAATTGTTGAAGCAAGATTCAAGGAGAAACAAGAAAATATTTATAATGATAGAGATTCAATTAACAATATGAATTTATTTGCGTAAATTTCACGATCTAAAACACATATAAAACTAAAAATTTAATTAAGTCTGAAGCCTGGTGCTCAACTTTTCTTCCATTTGTTGTGTATCATGTACCCCCAATGAATCTCTCCTAACTGTCATTTCTTTACCGATCATTACACATATACATAACAAATGTTACACATAAGATCAATTTTAAGGACAAACTATACCTACATTGGCATGTTTCCTTATAGGCTGGATTAAATAATAATGATCTAATAATTTCAACTAGGTACGTATACGCTGCTTCCAGAGCTAATAGGTAACATCAAATATTATATAATTCACTCAAGACACGAGGGTTGACTAACGAGGGACGACTCAATTTCTTCCAATTATTGCGTAACGTGCAAGTCGGTGCATAAAAACAGCTCTGCAAGTGCAACAAGACCATCAAACTGTACCACAGCTTCGAATAACTAACATCACACACACCAAAGCTCACCAAAATGGTACGAATTGAATGATGAACTAACATAGCTATTTCTAGTAGAGAAACAGTCACTGTGATTATGTAAATTCTTTAAATTAGAAATAATTAAAACACCCCACCCATTTTGAAGTGGACTGCCATATTAACTCTAAATTAGTAAACTAAATCGTGGAAAATTGGAAAAATTACCTTTAATATGATTTGAACATCATGCTTCAGACGCTTTTAAACTTTTACGAAACAATCTCATAATAATTCCTTTCGAAATAAACTGAAGTTTGAATAATTTTTGGTATCTTTTCTGTTTGGGGTATACAACTAAATTTAATTTGAATTGTTATTGTCTTGTGTATTTCATGTCCAAAGAACCCGAAAAACTAACAATTTTTGGTTATAACTAAGACATTTTGATCTACGAGAGTTCAAAGTTATTTAAATATTAAGAACTTTAAAAAACTCGTGTGTTCAATTAAAATATTCAAACATTACACATTTTCAATATATGAAGCTATCATGTAGTTTTTTCTTTTTGTATCCGCTAGTTTGTTGTACTGGACACTTCATGATTTTGGAGGGTTCGGGGGAGTGGTACGTTTTACTAAATACAATTATACACATATAAAGTACTTCCTTTTTCGGTGCGATTTTCCATTCATTATTTCAATACTGATAATGTGTAACGGATTGTGTGTTGCCTCCCAAACTTCTCTGACAGGTAATTAAACAATCATGAAGTGTGCACTGTGCAGTACAACAAGCTAGAGGATACAACAAACTACATTGCAGCCATCTACGTGGAGATTCTTCATAATGAAAACAAATTTAAAACTTCAAGTTTCATCAGTATTAGATAGGGAATAAATAACTTTAAACCCTCATGGCTCAAAAAGTTTTAGTTTCTACAAAGAACTGTTATGATTTACGGACTCTTTGGACAAACACACATCAGAATTTTTTTAATTTGGCGGTATGCCTCAAAATGGAACAATCCAATTTTAGTTGTCAAACTCTTCAACAGTAAAGCCCCGTCCAGACGCTCCGACAAATGCCAAGATTTCTCTGAAATCAGGTGTTCGCGAACAAATTTGTCCGCGATATGGCAGGCAAATTTGTCCCCGATCACAAGAATCGAAACTGTCAGTGACTTTCAACATGTTGGACAAATTTGTCCCCGAACAAGTGTTCGCGACTGTTATTTGAATGAATATTTGTGATATATGGAATAAATTTGATAATTACTCTCATTTTAGATATGAAAGATTGAATTAATTATTTAGTAGTCTATTTATATTATTTGATTGAGATTTCTGTAAATGAATTTAAATAAATTTTTGTATTTTTTAGAATAATGTGATAAGTTATCTACATATTAGTTACTGACTAGGGTAAGTTCCGAGTTATCGAACAGTTCCACATTTTCGGACACGTATTATAAATATTATAGGTAGCTATTTTAATTATCATTTAACTCTCATTGTAATCATTAGTTTTCCTTTCTTACTTTTCTGTAAATGTGGAACCGTCCCATAGCTTGGTACTTACCTGGCCTATAAATAGGTATGAATTATTTGGTTGTTTTTCCTAATTTTACTAGGTAAGTAGGTACCTACCTAACTAGTAAATATACAGTATTCTATTTAAGACTTATAGGAAACAGTATTTAGAAGTGAGCGTAAAGCGTAAAGGTTCCTACCTATACGTACGTAGATAAAGGAAATTTAAATTTTGATAGACCTATCATGATCTACGATAACTCCCACTTTGCGAGTACTATAGCAGAGTCTGATTACCGAGACGTTTTTCTAGATAGGTACTAGCTAGGTATTATACTATAAGTAACTAAGATTAGATATCTAGGTCGATATTTATATTTGGTATATAATCGGCTAGATAAAATACCTATTTATATATTTATGTTATATATCGTCTAGTTATCTAATTACGCATTTATATTATATAATCAGCTAGGTAGGTACCTAGTACCTCGGTAATAATTTATATTTTACATCCGATAGGTACCTAGGTAATCATTTTTAAATCCATGCTTGTTTCTAATATCGCTAAATTGTTAGGTTAACTATCATCAACAACATATGATATTTTTCCAATGAATTAATTATGCAGAATCGCGAACACGGACATTTCAGTTTCCTGATCATATTGCTCTCGTCTGGACGCGAACACAGGCAGAAATGAGATTGCCCGTGTTCGCACGAGCAAAAGTATTTCCAAACTCAGGGCATTTGTCGGAGCGTCTGGACGGGGCTTTAGACAGGAATTTAACCTGGTATATTTTCTATTACAGAGAGGATTAGTCGCGATCTTGATGTTGGCAGCAGTCGTTGCTGGCCAAAGCCAATACAGGCAATACTCTGGAGTATTACCAGTGGATGATACACCTAGATACAACGACAATGGTTTCTCCACCAACTCCAGAAGCTTCTTCCCCATGATGGATTTCGAACCCCTGCTCGAAGCCGTTTCCCAATGGAGAGTAATGGCCGGTCACCTGAACGTGATGCTCAAAGAGATGAACGAAGTGACTTTCCCAGCCCTGAACGCAGCTGCTCTGAAATCTCTGCCCAATGTTGTCGAAATGGCACAGAACTCTGCTAACTTGATGCAGGAACTCAACCAGGCTTCTGGTCCCCCAATTCAGGACTACACTTACCAGCTTAGCAAGTACAACAATGAAGGAGGACGTTTCCCCGCACCAACCCCTGAACTCAGGAACCTCCTCGCCAGTTTCGTCCAGTAACTCTCGTATGATCATTTTTCATTCATAATATACAAAAAATATATTAAAATAAAATTTAATATAATCAAACGGTTTTTCCTAAAATCATTGTCCGTCGAAATTTGAAATAGAAGATTGTTTTGATGATTCGGTTGTCTACATTATAAATAAGACATTATAAATAAAGATCCATTTGCCGATATATCACAGCATATATTCTCGATGCTTAGGCTAATTACAATATATTTTACTAATTCTCGTTTCCATGATTAGAAATTAGCGATGGTTTAGATTTCAACGTGGGTAGTATAACATAACTAAACTAAACAAATAAATTTTATTTCCAATATGACTGAAAGAAGAAAAATTACGAGAAAATATTCTTAAATTATTTTGTAACAACCATCACTCAAATCACACTTTTCTAATTGAAATTATTTTTCAATTATTATTTACGAATAATACGAAAATGTTAAGCCAGGATAGCTGACCTGTACTGAAAATAAACCATCTGAAGATATCTAGGAACTAGGTATTTTACTAGTAAATGTTATTTATCTTTCTAAATCAAAGTTATCTTTCAAACAATTATTTAGCTCAAGTGACAGCAAAATTGACTGAAACATTAATAAAAATACGAACTAATAAGAAGGAAAAGTTTCGACGCTTTAACCAAACTCATTAATTTTATAATTAAAACTATGAAATTTCAATAGGTACCATGACTAGAAGTGTCTTAAATGAATTCATAAATAGAAAAATCCAAGCATGACGAGTTATTAACAATATACTTCTGCTTAGGATGTATCGATAATCTTCCAGGTACATAATAATTGAGTAAATACCGCGTTAATTGGTAATGTTCCTAATCTGGAGATAAAATCCAGGCTTAACTCTGTTTCAGGCCCATTTTGTTTTCAAATATTGATGCATAATTAAAAAACTAATTGACTTGAGAGTTGGGCGGCTGAAACTCCGTGACTTTCATGGTCTATGACATATTTATGTATCGAATAAATATTAATGAAAATAATGCATGAGTTCTGATCTATTTTAAACCCTTTTTGATAAAGTAGGCCTCTAGAGCCGGGTGAAGTACAACCGCTGTTGCGTCACACTTGTATAGCATCACTTATAAGAGAAAATTAGATATTTTTTGATGAGAATCAAAATGTGACACAACAGCGCATTTATTTCATCTGAGCTCTAGATTACCGCATGTTAATAAAATGTTATTAAACTTAATAAAAACAAAATTTTCACTGGTTTCACATTAATACGTCTTAAATATTTAAAGCCCAGCTTTCCAATAATTCAAGTCAAGTTTAAAAAGTATCAATCTACATTCCAACCGGAACAAGCCTCTCAGAGGTCTTTCCAGGCTTAAGGAGTTGGACAATAATGGACTACGATTTTGGGCGGAGCTCATCTCGAGTATAAAACCAGAGTTCGATGAGGATTTCGACAGTCTGTATTCGGAACCAGTAAAGTGTGGAACTGAGGTGAGTTAGATAGGTCGTGTGAAAAATATCCTATTTCTGATCAATCTTATACCATTCATTTTTTAAAGAAAAAGCCGACAGTTTTCAAGTTTTGTGATATAAAGTTTAATAGCAAGGTTAAAAAATGCGACAATCGTCTTATTGTTTTAGAATAAAGTTTTAATTTAATTTCATATTTTTCAGGTACACTATCCAGTTTGTCTTTACTGAATCTGAGTAACTTTGCAGCTCATCAAACAAATTAAAAATGATGAGTGGAGAACTAGATTTGGAGTCGTCCAGCATGTTCGCTCCTACCAACACTGTCTACAATCAGCACATTTATTCGCAAGAGGTAAGAAAAGTATGATATGTTGGGTTTTACTAATTGAATAACTAAAAAACCAGATTACTGTGTCATGTTACATCTCTGATAAGTTTTATATTTTCAAATAAACCACCGGAGTTCGAATCCAGTACTTCCGGTTCAATTTGTACAGAAAATAAGGTACCACGTGGTAGGTGTTAAAAGTTGAAACAGAAATAAACTTCTTCACGTGGGTAATTTAAAAAAGCCTACGGGTTGATAATTGTGAAACAAAATTTACTATTTTTATTTAAGTGTATTATTAAATGCTATGGTTAGGATTATAAGAAAGTAATTTGCTTTGTAAAATAGGAGAATTGGAGATTTCATTCGCTATTAATGTCCTTGTAACTGACATTTAACACAAAATTTATAATCATATCGGTATATTTTAAACATTAGATTTTTACGAATTTAAGATATTAAAATATCTTTTACAAGTATTATCATTTTATCTGAATTTTTAGATTATATTAACATTTCCTTTGATTCTTCAGGTGAATTTCGCTACTGCATCACAAGATCTTAGCGACGAAAATGAGCGGGAGTCTTCTCCGCTAAACAATTATCATCACACCGAATTCCTTCAACCGACTCAGGATTATTTTGGTCATCGTAATTCGACAGCTGAACCAAGTTCTCGACTAAATCTTACTAACCAGCGTAGTTTTGATGTAGAGCAACTACAGCAATTGGAGACCATGCTGACTAATGATATTTTAGAATATGGATCAGATAACAAAAAGAAGAATCAAAAGAAGAAGCTGAAGCGGACAACCAAATGTTTAAATAATCTCCATTCTCTTTCCGACAAAGAAAATCAACCTACATTTGATAATTTTACTACCAGAAGAAAGGAGGACGCAAGTTCACACCTTCCAGTTATGGGTACAGCTTTGAAATCCGGTGTTAGAGAAGGAAATAAAGGTAAAACCAAAGGAAAAGTACTTAGGCAACCTATGATGGGAATCCAGATGACTCAACTGAAGTACAGTGGACAGCAAATGTGATTTCGCTAAAGTTATTGAACTAACACTCCGCCTAGGGATACTGTTCGATGTTTGTTATGTATGTATTTTATTAAATTGTTGTTATGAAAGAATAGTCTTAAATTTCATCCATTCATTTTTCTATTTTGAATATCTTTGTGAATACAGATTACGAAGTGAAAACTTATGAGTAATTTGAAAACCTTTGCTATCATACGGCTTAAATTTAAGGAAAAGTACCATAAACAAGTGATAGAAATTTTACCTATCGAAAGAGAACCTCTGGTCATTGTTTTGAAAACCGCAATATAAATAATCTTATCTTATGTATCCTAATATTTAAATAGTACAGAAAAGCGTTTTATTCATCATACAGACTTAAACGGAAACATTTTATGATTGGGACTTTTTTACTATCGGGAGGAAATAATAAAATATTATTGCGGTTTTTGAAACGATAACCTACCTACTTTCAGCTGGAATGATAAATTTTTATTCTAGTATTATACAACTACTGCAATTGCAGGAACCGGTCAGATTTAGATCATTTAAACTTTAGATATTATTCAATTAGCTGTAAAACTAATAAAGGTAAGCTTTCGATGTGTAGATTTTATGTTACTGATTTTTAGTATTTATCATTAAGAAATAAAAGCGAGACATGTCCCACATTAATTTGATTGTCATAAGTCTGAGACGTAATAAGAGCGGGTATCTATGCCTGTACTTCTTTTGATTTTGGGAAATAATAATAAATGTAGTTATAATGATATCCTGATGGAGAAAATATATGCATGATAAATAGACAGATAACGATTGACATTATATAAACCCACTTTCAGACTCATGAGAGTGTTCGGGTACTGAGAAGTTACCCCCATTTTATTATTAATTACATATTAAATGATAACTTAAAAACATTAATGGATTTATAACCATGAAATTTAGATACTGAAAGGGCTTCCCATAGCCTTCAAACAATATATAACAGAAACTACTATCTAAATCATGTATTTATTTACTTACATATTTATGAGATCACATTAAATAAGTTATTATTTAATCTCACATTAACTGTCAAAAAGCAATTAATGCATCTAATTATCATCAATTTAGTAACAGTGCAATAAAAGTTAAGCGAACTCGTTTAAGAATTAGGAAACTGATGATTACATCATGTCAATGTTACCAGCATGTGTATCAGATATGTGAGCAGTACTTTTTGACTTCAGTACCTATGTACTTATTTTTGGGTCTAGGCTGATTTTCCGAAATTGAATTGGCTGAAAACAAATTTTCCGAAAACTAATTCGCCGAAACGGATTTTCCGAATACGTCGTTGCCGAATTCCAAATTTGCCGAAATATGGATTTGCCGAAGGACAAATTTTCCGAATGACGAAATTTGTCGAAAATCAAATTTAATGTATTTAAAAGAACATCCTGTGGAACTTCGTAGTTCTCATCATTATATTTCATGCATAAAAAAAACACATTTCTAATATGAATATGACATTGCTATATAAATTTGTGCTCCGCTAATTGGCATTACAAATAAAAAGGTTGATAGAAATCATTGTTTTTAACTGAAACAAATTCATTCATGCAAGTGACACAATCGTCGAATCCAGAAGTATATTAGGAAGATATAAAAATAACTAATAATTATGTTATTCATTACTAACAATTTTCCGAAATATGGATTTGCCGAAGGACAAATTTTCCGAATGACAAATTTGTAGAAATTGCGATCATCGCCTAGTGATTATCACTGAGCAATAATTCAATGCTATTCCTATGGAGCTGTTTTGCAACGAGTAATTAATTACTGCCGGGATATTATTCAATGTATTCCTATTGCTGGACGATCATCATTGAGCGATAATTGCAATAATCGCTGCATGCAAATCGTACCTTATCAACTGAATCCAAAATAAGAATCCCGTGCGTTCTATATATGGCGTATTTACACAAAGAATTTTATTTTAGTAATCACACAAAGTTTTTTATTTACATGTATTTTATTCAAATCGCTGTGATATATATCATTCCTGCATTAAAAGAAAGCACTATAACTGGATTATTCACAAAAAAATGAATAAACACATTATATAGTAACACACTCTAAAAACAAGCCAAACGCTCAAATAAATGAAATATAACATGCACCAAAACTGACTGACTGAATAATGCTTGAATTTCTTTAAAATAAGAACAAAGACAAAGGATCGTTTAGTGGTACAAAGATTAACAGTTAGAGAGAATAATTAAAGGATCAATTTTAGTGTAACTAAGGGTTATGATTTTTTAATTTCGTTTCTTTTCTGTAACTTTTTGTATATTTCTACATTTGGTTTTGAATAAGTCTTAAGGTAAATAATTTGACTTTCGGCAAATCTTCACTTCGGTGAATCCGTTTTCGACCAATTTGGGTTTCGGCAAATTCGTATTCGTAGATTCCGGTTTGGCGAATTAGGGTTCGGCGAATTAGTTTTCGGAGAATTTGGTTACGGAAAATCTGCCTGATACCCTTATTTTTGACTTGTGTTGTTTCATGCTAAATTAAGGGAATCGGCTACCCTCAGAGAAAAAATTCCAAAAAGAAAAAAATCAAATTGTTTTTATTTATCAAAATCTCACCTAAAGGTGTCTAGAATAAACTGTCTGAATATTACTGTGATAAATATTCTGTAGCAGTGTAGTGGGGGTTGAGTGGGGGTGGCTAGGAACACATCCGCCTCCCACATGGAGTTGATTTGGGGGTTATTTGAGGGAAAGTCAACCACCCCTACACTCTTGGCTACAATGTGAAATCAGTGCCGCACTGAATGACACAGATGTGTGTCGCTTGTGTAATTGACACATTTTTCTAGAGTGAGGTGACCTGATGGTAGAACTGCTTCAGTCTCTCCTGTAAATTTCTGATTTGTGATGATTGACGCCTAATTTTTCTGTCATTTTTTGTTATAAAGTGACGTGGCAAAGCTTTTTGGAATGAAATGGAGATGCTCTATACTGCTACAGATTTTTTTTGGAAATTCGATTTAGGAGAAAAATTATAGCTAAAAGAATTAGATAAATCTGCAAAATATAGGATGTTTAATTTTTCATTATATATTTTTCAAATATCACATCTACACAAAACATTAATATTTTCGAATATCACATTGTGGAACAACTCTTTCTCAATGAATTCTGTCTCGTTTCTGTAAGTGAAAATGTGAAGCTGGAATTGAGCGTTGAAGTTACACCTAAAATGTTCATTTTCTATTAAATACTAGTTTACTAATGGTTTCAGCCAAATTTTAGCTTGAGCAAAATCAATTTCTTTTGTCCTTTTCTACATGTATACTAAATTTAATAACACTCTGATTATTTATAAAGAAACACGTTCTGAAGGTAGCCGATCCCCTTATAGAGAGGACTTGTGGTTAAATTATCTCTCAGTAAATTTTTTTGTTTGTGATATCTTTCTAAGATATTAATTTTTGGTGAAACTATTGGAGACATTTTTAAACTTTAATAAACTCTGGTTTCTATATTTCTTATACGTAGTAAAAAGTATATAATATTTAATTGTAGTAGTCTTTTTCGAATGAGTAGCCTAGATTTGCATTGAACCATAATTTAAGAGTTAAAAAGTCATCTCTACTCTAAATTAAAATATCTGGAATTGCTTGTAGAGCTAAGGTTATATAACAAATCACAGTTAGAAGAAAATAATTCGATCAAATATTCTTTTCACAATTAAGTATACAAGAAATATTCACATTCAATTTTAACTCTAAGATTCAATAGAAGAAAAAGTACGAATACTTAGTAGGCATCTCTTAAATATACCTATTCAAATACAGTGTTTTGAAATTCACAGATCTCTAGATCAGAAAAATGTTATGATATATGAAAACTATTAGTAAGAAATACTTAATTAGGCACTTGGATTCTTTATATGGATCCATTGTCTTGGAATCAGCTTTGTTATTGTTTTGAATTTGTCGGATCTAGTTAGCCTATTGGATAATTGGACTTCTTCTTTGCTTGAAATTCAGATGGAAGAAGAAGAAAGGAGGAAAGGAAAAAAATTAAAATGTAAAAACAAATTCGAAATGGTTTGCAGTTTCATAACCAGTAACCATAGTTCTAATGAATACAGAAATAAAAAAATAGAGTGGAGGCAACCTTTAAATGGAACCGAGAGAAAAATTCGTACTAATACGAATTATCTCGTTTTACATTGATGTAATAATATTTTGGAGACATAGAGTATGAATGGCAAACATATATGTGTTCTTCTTTATAATTGAAATGTATCGTCTTTTAAACACAAAATGTGTGTTCAGTTACTCCTAACCTTTCAGTGTTTAAAGAAAATAAGATATTTAACCTGTAATTTTTCACGTAAATTAGAATTTATTAAACCTATATAATATACCAAAAATATCAATATACCAGAAAATCTACCTGATTTTATTGCGGGGTGAGTGGGAGTTGTCAAACTTTCAGAAAATAGGCAAAAAAATTTACCTTAATGAAACTCTAACTAATTCAGTTTATCTTTAAAATTATAAACAATTTTAGATATAATTGAAATTGTGTTGGCTGATTGGAATGATTTTCATCTTTTGGTTTTGTTTTTTGTATTTTATAAACCGTTATGATTAAATCATAGTTTTCCTTGTAGCACCTATAAGGAAACAATTTATAACGAAGTTTTCGGTTATAGTTATATATACCTTATTTGAGATATTTCCAGATAATTTTTTTCTTTTATTAAAAATAACGTTAGATACAACAAAGATTATACATACTTTTAAAATCAAATTGAATGTGTGCGTTCAAAACAAGCATTCTAATATCGAAATATCCATGTATTTCTCATTGCCACAGGTCACCATATTCTAGAACATACTTCATAACATTCACGAGGAAAATCTTTTAAATGTCTTAAAATTGATTAATCTAGGATGGAAAGAAATGTTATTTGAATCATAATATCATCACAAATATTTTATCATTTCCTTACGTATAGTAAGGAAATGAGGAAATATAAATTGTTGAAGCAAGATTCAAGGAGAAACAAGAAAATATTTATAATGATAGAGTTTCAATTAACAATATGAATTTATTTGCGTAAATTTCACGATCTGAAACACATATAAAACCGAAAATTTAATTAAGTCTGAAGCCTGGTGCCCAACTTTTTTTCCATTTGTTGTGTATCATGTACCCCCAATGAATCTCTCCTAACTGTCATTTTTTTACCGATCATTACACATATACATAAAAAAATGTTACACATCTGATCAATTTAAAGGTCAAACTATACCTACATTGGCATGTTTCCTTATAGGCTGCATTAAATAATAATGATCTAATAATTTCAACTAGGTACGTATACGCTGCTTCCAGAGCTAATAGGTAACATCAAATATTATATAATTTACTCAAGACACGAGGGTCGACTTACGAGGGACGACTCAATTTCTTCCAATTATTGCGTAACGTGCAAGTCGGTGCATATAAACAGCTCTGCAAGTGCAACAAGACCATCAAACTGTACCACAGCTTCGAATAACTAACATCACACACACCAAAGCTCACCAAAATGGTACGAATTGAATGTTGAATAAAAATAGCTATTTCTAGTAGAGAAACAGTCACTGTGATTATGTAAATTCTTTAAATTAAAAATAATTAAAACACCCCACCCATTTTGAAGTGGACTACCATATTAACTCTAAATTAGTAAACTAAATCGTGGTAGATTGGAAAAATTACCTTTAATATGATTTGAACATCATGCTTCAGATGCTTTTAAACTTTTACGGAACAATCTCATAATAATTCATTTAAAAATAAACTGCAGTTTGAATAATTTTTGGAATCTTTTCTGTTTGGGGTATACAACTAAATTTAATTTGAATTGTTAGTTTCTTGTGTATTTTATGTCCAAAGAATCCGAAAAACTAACAATGTTTTGTTATAACTGAGACTTTTTGATCTACGAGAGTTCAAAGTTATTTAAATATTAATAACTTTAAGAAAACTCGTGTGTTCAATTAAAATATTCAAACATGACAGATTTTCAATATATGAAGCTATCATGTAGTTTTTTCTTTTTGTATCCGCTAGTTTGTTGTACTGGACACTTCATGATTTTGGAGGGTTCGGGGGAGTGGTACGTTTCCCTATGTACAATTATACATATATAAAATACTTCCTTTTTCGGTGCGATTTTCCATTCATTACTTCAATACAGATGTGTAACGGATTGTGTGTCGCCTCCCAAACTTCCCTGACAGGAAATTAAACAATCATGAAGTGTGCACTGTGCAGTACAACAAGCTAGAGGATACAACAAACTACATTACAGCCATCTACGTGGAGATTCTTCATAATGAAAACAAATTTCAAACTTTAAGTTTCATCAGTATTAGATAGGGAATAAATAACTTTAAACCCTCATGGCTCAAAAAGTTTTAGTTTCTACAAAGAACTGTTATGATTTTCAGATTCTTTGGACAAACTTACATAAGAATTTTTTAATTTGGCGGTATGCCTCCAAAATGAACAATCCAATTTTAGTGGTCAAACTCGTTCAACAGTTAGACAGGAATTTAACCTGGTATATTTTCTATTACAGAGAGGATTAGTCGCGATCTTGATGTTGGCAGCAGTCGTTGCTGGCCAAAGCCAATACAGGCAATATTCTGGAGTATTACCAGTGGATGATACACCTAGATACAACGACAATGGTTTCTCCACCAACTCCAGAAGCTTCTTCCCCATGATGGATTTCGAACCACTGCTCGAAGCCGTTTCCCAATGGAGAGTAATGGCCGATCACCTGAACGTGATGCTCAAAGAGATGAACGAAGTCACTTTCCCAGCCTTGAACGCAGCTGCTCTGAAATCTCTGCCCAATGTTGTCGAAATGGCACAGAACTCTGCTAACTTGATGCAGGAACTCAACCAGGCTTCTGGTCCCCCAATTCAGGACTACACTTACCAACTTAGCAAGTACAACAATGAAGGAGGACGTTTCCCCGCACCAACCTCTGAACTCAGGAACCTCCTCGCCAGTTTCGTCCAGTAACTCTCATATGATCATTTTTCATTCATAATATACAAAAAATATATTAAAATAAAATTTAATATAATCAAACGGTTTTTCCTAAAATCATTGTCCGTCGAAATTTGAAATAGAAGATTGTTTTGATGATTCGGGTGTCTACATTATAAATAAGACGACGTAATTTGCCACTTGCATACAATTTTATAAGAAGAATCCATTTGCCGATATATCAGAGCAAATTCTCGATGTTCAGACTAATTACAATATATTTTACTAATTCTCGTTTCCATGATTAGAAATTAGCGATGCTTTAGATTTCAACGTGGGTAGTATAACATAACTACACTAAACAAATAAATTTTCTTTCCAATATGACTGAAAGAAGAAAAATTACGAGGAAATATTCTTAAATTATTTTGTAACAACCATCACTCAAATCACAGTTTTCTAATTGAAATTATTTTTAAATCTTAGAAAATTATCATCGTGTACCCGGAACAATTTCAAAATGTCTATATGAATTACAATTATTTTAATTTGTTTTTGGAAATATGGAATTAGTCAACTATATGAAAATAATGACGGATACATTTTACCTTGATTGTACGCATAAGCTGTAATTCTGTCATTTCCGTTCATATTTACGAAAAAGTTAAGCTAGGATAGCTGACCTGTACTGAAAATAAACCATCTGAAGATATCTAGCAACTAGGCAGTTTCCTAGTATATGTTATTTATCTTTCTAAATCAAAGTTATCTTTCAAACAATTATTTAGCTCAAGTGACAGCAAAATTGACTAAAACATTAATAAAAATACGAACTAATAAGAAGGAAAAGTTTCGACGCTTTAACCAAACTCATTAATTTTATAATTAAAACTATGAAATTTCAATAGGTACCATGACTATAAGTGTCTTTAATGAATTCATAAATAGAAAAATCCAAGCATGACGAGTTACTAACAATATACTTCTGCTAAGGACGTATCGATAATCCTCTAGGAAAAATGTGTGAGATTCTAAATAATAATAAAGTAAACACCGCGTTAATTGGTAATGTTCCTAATCTGGAGATAAAATCCAGGCTTAACACTGGTTTAGGCCCCATTTCGTTTTCAAATATTGATGCATAATTAAAAAACTAATTGGCTTGAGAGTTGGGCGGCTGAAACTCCGTGACTTTCATGGTCTATGACATATTTATGTATCGAATAAATATTAATGAAAATAATGCATGAGTTCTGATCTATTTTAAACCCTTTTTGATAAAGTAGGCCTCTAGAGCCGGGTGAAGTACAACCGCTGTTGCGTCACACTTGTATAGCATCACTTATAAAAGAAAATTAGATATTTTTTGATGAGAATCAAAATGTGACACAACAGCGCATTTATTTCATCTGAGCTCCAGATTACCGCATGTTAATAAAATGTTATTAAACTTAATAAAAACAAAATTTTCACTGGTTTCACATTAATACGTCTTAAATATTTAAAGCCCAGCTTTCCAATAATTCAAGTCAAGTTTAAAAAGTATCAATCTACATTCCAACCGGAACAAGCCTCTCAGAGGTCTTTCCAGGCTTAAGGAGTTGGACAATAATGGACTACGATTTTGGGCGGAGCTCATCTCGAGTATAAAACCAGAGTTCGATGAGGATTTCGACAGTCTGTATTCGGAACCAGTAAAGTGTGGAACTGAGGTGAGTTAGATAGGTCGTGTGAAAAATATCCTATTTCTGATCAATCTTATACCATTCATTTTTTAAAGAAAAAGCCGACAGTTTTCAAGTTTTGTGATATAAAGTTTAATAGCAAGGTTAAAAAATGCGACAATCGTCTTATTGTTTTAGAATAAAGTTTTAATTTAATTTCATATTTTTCAGGTACACTATCCAGTTTGTCTTTACTGAATCTGAGTAACTTTGCAGCTCATCAAACAAATTAAAAATGATGAGTGGAGAACTAGATTTGGAGTCGTCCAGCATGTTCGCTCCTACCAACACTGTCTACAATCAGCACATTTATTCGCAAGAGGTAAGAAAAGTATGATATGTTGGGTTTTACTAATTGAATAACTAAAAAACCAGATTACTGTGTCATGTTACATCTCTGATAAGTTTTATATTTTCAAATAAACCACCGGAGTTCGAATCCAGTACTTCCGGTTCAATTTGTACAGAAAATAAGGTACCACGTGGTAGGTGTTAAAAGTTGAAACAGAAATAAACTTCTTCACGTGGGTAATTTAAAAAAGCCTACGGGTTGATAATTGTGAAACAAAATTTACTATTTTTATTTAAGTGTATTATTAAATGCTATGGTTAGGATTATAAGAAAGTAATTTGCTTTGTAAAATAGGAGAATTGGAGATTTCATTCGCTATTAATGTCCTTGTAACTGACATTTAACACAAAATTTATAATCATATCGGTATATTTTAAACATTAGATTTTTACGAATTTAAGATATTAAAATATCTTTTACAAGTATTATCATTTTATCTGAATTTTTAGATTATATTAACATTTCCTTTGATTCTTCAGGTGAATTTCGCTACTGCATCACAAGATCTTAGCGACGAAAATGAGCGGGAGTCTTCTCCGCTAAACAATTATCATCACACCGAATTCCTTCAACCGACTCAGGATTATTTTGGTCATCGTAATTCGACAGCTGAACCAAGTTCTCGACTAAATCTTACTAACCAGCGTAGTTTTGATGTAGAGCAACTACAGCAATTGGAGACCATGCTGACTAATGATATTTTAGAATATGGATCAGATAACAAAAAGAAGAATCAAAAGAAGAAGCTGAAGCGGACAACCAAATGTTTAAATAATCTCCATTCTCTTTCCGACAAAGAAAATCAACCTACATTTGATAATTTTACTACCAGAAGAAAGGAGGACGCAAGTTCACACCTTCCAGTTATGGGTACAGCTTTGAAATCCGGTGTTAGAGAAGGAAATAAAGGTAAAACCAAAGGAAAAGTACTTAGGCAACCTATGATGGGAATCCAGATGACTCAACTGAAGTACAGTGGACAGCAAATGTGATTTCGCTAAAGTTATTGAACTAACACTCCGCCTAGGGATACTGTTCGATGTTTGTTATGTATGTATTTTATTAAATTGTTGTTATGAAAGAATAGTCTTAAATTTCATCCATTCATTTTTCTATTTTGAATATCTTTGTGAATACAGATTACGAAGTGAAAACTTATGAGTAATTTGAAAACCTTTGCTATCATACGGCTTAAATTTAAGGAAAAGTACCATAAACAAGTGATAGAAATTTTACCTATCGAAAGAGAACCTCTGGTCATTGTTTTGAAAACCGCAATATAAATAATCTTATCTTATGTATCCTAATATTTAAATAGTACAGAAAAGCGTTTTATTCATCTTACAGACTTAAACGGAAACATTTTATGATTGGGACTTTTTTACTATCGGGAGGAAATAATAAAATATTATTGCGGTTTTTGAAACGATAACCTACCTACTTTCAGCTGGAATGATAAATTTTTATTCTAGTATTATACAACTACTGCAATTGCAGGAACCGGTCAGATTTAGATCATTTAAACTTTAGATATTATTCAATTAGCTGTAAAACTAATAAAGGTAAGCTTTCGATGTGTAGATTTTATGTTACTGATTTTTAGTATTTATCATTAAGAAATAAAAGCGAGACATGTCCCACATTAATTTGATTGTCATAAGTCTGAGACGTAATAAGAGCGGGTATCTATGCCTGTACTTCTTTTGATTTTGGGAAATAATAATAAATGTAGTTATAATGATATCCTGATGGAGAAAATATATGCATGATAAATAGACAGATAACGATTGACATTATATAAACCCACTTTCAGACTCATGAGAGTGTTCGGGTACTGAGAAGTTACCCCCATTTTATTATTAATTACATATTAAATGATAACTTAAAAACATTAATGGATTTATAACCATGAAATTTAGATACTGAAAGGGCTTCCCATAGCCTTCAAACAATATATAACAGAAACTACTATCTAAATCATGTATTTATTTACTTACATATTTATGAGATCACATTAATTAAGTTATTATTTAATCTAACATTAACTGTCAACAAAGAATTAATGCATTCAATTATCATCAATTTAGTAACACTGCAATAAAAGTTAAGCGAACTCGTTTAAGAATTAGGACACTGATAATTACATCATGTCAATGTTACCAGCATGTGTATCAAATACGTGAACAGTACTTTTTGACTTCAGTACCTATGTACTTATTTTTGGGTCTAGGCTGATTTTCCGAAAACGAATCGGCTGAAAACAAATTTTCCGAAAACTAATTCGCCGAAACGGATTTTCCGAATACGTCGTTGCCGAATTCCAAATTTGCCGGAATATGGACTTGCCGAAGGACAAATTTTCCGAATGACGAAATTTGTCGAAAATCAAATTTAATGTATTTAAAATAACATCCTGTGGAACTTCGTAGTTCTCATCATTATATTTCATGCATAAAAAAAAAAACATTTCTAATATGAATATGACATTGCTATATAAATTTGTGCTCCGCTAATTGGCATTACAAATAAAAAGGTTGATAGAAATCAATGTTTTTAACTGAAACAAATTTATTCATGCAAGTGACACTATCGTCGAATCCAGAAGTATATTAGGAAGATATAAAAATAACTAATAATTATGTTATCCATTACTAACAATTTTCCGAAATACGGATTTGCCGATGGACAAATTTTCCGAATGACAAATTTGTAGAAATTACGTTCATCGCCTAGTGATTATCACTGAGCACTAATTCAATGCTATTCCTATGGAGCTGTTTTGCAACGAGCAATTAATTACTGCCGGGATATTATTCAATGTATTCCTATTGCTGGACGATAATCGTTGAGCGATAATTGCAACAATCGCTGCATGCAAATCGTACTTTAGCAACTGAATCCAAAATAAGAATCCCGTGCGTTCTATATATGGCGTATTTACACAAAGAATTTTATTTAAGTAATCACACAAAGATTTTTATTTACATGTATTTTATTTAAATCGCTGTGATATATATCATTCCTGCATTAACACAAAGCACTATAAATGGATTATTCACAAAAAAATGAATAAACACGTTATAGTAACACACAATCTAAAAACAAGCCAAACGCTCAAATGAATGAAATATAACATGCACCCAAAACTGACTGACTGAATAATGCTTGAATTTCTTTAAAATAAGAACAAAGACAAAGGATCGTTTAGTGGTACGAAGATCAACAGTTAGAGAGAATAATTAAAGGATCAATTTTAGTGTAACTAAGGGTTATGATTTCTATATTTAGTTTCTTTTCTGTAACTTTTTGTATATTTTTACATTTGGTTTTGAATAAGTCTTACTTAAGGTAAATTTGACTTTCGGCAAATCTTCACTTCGGCGAATCCGTTTTCGACAAATTTGGGTTTCGGCAAATTCGTATTCGGAGATTCCGGTTTGGCAAAATAGGGTTCGGCGAATTAGTTTTCGGAGAATTTGGTTTCGGAAAATCTGCCTGATACCCTTATTTTGACTTGTGTTGTTTCATGTTAAATTAAGGGAATCGGCTACCCTCAGAAAAAAAAATTCCAAAAAGAGAAAAATCAAATTGTTTTTATTTATCAAAATCTCACCTAAAGGTGTCTAGAATAAACTGTCTTAATATTACTGTAATAAATATTCTGTAGCAGTGTAGTGGGGGTTGAGAGGGGGTGGCTAGGAACACATCCGCCTCCTTTATCCCAGAGGGAGTGTTTGAGTTGATTTGGGGGTTATTTGAGGGAAAGTCAACATTCCCTACACTCTTGGCTCCAATGTGAAATCAGTGCCGCACTGAATGGCACAGATGTGTGTCGCTTGTGTAAGTGACACATCTTTCTAGAGTGAGGTGACCTGATGGTAGAACTGCTTCAGTCTCTCCTGTAAATTTCTGATTTGTGATGATTGACGCCTAATTTCTCTGTCATTTTTTCTCTGTCACCTCTTCAAATACAGTGTTTTAAAATTCACAGATCTCTAGATCAGAAAAATGTTATGATATATGAAAACTATTAGTAAAAAATACTTAATTAGGTACTTGGATTCTTTATATGGATCCATTGTCTTGGAATCAGCTTTGTTATTGTTTTGAATTTGTCGGATCTAGTTAGCCTATTGGATAATTGGACTTCTTCTTTGCTTGAAATTCAGATGGAAGAAGATGAAAGGAGGAAAGGAAAAAAATTTAAATGTAAAACCAAATTCGAAATGGTTTGCAGTTTCATAACCAGTAACCATAGTTCTAATGAATAGAGAAATAAAAAAAAATAGTGTAGGGGACCTTTAGATGCATGTACTGAGAGGAATTATCTCGTTTTATATTGATGTAATAATATTTTGGAGACATAGAGTATGAATAGCAAACTTATATGTGTTCTTCCTTGTAATTGAAATGTATCGTCTTTTAAACACAAAAATGTGTGTTCAGTTACTCCTAACTTTTCAGTATTTGAAAAAAAAATTAACCTTTAATTTTCACGTAAATTAGAATTTATTAAACCTATATAATATATCAAAAATATCAATATACCAGAAAAATTTACCTGATTTTATTGCAGGGTGAGTGGGAGTTATCAAACTTTCAGAAAATAGGCAAAAAAATTTTACCGTAATGAAACTCTAACTAATTCAGTTTATCTTTAAAATTGTAAATAATTTTGTATATTTTTGATATTGTGTTAGTTAATTGAAATGATTTTTATCTTTTGGTTTTGTTTTTTGTATTTTATAAACTCTTATGATTAAATCATAGTTTTCCTTGTAGCACCTATAAGGAAATAATTAGAAGTCAGTTTTGGGATATAATTATATATACCTTATTTGAGTTATTTCCAGATTTTTTTTTCTTTTATTAAAAATAACGTTAGATACAACAAAGATTATATATACTTTTAAAATCAAATTGAATGTGTACGTACAAAACAAGCATTATAATATCGAAATATCCATGTATTTCTCATTGCCAAAGGTCAGCATATTCTAGAACATACTTCATAACATTCACGAGGAAAATCTGTTAAATGTCTTAAAATTGATCAATCTAGGATGGAAAGAAATGTTAATTGAATCATAATATCATCACAAATATTCAATCATTTCCTTACGTATAGTAAGGAAATGAGGAAATATAAATTGTTGAAGCAAGATTCAAGGAGAAACAAGAAAATATTTATAATGATAGAGATTCAATTAACAATATGAATTTATTTGCGTAAATTTCACGATCTAAAACACATATAAAACTAAAAATTTAATTAAGTCTGAAGCCTGGTGCTCAACTTTTCTTCCATTTGTTGTGTATCATGTACCCCCAATGAATCTCTCCTAACTGTCATTTCTTTACCGATCATTACACATATACATAACAAATGTTACACATAAGATCAATTTTAAGGACAAACTATACCTACATTGGCATGTTTCCTTATAGGCTGGATTAAATAATAATGATCTAATAATTTCAACTAGGTACGTATACGCTGCTTCCAGAGCTAATAGGTAACATCAAATATTATATAATTCACTCAAGACACGAGGGTTGACTAACGAGGGACGACTCAATTTCTTCCAATTATTGCGTAACGTGCTAGTCGGTGCATATATACAGCTCTGCAAGTGCAACAAGACCATCAAACTGTACCACAGCTTCGAATAACTAACATCACACACACCAAAGCTCACCAAAATGGTACGAATTGAATGATGAATAAACATAGCTATTTCTAGTAGAGAAACAGTCACTGTGATTATGTAAATTCTTTAAATTAAAAATAATTAAAACACCCCACCCATTTTGAAGTGGACTACCATATTAACTCTAAATTAGTAAACTAAATCGTGGAAAATTGGAAAAATTACCTTTAATATGATTTGAACATCATGCTTCAGACGCTTTTAAACTTTTACGAAACAATCTCATAATAATTCCTTTCGAAATAAACTGAAGTTTGAATAATTTTTGGTATCTTTTCTGTTTGGGGTATACAACTAAATTTAATTTGAATTGTTATTGTCTTGTGTATTTCATGTCCAAAGAACCCGAAAAACTAACAATTTTTGGTTATAACTAAGACATTTTGATCTACGAGAGTTCAAAGTTATTTAAATATTAAGAACTTTAAAAAACTCGTGTGTTCAATTAAAATATTCAAACATTACACATTTTCAATATATGAAGCTATCATGTAGTTTTTTCTTTTTGTATCCGCTAGTTTGTTGTACTGGACACTTCATGATTTTGGAGGGTTCGGGGGAGTGGTACGTTTTACTAAATACAATTATACACATATAAAGTACTTCCTTTTTCGGTGCGATTTTCCATTCATTATTTCAATACTGATAATGTGTAACGGATTGTGTGTTGCCTCCCAAACTTCTCTGACAGGTAATTAAACAATCATGAAGTGTGCACTGTGCAGTACAACAAGCTAGAGGATACAACAAACTACATTGCAGCCATCTACGTGGAGATTCTTCATAATGAAAACAAATTTAAAACTTCAAGTTTCATCAGTATTAGATAGGGAATAAATAACTTTAAACCCTCATGGCTCAAAAAGTTTTAGTTTCTACAAAGAACTGTTATGATTTACGGACTCTTTGGACAAACACACATCAGAATTTTTTTAATTTGGCGGTATGCCTCAAAATGGAACAATCCAATTTTAGTTGTCAAACTCTTCAACAGTAAAGCCCCGTCCAGACGCTCCGACAAATGCCAAGATTTCTCTGAAATCAGGTGTTCGCGAACAAATTTGTCCGCGATATGGCAGGCAAATTTGTCCCCGATCACAAGAATCGAAACTGTCAGTGACTTTCAACATGTTGGACAAATTTGTCCCCGAACAAGTGTTCGCGACTGTTATTTGAATGAATATTTGTGATATATGGAATAAATTTGATAATTACTCTCATTTTAGATATGAAAGATTGAATTAATTATTTAGTAGTCTATTTATATTATTTGATTGAGATTTCTGTAAATGAATTTAAATAAATTTTTGTATTTTTTAGAATAATGTGATAAGTTATCTACATATTAGTTACTGACTAGGGTAAGTTCCGAGTTATCGAACAGTTCCACATTTCGGACACGTATTATAAATATTATAGGTAGCTATTTTAATTATCATTTAACTCTCATTGTAATCATTAGTTTTCCTTTCTTACTTTTCTGTAAATGTGGAACCGTCCCATAGCTTGGTACTTACCTGGCCTATAAATAGGTATGAATTATTTGGTTGTTTTTCCTAATTTTACTAGGTAAGTAGGTACCTACCTAACTAGTAAATATACAGTATTCTATTTAAGACTTATAGGAAACAGTATTTAGAAGTGAGCGTAAAGCGTAAAGGTTCCTACCTATACGTACGTAGATAAAGGAAATTTAAATTTTGATAGACCTATCATGATCTACGATAACTCCCACTTTGCGAGTACTATAGCAGAGTCTGATTACCGAGACGTTTTTCTAGATAGGTACTAGCTAGGTATTATACTATAAGTAACTAAGATTAGATATCTAGGTCGATATTTATATTTGGTATATAATCGGCTAGATAAAATACCTATTTATATATTTATGTTATATATCGTCTAGTTATCTAATTACGCATTTATATTATATAATCAGCTAGGTAGGTACCTAGTACCTCGGTAATAATTTATATTTTACATCCGATAGGTACCTAGGTAATCATTTTTAAATCCATGCTTGTTTCTAATATCGCTAAATTGTTAGGTTAACTATCATCAACAACATATGATATTTTTCCAATGAATTAATTATGCAGAATCGCGAACACGGACATTTCAGTTTCCTGATCATATTGCTCTCGTCTGGACGCGAACACAGGCAGAAATGAGATTGCCCGTGTTCGCACGAGCAAAAGTATTTCCAAACTCAGGGCATTTGTCGGAGCGTCTGGACGGGGCTTTAGACAGGAATTTAAACTGGTATATTTTCTATTACAGAGAGGATTAGTCGCGATCTTGATGTTGGCAGCAGTCGTTGCTGGCCAAAGCCAATACAGGCAATACTCTGGAGTATTACCAGTGGATGATACACCTAGATACAACGACAATGGTTTCTCCACCAACTCCAGAAGCTTCTTCCCCATGATGGATTTCGAACCCCAGCTCGAAGCCGTTTCCCAATGGAGAGTAATGGCCGGTCACCTGAACGTGATGCTCAAAGAGATGAACGAAGTGACTTTCCCAGCCCTGAACGCAGCTGCTCTGAAATCTCTGCCCAATGTTGTCGAAATGGCACAGAACTCTGCTAACTTGATGCAGGAACTCAACCAGGCTTCTGGTCCCCCAATTCAGGACTACACTTACCAGCTTAGCAAGTACAACAATGAAGGAGGACGTTTCCCCGCACCAACCCCTGAACTCAGGAACCTCCTCGCCAGTTTCGTCCAGTAACTCTCGTATGATCATTTTTCATTCATAATATACAAAAAATATATTAAAATAAAATTTAATATAATCAAACGGTTTTTCCTAAAATCATTGTCCGTCGAAATTTGAAATAGAAGATTGTTTTGATGATTCGGTTGTCTACATTATAAATAAGACATTATAAATAAAGATCCATTTGCCGATATATCACAGCATATATTCTCGATGCTTAGGCTAATTACAATATATTTTACTAATTCTCGTTTCCATGATTAGAAATTAGCGATGGTTTAGATTTCAACGTGGGTAGTATAACATAACTAAACTAAACAAATAAATTTTCTTTCCAATATGACTGAAAGAAGAAAAATTACGAGAAAATATTCTTAAATTATTTTGTAACAACCATCACTCAAATCACACTTTTCTAATTGAAATTATTTTTCAATTATTATTTACGAATAATACGAAAATGTTAAGCCAGGATAGCTGACCTGTACTGAAAATAAACCATCTGAAGATATCTAGGAACTAGGTATTTTACTAGTAAATGTTATTTATCTTTCTAAATCAAAGTTATCTTTCAAACAATTATTTAGCTCAAGTGACAGCAAAATTGACTGAAACATTAATAAAAATACGAACTAATAAGAAGGAAAAGTTTCGACGCTTTAACCAAACTCATTAATTTTATAATTAAAACTATGAAATTTCAATAGGTACCATGACTAGAAGTGTCTTAAATGAATTCATAAATAGAAAAATCCAAGCATGACGAGTTATTAACAATATACTTCTGCTTAGGATGTATCGATAATCTTCCAGGTACATAATAATTGAGTAAATACCGCGTTAATTGGTAATGTTCCTAATCTGGAGATAAAATCCAGGCTTAACTCTGTTTCAGGCCCATTTTGTTTTCAAATATTGATGCATAATTAAAAAACTAATTGACTTGAGAGTTGGGCGGCTGAAACTCCGTGACTTTCATGGTCTATGACATATTTATGTATCGAATAAATATTAATGAAAATAATGCATGAGTTCTGATCTATTTTAAACCCTTTTTGATAAAGTAGGCCTCTAGAGCCGGGTGAAGTACAACCGCTGTTGCGTCACACTTGTATAGCATCACTTATAAGAGAAAATTAGATATTTTTTGATGAGAATCAAAATGTGACACAACAGCGCATTTATTTCATCTGAGCTCCAGATTACCGCATGTTAATAAAATGTTATTAAACTAAATAAAAACAAAATTTTCACTGGTTTCACATTAATACGTCTTAAATATTTAAAGCCCAGCTTTCCAATAATTCAAGTCAAGTTTAAAAAGTATCAATCTACATTCCAACCGGAACAAGCCTCTCAGAGGTCTTTCCAGGCTTAAGGAGTTGGACAATAATGGACTACGATTTTGGGCGGAGCTCATCTCGAGTATAAAACCAGAGTTCGATGAGGATTTCGACAGTCTGTATTCGGAACCAGTAAAGTGTGGAACTGAGGTGAGTTAGATAGGTCGTGTGAAAAATATCCTATTTCTGATCAATCTTATACCATTCATTTTTTAAAGAAAAAGCCGACAGTTTTCAAGTTTTGTGATATAAAGTTTAATAGCAAGGTTAAAAAATGCGACAATCGTCTTATTGTTTTAGAATAAAGTTTTAATTTAATTTCATATTTTTCAGGTACACTATCCAGTTTGTCTTTACTGAATCTGAGTAACTTTGCAGCTCATCAAACAAATTAAAAATGATGAGTGGAGAACTAGATTTGGAGTCGTCCAGCATGTTCGCTCCTACCAACACTGTCTACAATCAGCACATTTATTCGCAAGAGGTAAGAAAAGTATGATATGTTGGGTTTTACTAATTGAATAACTAAAAAACCAGATTACTGTGTCATGTTACATCTCTGATAAGTTTTATATTTTCAAATAAACCACCGGAGTTCGAATCCAGTACTTCCGGTTCAATTTGTACAGAAAATAAGGTACCACGTGGTAGGTGTTAAAAGTTGAAACAGAAATAAACTTCTTCACGTGGGTAATTTAAAAAAGCCTACGGGTTGATAATTGTGAAACAAAATTTACTATTTTTATTTAAGTGTATTATTAAATGCTATGGTTAGGATTATAAGAAAGTAATTTGCTTTGTAAAATAGGAGAATTGGAGATTTCATTCGCTATTAATGTCCTTGTAACTGACATTTAACACAAAATTTATAATCATATCGGTATATTTTAAACATTAGATTTTTACGAATTTAAGATATTAAAATATCTTTTACAAGTATTATCATTTTATCTGAATTTTTAGATTATATTAACATTTCCTTTGATTCTTCAGGTGAATTTCGCTACTGCATCACAAGATCTTAGCGACGAAAATGAGCGGGAGTCTTCTCCGCTAAACAATTATCATCACACCGAATTCCTTCAACCGAATCAGGATTATTTTGGTCATCGTAATTCGACAGCTGAACCAAGTAATCGACTAAATCTTACTAACCAGCGTAGTTTTGATATAGAGCAACTACAGCAATTGGAAAACATGCTGACTAATGATATTTTAGAATATGGATCAGATAACAAAAAGAAGAATCCAAAGAGGCTGAAGCGGACAACCAAATGTTTAAATAACCTCCATTCTCTTCCCGATAAAGAAAATCAACCTACATTTGATAATTTTACTACCAGAAGAAAGGAAGACGCAAGTTTACACCGTCCAGTTATGGGTACAGCTTTGAAATCCGGTGTTAGAGAAGGAAATAAAGGTAAAACCAAAGGAAAAGTACTTAGGCAACCTATGATGGGAATCCAGATGACTCAACTGAAGTACAGTGGACAGCAAATGTGATTTCGCTAAAGTTATTGAACTAACACTCCGCCTAGGGATACTGTTCGATATTTGTTATGTATTTATTTTATTAAATTGTTGGAATGAAAGAATAGTCTTAAATTTCATCCTTTTACTTTTCTATTTTGAATATCTTTGTGAATACAGATTATGAAGTGAAAACTTATGAGTAATTTGAAAACTTTTGCTATCATACGGATTAAATTTAAGGAAAAGTACCATAAACAAGTGATAGAAATTTTACCTATCGAAAGAGAACCTCTGGTCATTGTTTTGAAAACCGCAATATAAATAATCTTATCTTATGTATCCTAATATTTAAATAGTACAGAAAAGCGTTTTATTCATCTTACAGACTTAAACGGAAACATTTTATGATTGGGACTTTTTTACTATCGGGAGGAAATAATAAAATATTATTGCGGTTTTTGAAACGATAACCTACCTACTTTCAGCTGGAATGATAAAAATTTTATTCTAGTATTATACAACTACTGCAATAGCAAGAACTTTAGATATTATTCAATTAGCTGTAAAACAAATAAAGGTAAACTTTCGAAGTGTAGATTTTATGTTACTGATTTTTAGTATTTATCATTAAGAAATAAAAGCGAGACATGTCCCACATTAATTCGATTGTCATAAGTCTGAGACGCAATAAGAGCGGGTACCTATGCCTGTACTTCTTTTGATTTGTGGAAATAATAATAAATGTAGTTATAATGATATCCTATTGGAGAAAATATATGCATGATAAATAGACAGATAACGATTGACATTATATAAACCCACTCTCCGACTCATGAGAGTGTTCGGGTACTGAGAAGTTACCCCTATTTTATTATTAATTACATATTAAATGATAACTTAAAAACATTAATTGATTTATAGCCATGAAATTTAGATACTGAAAGGGCTTCCCATAGCCTTCAAACAATATATAACAGAAACTACTATCTAAATCATGTATTTATTTACTTACATATTTATGAGATCACATTAAATAAGTTATTATTTAATCTAACATTAACTGTCAACAAAGAATTAATGCATTCAATTATCATCAATTTAGTAACACTGCAATAAAAGTTAAGCGAACTCGTTTAAGAATTAGGACACTGATAATTACATCATGTCAATGTTACCAGCATGTGTATCAAATACGTGAGCAGTACTTTTTGACTTCAGTACCTATGTACTTATTTTTGGGTCTAGGCTGATTTTCCGAAAACGAATCGGCTGAAAACAAATTTTCCGAAAACTAATTCGCCGAAACGGATTTTCCGAATACGTCGTTGCCGAATCCCAAATTTGCCGAAAACCAATTTTCCGAAATATGGATTTGCCGAAGGACAAATTTTCCGAATGACGAATTTGTCGAAAATCAAATTTAATGTATTTAAAAGAACATCCTGTGGAACTTCGTAGTTCTCATCATTATATTTCATGCATAAAAAAAACATTTCTTATATGAATATGACATTGCTATATAAATTTGTGCTCCGCTAATTGGCATTACAAATAAAAAGGTTGATAGAAATCAATGTTTTTAACTGAAACAAATTTATTCATGCAAGTGACACTATAGTCGAATCCAGAAGTATATTAGGAAGATATAAAAATAACTAATAATTATGTTATTCATTACTAACAATTTTCCGAAATACGGATTTGCCGAAGGACAAATTTTCCGAATGACAAATTTGTAGAAATTGCGATCATCGCCTAGTGATTATCACTGAGCACTAATTCAATGCTATTCCTATGGAGCTGTTTTGCAACGAGCAATTAATTACTGCCGGGATATTATTCAATGTATTTCTATTGCTGGACGATCATCGTTGAGCGATAATTGCAATAATCGTTGCATGCAAATCGTACTTTAGCAACTGAATCCAAAATAAGAATCCCGTGCGTTCTATATATGGCGTATTTACACAAAGAATTTTATTTAAGTAATCATACGAAGTTTTTTATTTACATGTATTTTATTTAAATCGCTGTGATATATATCATTCCTGCATTAAAAGAAAGCACTATAACTGGATTATTCACAAAAAAATTAATAAACACATTATAGTAACACACAATCTAAAAACAAGCCAAACGCTCAAATAAATGAAATATAACATGCACCCAAAACTGACTGACTGAATAATGCTTGAATTTCTTTAAAATAAGAACAAAGACAAAGGATCGTTTAGTGGTACAAAGATTAACAGTTCGAGAGAATTATTAAAGGATAAATTTTAGTGTAACTAAGGGTTATGATTTCTTTATTTCGTTTCTTTTCTGTAACTTTTTGTATATTTTTACATTTGGATTTGAATAAGTCTTAAGGTAAATTTGACTTTCGGCGAATTGGTCTTTCGGCAAATCTTCACTTCGGCGAATCCGTTTTCGACAAATTTGGGTTACGGCAAATTCGTATTCGGAGATTCCGGTTTGGCAAATTAGGGTTCGGCGAATTAGTTTTCGGAGAATTTGGTCTCGGAAAATTCGTTTTCGGAAAATCCGCCTGATATCCTTATTTTTGAATTGTGTTGTTTCATGTTAAATTAAGGGAATCAGCTACCCTCAGAAAAAAAAATCCAAAAAGAGAAAAATCGAATTGTTTTTATTTATCAAAATCTCACCCAAAGGTGTCTAGAATAAACTGTCTGAATATTACTGTGATAAATATTCTGTAGCAGTGTAGTGGGGGTTGAGAGGGGGTGGCTAGGAACACATCCGCTTCCCACATCCCAGAGGGAGTGTTGGAGTTGATTTGGGGGTTATTTAAAGGAAAGTCAACCACCCCTACACTCTTGGCTCCAATGTGAAATCAGTGCCGCACTGAATGGCACAGATGTGTGTCGCTTGTGTAAGTGACACATTTTTATAGAGTGAGGTGACCTGATGGTAGAACTGCTTCAGTCTCTCCTGTAAATTTCTGATTTGTGATGAATGACGCCTAATTTCTCTGTTATTTTTTGTTATAAAGTGACGTTGCAAAGTTTTTTGGAATGAAATGGAGATGTTCTATACCGCTACACATTTTTTTTATATTCGATTTAGGAGAAAAATTATAGCTAAAAGAATTACATAAATCTGCAAAATATAGGACGTTCAATTTTTCATTATATATATTTCAAATATCACTTCTGCACAAAACATTTATTTTCGAATATCACATTGTGGAACACCTCTTTCTCAATGAATTCTGTCTCGTTTCTGTAAGTGAAAATGTGAAGCTGGAATTGAGCGTTGAAGTTACACCTAAAATGTTCATTTTCTATTAAATACTAGTTTACTAATGGTTTCAGCCAAATTTTAGCTTGAGCAAAATCATATTCTTTTGTCCTTTTCTACATGTATACTAAATTTAAAAACACTCTGATTATTTATAAAGAAAACGTTCTGACGGTAGCCGTTCCCCTTATAGAGAGGACATGTGGTTAAATTATCTCTCAGTAAATTTTTTTGTTTGTGATATCTTTCTAAGATATTAATTTTTGGTGAAACTATTGGAGACATTTTTAAACTTTAATAAACTCTGGTTTCTATATTTCTTATACGTAGTAAAAAGTATATAATATTTAATTGTAGTAGTCTTTTTCGAATGAGTAGCCTAGATTTGCATTGAACCATAATTTAAGAGTTAAAAAGTCATCTCTACTCTAAATTAAAATATCTGGAATTGCTTGTAGAGCTAAGGTTATATATCAAATCACAGTTAGAAGAAAATAATTCGATCAAATATTCTTTTCACAATTAAGTATACAAGAAATATTCACATTCAATTTTAACTCTAAGATTCAATAGAAGAAAAAGTACGAATACTTAGTAGGCATCTCTTACATATACCTATTCAAATACAGTGTTTTAAAATTCACAGATCTCTATAGATCAGAAAAATGTTATGATATATGAAAACTATTAGTAAGAAATACTTAATTAAGTACTTGGATTCTTTATATGGATCCATTGTCTTGGAATCAGCTTTGTTATTGTTTTGAATTTGTCGGATCTAGTTAGCCTATTGGATAATTGGACTTCTTCTTTGCTTGAAATTCAGATGCATGGAAGAAGAAGAAAGGAGAAAAGGAAAAAAAATTAAAATGTGAAACCAAATTCGAAATGGTTTGCAGTTTCATAACCAGTAACCATAGTTCTAATGAATAGAGAAATAAAAAAAAATAGAGTGGAGGCAACCTTTAAATGGAACCGAGAGAAAAATTCGTACTAATACGAATTATCTCGTTTTACATTGATGTAATAATATTTTGGAGACATAGAGTATGAATAGCTAACATATATGTGTTCTTCCTTGTAATTGAAATGTATCGTCTTTTAAACACAAAAATGTGTGTTCAGTAACTCCTAACCTTTCAGTGTTTAAAGAAAATAAGATATTTAACCTTTAATTTTTCACGTAAATTAGAATTTATTGAACCTATATAATATACCAAAAATATCAATATACCAGAAAATTTACCTGATTTTATTGCGGGGTGAGTGGGAGTTATCAAACTTTCAGAAAATAGGCAAAAAAACTACCTTAATAAAACTCTAACTAATTCAGTTTATCTTTAAAATTGTAAACAATTTTAGATATAATTGATATTGTGTTGGCTGTTTGAAATGATTTTTATCTTTTTTTTTTTTTTGTATTTTATAAACTCTTATGATTAAATTATAGTTTTCCTTGTTGCACCTATAAGGAAATAATTAGAAGTCAGTTTTGGGATATAATTATATATACCTTATTTGAGATATTTCCAGATAATTTTTTTCTTTTATTAAAAATAACGTTAGATACAACAAAGATTATACATACTTTTAAAATCAAATTGAATGTGTGCGTTCAAAACAAGCATTCTAATATCGAAATATCCATGTATTTCTCATTGCCACAGGTCACCATATTCTAGAACATACTTCATAACATTCACGAGGAAAAACTTTTAAATGTCTTAAAATTGATCAATCTAGGATGGAAAGAAATGTTATTTGAATCATAATATCATCACAAATATTTTATCATTTCCTTACGTATAGTAAGGAAATGAGGAAATATAAATTGTTGAAGCAAGATTCAAGGAGAAACAAGAAAATATTTATAATGATAGAGTTTCAATTAACAATATGAATTTATTTGCGTAAATTTCACGATCTGAAACACATATAAAACCGAAAATTTAATTAAGTCTGAAGCCTGGTGCCCAACTTTTTTTCCATTTGTTGTGTATCATGTACCCCCAATGAATCTCTCCTAACTGTCATTTCTTTACCGATCATTACACATATACATAACAAATGTTACACATCAGATCAATTTTAAGGACAAACTATACCTACATTGGCATGTTACCTTATAGACTGCATTAAATAATAATGATCTAATAATTTCAACTAGGTACGTATACGCTGCTTCCAGAGCTAATAGGTAACATCAAATATTATATAATTCACTCAAGACACGAGGGTTGACTAACGAGGGACGACTCAGTTTCACCCAATTATTGCGTAACGTGCAAGTCGGTGCATATAAACAGCTCTGCAAGTCCAACAAGACCATCAAACTGTACCACAGCTTCGAATAACTAACATCACACACACCAAAGCTCACCAAAATGGTACGAATTGAATGAATAAACATATCTATTTCTAGTTAGTAGAGAACAGTCTAGTAATCATGTAAATTCTTTCAATCAAAAATAATTAAAATACCTCACCCATTTTGAAGTGGACTACCATATTAACTCTAAATTAGTAAACTAAATCGTGGAAAATTGGAAAAATTACCTTTAATATGATTTGAACATCATGCTTCAGACGCTTTTAAACTTTTACGAAACAATCTCATAATAATTCATTTAAAAATAAACTGCAGTTTGAATAATTTTTGGAATCTTTTCTGTTTGGGGTATACAACTAAATTTAATTTGAATTGTTAGTTTCTTGTGTATTTTATGACCAAAGAATCCGAAAAACTAACAATTTTTTGTTATAACTAAGATATTTTGATCTACGAGAGTTCAAAGTTATTTAAATATTAAGAACTTTAAAAAAACTCGTGTGTTCAATTAAAATATTCAAACATGACAGATTTTCAATAGATGAAGCTATCATGTAGTTTTTTCTTTTTGTATCCGCTAGTTTGTTGTACTGGACACTTCATGATTTTGGAGGGTTCGGGGGAGTGGTACGTTTCCCTATGTACAATTATACATATATAAAGTACTTCCTTTTTCGGTGCGATTTTCCATTCATTATTTCAATACTGATAATGTGTAACGGATTGTGTGTTGCCTCCCAAACTTCCCTGACAGGTAATTAAACAATCATGAAGTGTGCACTGTGCAGTACAACAAGCTAGAGGATACAACAAACTACATTACAGCCATCTACGTGGAGATTCTTCATAATGAAAACAAATTTCAAACTTTAAGTTTCATCAGTATTAGATAGGGAATAAATAACTTTAAATCCTCATGGCTCAAAAAGTTTTAGTTTCTACAAAGAACTGTTATGATTTTCGGATTCTTTGGACAAACATACATAAGAATTTTTTTAATTTGGCGGTATGCCTCAAAATGGAACAATCCAATTTTACTGTTCAAACTCATTCAACAGTTAGACAGGAATTTAACCTGGTATATTTTCTATTACAGAGAGGATTAGTCGCGATCTTGATGTTGGCAACAGTCGTTGCTGGCCAAAGCCAATACAGGCAATACTCTGGAGTATTACCAGTGGATGATACACCAAGATACAACGATAATGGTTTCTCCACCAGCTCTAGAAGCTTCTTCCCCATGATGGATTTCGAACCCCTGCTCGAAGCAGTTTCCCAATGGAGAGTAATGGCCGGTCACCTGAACGTGATGCTCAAAGAGATGAACGAAGTGACTTTCCCAGCCCTGAACGCAGCTGCTCTGAAATCTCTGCCCAATGTTGTCGAAATGGCAAAGAACTCTGCTAACTTGATGCAGGAACTCAACCAGGCTTCTGGTCCCCCAATTCAGGACTACACTTACCAACTTAGCAAGTACAACAATGAAGGAGGACGTTTCCCCGCACCAACCCCTGAACTCAGGAACCTCCTCGCCAGTTTCGTCCAGTAACTCTCATATGATCATTTTACATTCATAATATACAAAAAATATATTAAAATAAAATTTAATATAATCAAACGGTTTTTCCTAAAATCATTGTCCGTCGAAATTTGAAATAGAAGATTGTTTTGATGATTCGGGTGTCTACATTATAAATAAGACATTATAAATAAAGATCCATTTGCCAATATATCAGAGCAAATTCTCGATGTTCAGGCTAATTACAATATATTTTACTAATCTCGTTTCTATGATTAGAAATTAGCGATGGTTTAGATTTCAACGTGGGTAGTATAACATAACTACACTAAACAAATAAATTTTCTTTCCAATATGACTGAAAGAAGAAAAATTACGAGAAAATATTCTTAAATTATTTTGTAACAACCATCACTCAAATCACAGTTTCTAATTTTGAAATTATTTTGAAATCTTAGAAAATTATCATCGTGTACCCGGAACAATTTCAATATGTCTTTATGAATTACAATTATTTTAATTTGTTTTTGGAAATATGGAATTAGTCAACTATATGAAAATAATGACGGATACATTTTACCTTGATTGTACGCATAAGCTGTAATTCTGTCATTTCCGTTCATATTTACGAAAATGTTAAACTAGGATAGCTGACCTGTACTGGAAATCCACCATCTGAAGATATCTAGGAACTAGGCAGTTTCCTAGTATATGTTATTTATTTTTCTAAATCAAAGTTATCTTACAAACAATTATTTAGCTCAAGTGAAAGCAAAATCGACTAAAATATTAATAAAAATACGAACTAATAAGAAGGAAAAGTTTCGACGCTTTAACCAAACTCATTAATTTTCTAATTAAAACTATGAAATTTCAATAGGTACCATGACTATAAGTGTCTTAAATGAATTCATAAATAGAAAAATCCAAGCATGACGAGTTATTAACAATATACTTCTGCTAAGGACGTATCGATAATCCTCTTGGTAAAATGTGTGAGATTCTAAATAATAATGGAGTAAACACCGCGTTAATTGGTAATGTTCCTAATCTGGAGATAAAATCCAGGCTTAACTCTGGTTTAGGCCCCATTTTGTTTTCAAATATTGATGCATAATTAAAAAACTAATTGGCTTGAGAGTTGAGCGGCTGAAACTCCGTGACTTTCATGGTCTATGACATATTTATGTATCGAATAAATATTAATGAAAATAATGCATGAGTTCTGATCTATTTTAAACTCTTTTTGATAAAGTAGGCCTCTAGAGCCGGGTGAAGTACAACCGCTGTTGCGTCACACTTGTATAGCATCACTTATAAAAGAAAATTAGATATTTTTTGATGAGAATCAAAATGTGACACAACAGCGCATTTATTTCATCTGAGCTCCAGATTACCGCATGTTAATAAAATGTTATTAAACTTAATAAAAACAAAATTTTCACTGGTTTCACATTAATACGTCTTAAATATTTAAAGCCCAGTTTTCCAATAATTCAAGTCAAGTTTAAAAAGTATCAATCTACATTCCAACCGGAACAAGCCTCTCAGAGGTCTTTCCAGGCTTAAGGAGTTGGACAATAATGGACTACGATTTTGGGCGGAGCTCATCTCGAGTATAAAACCAGAGTTCGATGAGGTTTTCGTCAGTCTGTATTCGAAACCAGTAAAGTGTGGAACTGAGGTGAGATAGATAGGTCGTGTGAAAAAAATCCTATTTCTGATCAATCTTATACCATTCATTTTTTAAAAAAAAGCCGACAGTTTTCAAGTTCTGTGATATAAAGTTTAATAGCAAGGTTAAAAATTGCTACAATCGTCTTATTGTTTTAGAATAAAGTTTTAATTTAATTTCATATTTTTCAGGTACACTATCCAGTTAGTCTTTACTGAATCTGAGTAACTTTGCAGTTCATCAAACAAATTAAAAATGATGAGTGGAGAACTAGATTTGGAGTCGTCCAGCATGTTCGCTCCTACCAACACTGTCTACAATCAGCACATTTATTCGCAAGAGGTAAGAAAAGTATGATATGTTGGGTTTTACTAATTGAATAACTAAAAAAACAGATTACTGTGTCATGTTACATTTCTGATAAGTTTTATATTTTCAAATAAACCACCGGAGTTCGAATCCAGTACTTCCGGTTCAATTTGTACAGAAAATAAGGTACCACGTGGTAGGTGTTAAAAGTTGAAACAGAAATAAACTTCTTCACGTGGGTAATTTAAAAAAGCCTACGGGTTGATAATTGTAAAACAAAATTTACTATTTTTATTTAAGTGTATTATTAAATGCTATGGTTAGGATTATAAGAAAGTAATTTGCTTTGTAAAATAGGAGAATTGGAGATTTCATTCGCAAATCATGTCCTTGTAACT
This sequence comes from Caprella mutica, assembly GCA_947561585.1. NCBI lineage: Eukaryota > Metazoa > Arthropoda > Malacostraca > Amphipoda > Caprellidae > Caprella > Caprella mutica. The sequence continues at coordinate 154,370 of CANNZV010001265.1, read as the reverse complement.
GACATTTAACACAAAATTTATAATCATATCGGTATATTTTAACCATTAGGTTTTTACGAATTTAAGATATTAAAATATCTTTTACAAGTATTGTCATTTTATCTTAATTTTTAGATTATATTAACATTTCATTTTATTCTTCAGGTGAATTTCGCTTCTGCATCTCAAGATCTTAGCGACGAAAATGAGCGGCAGTCTTCTCCGCTAAACAATTATCATCACACCGAATTCCTTCAACCGACTCAGGATTATTTTGGTCATCGTAATTCGACAGCTGAACCAAGTTCTCGACTAAATCTTACTAACCAGCGTAGTTTTGATATAGAGCAACTACAGCAATTGGAGAACATGCTGACTAATGATAATTTAGAATTTGGATCTGCCAACAAAAAGAAGAATCCAAAGAAGAAGCTGAAGCGGACAACCAAATGCTTAAATAATCTCCATTCTCTTCCCGACAAAGAAAATCAACCTACATTTGATAATTTTACTAGCAGAAGAAAGGAAGACGCAAGTTCACACCGTCCAGTTATGGGTACAGCTTTGAAATCCGGTGTTAGAGAAGGAAATAAAGGTAAAACCAAAGGAAAATTACTTAGACAACCTATGATGGGAATCCAGATGACTCAACTGAAGTACAGTGGACAGCAAATGTGATTTCGCTAAAGTCATTGAACTAACACTCCGCATAGGGATACTGTTCGATGTTTGTTATGTATGTATTTTATTAAATTGTTGTTATGAAAGAATAGTCTTAAATTTCATCCTTTTATTTTTCTATTTTCAATATCTTTGTGAATAGAGATTATAAAGTGAAAACTTATGAGTAATTTGAAAACATTTGCTATCATACGGATTAAATTTAAGGAAAAGTACCATAAAAAAGTAATAGAAATTTGAACTATCGAAAGAGAACCTCTGGTCACTGTTTTGAAAACCGCAATATAAATAATCTTATCTTATGTATCCTAATATTTAAATAGTACAGAAAAGCGTTTTGTTCATCTTACAGACTTAAACGGAAACATTTTATGATTGGGACTTTTTTACTATCGGGAGGAAATAATAAAATATTATTGCGGTTTTTGAAACGATAACCTACCTACTTTCAGCTGGAATGATAAAAATTTTATTCTAGTATTATACAACTACTGCAATTGCAAGAACGGTCAGATTTAGATCATTTAAACTTTAGATATTATTCAATTTGCAGTAAAACAAATAAAGGTAAACTTTCGAAGTGTAGATTTTATGTTACTGATTTTTAGTATTTATCATTAAGAAATAAAAGCGAGACATGTCCCACATTAATTCGATTGTCATAAGTCTGAGACGCAATAAGAGCGGGTACCTATGCCTGTACTTCTTTTGATTTGTGGAAATAATAATAAATGTAGTTATAATGATATCCTATTGGAGAAAATATATGCATGATAAATAGACTGATAACGATTGACATTATATAAACCCACTCTCCGACTCATGAGAGTGTTCGGGTACTGAGAAGTTACCCCCATTTTATTATTAATTACATCTTAAATGATAACTTAAAAACATTAATTGATTTATAGCCATGAAATTTAGATACTGAAAGGGCTTCCCATAGCCTTCAAACAATATATAACAGAAACTACTATCTAAATCATGTATTTATTTACTTACATATTTATGAGATCACATTAAATAAGTTATTATTTAATCTCTCATTAACTGTCAACAAACAATTAATGCATCTAATTATCATCAATGTAGTAACACTGCAATAAAAGTTAAGCAAACTCGTTTAAGAATTAGGACACTGATAATTACATCATGTCAATGTTAGATATGTGAGCAGTACTTTTTGACTTCAGTATCTATGTACTTATTTTTGGGTCTAGGCTGATTTTCCGAAATTGAATTGGCTGAAAACAAATTTTCCGAAAACTAATTCGCCGAAACGGATTTTCCGAATACGTCGTTGCCGAATTCCAAATTTGCCGAAATATGGATTTGACGAAGGACAAATTTTCCGAATGACGAATTTGTCGAAAATCAAATTTAATGTATTTAAAAGAACATCCTGTGGAACTTCGTAGTTCTCATCATTATATTTCATGCATAAAAAACACACATTTCTTATATGAATATGACATTGCTATATAAATTTGTGCTCCGCTTATTGGCATTACAAATAAAAAGGTTGATAGAAATCATTGTTTTTAACTGAAACAAATTCATTCATGCAAGTGACACAATCGTCGAATCCAGAAGTATATTAGGAAGATATAAAAATAACTAATAATTATGTTATTCATTACTAACAATTTTCCGAAATATGGATTTGCCGAAGGACAAATTTTCCGAATGACAAATTTGTAGAAATTGCGATCATCGCCTAGTGATTATCACTGAGCAATAATTCAATGCTATTCCTATGGAGCTGTTTTGCAACGAGTAATTAATTACTGCCGGGATATTATTCAATGTATTCCTATTGCTGGACGATCATCGTTGAGCGATAATTGCAATAATCGCTGCATGCAAATCGTACTTTAGCAACTGAATCCAAAATAAGAATCCCGTGCGTTCTATATATGGCGTATTTACACAAAGAATTTTATTTTAGTAATCACACAAAGTTTTTTATTTACATGTATTTTATTTAAATCGCTGTGGTATATATCATTCCTGCATTAAAAGAAAGCACTATAAATGGATTATTCACAAAAAAATGAATAAACACGTTATAGTAACACACACTCTAAAAACAAGCCAAACGCTCAAATAAATGAAATATAACATGCACCCAAAACTGACTGACTGAATAATGCTTGAACCTCTTTAAAATAAGAACAAAGACAAAGGATCGTTCAGTGGTACGAAGATTAACAGTTAGAGAGAATTATTAAAGGATAAATTTTAGTGTAACTAAGGGTTATGATTTTTTAATTTCGTTTCATTTTTGTAACTTTTTGTATATTTTTACATTTGGTTTTGAATAAGTCTTAAGGTAAATAATTTGACTTTCGGCAAATCTTCACTTCGGCGAATCCGTTTTCGACAAATTTGGGTTTCGGCAAATTCGTATTCGGAGATTCCGGTTTGGCAAAATAGGGTTCGGCGAATTAGTTTTCGGAGAATTTGGTTTCGGAAAATCTGCCTGATACCCTTATTTTGACTTGTGTTGTTTCATGTTAAATTAAGGGAATCGGCTACCCTCAGAAAAAAAAATTCCAAAAAGAGAAAAATCAAATTGTTTTTATTTATCAAAATCTCACCTAATGGTGTCTAGAATAAACTGTCTGAATATTACTGTAATAAATATTCTGTAGCAGTGTAGTGGGGGTTGAGAGGGGGTGGCTAGGAACACATCCGCCTCCTACATCCCAGAGGGAGTGTTGGAGTTGATTTGGGGGTTATTTGAGGGAAAGTCAACCACCCCTACACTCTTGGCTCCAATGTGAAATCAGTGCCGCACTGAATGGCACAGATGTGTGTCGCTTGTGTAAGTGACACATCTTTCTAGAGTGAGGTGACCTGATGGTAGAACTGCTTCAGTCTCTCCTGTAAATTTCTGATTTGTGATGATTGACGCCTAATTTCTCTGTCATTTTTTCTCTGTCACCTATTCAAATACAGTGTTTTAAAATTCACAGATCTCTAGATCAGAAAAATGTTATGATAAATGAAAACTATTAGTAAGAAATACTTAATTAGGTACTTGGATTCTTTATATGGATCCATTGTCTTGGAATCAGCTTTGTTATTGTTTTGAATTTGTCGGATCTAGTTAGCCCATTGGATAATTGGACTTCTTCTTTGCTTGAAATTCAGATGGAAGAAGAAGAAAGGAGGAAAGGAAAAAAAATTTAAATGTAAAACCAAATTCGAAATGGTTTGCAGTTTCATAACCAGTAACCATAGTTCTAATGAATAGAGAAATAAAAAAAAATAGTGTAGGGGACCTTTAGATGCATGTACTGAGAGGAATTATCTCGTTTTATATTGATGTAATCATATTTTGGAGACATAGAGTATGAATAGCAAACTTATATGTGTTCTTCCTTGTAATTGAAATGTATCGTCTTTTAAACACAAAAATGTGTGTTCAGTTACTCCTAACTTTTCAGTGTTTGAAGAAAAAAATTAACCTTTAATTTTCACGTAAATTAGAATTTTTTAAACCTATATAATATATCAAAAATATCAATATACCAGAAAAATTTACCTGATTTTATTGCAGGGTGAGTGGGAGTTATCAAACTTTCAGAAAATAGGCAAAAAAAATTTACCGTAATGAAACTCTAACTAATTCAGTTTATCTTTAAAATTGTAAATAATTTTGTATATTTTTGATATTGTGTTAGTTAATTGAAATGATTTTTGTCTTTTGTTTTTGTTTTTTGTATTTTATAAACTCTTATGATTAAATCATAGTTTTCCTTGTTGCACCTATAAGGAAGTTTTTGGTTATAATTATACGTACCTTATTTAAGTTATTTCCAGATATCTTTTTTTTTTATTAAAAATAACGTTAGATACAACAAAGATTATATATACTTTTAAAATCAAATTGAATGTGTACGTACAAAACAAGCATTCTAATATCGAAATATCCATGTATTTCTCATTGCCAAAGGTCAGCATATTCTAGAACATACTTCATAACATTCACGAGGAAAATCTTTTTAATGTCTTAAAACTGATCAATCTAGGATGGAAAGAAATGTTATTTGTATCATAATATCATCACAAATATTTAATCATTTCCTTACGTATAGTAAGGAAATGAGGAAATATAAATTGTTGGAGCAAGATTCAAGGAGAAACAAGAAATATTTATAATGATAGAGTTTCAATTAACAATATGAATTTATTTGCGTAAATTTTTTACGATCTAAAACACATATAAAACTAAAACTTTAATTAAGTCTGAAGCCTGGTGCTCAACTTTTTTTCCATTTGTTGTGTATCATGTACCCCCAATGAATCTCTCCTAACTGTCATTTCTTTACCGATCATTACACATATACATAACAAATGTTACACATCAGATCAATTTAAAGGACAAACTATACCTACATTGGCATGTTACCTTATAGGCTGCATTAAATAATAATGATCTAATAATTTCAACTAGGTACGTATACGCTGTTTCCAGAGCTAATAGGTAACATCAAATATTATATAATTCACTCAAGACACGAGGGTTGACTAACGAGGGACGACTCAATTTCTTCCAATTATTGCGTAACGTGCAAGTCGGTGCATATAAACAGCTCTGCAAGTGCAACAAGACCATCAAACTGTACCACAGCTTCGAATAACTAACATCACACACACCAAAGCTCACCAAAATGGTACGAATTGAATGAATAAATATACCTATTTCTAGTTAGTAGAGTACAGTCTAGTAATCATGTAAATTCTTTCAATCAGAAATAATTAAAATACCTCACCCATTTTGAAGTGGACTACCATATTAACTCTAAATTAGTAAACTAAATCGTGGTAAATTGGAAAAATTACCTTTAATATGATTTGAACATCATGCTTCAGATGCTTTTAAACTTTTACGAAACAATCTCATAATAATTCATTTAAAAATAAACTGCAGTTTGAATAATTTTTGGTATCTTTTCTGTTTGGGGTATACAACTAAATTTAATTTGAATTGTTATTGTCTTGTGTATTTTATGACCAAAGAATCCGAAAAACTAAAAAAAAATTGTTATAACTAAGACATTTTGATCTACGAGAGTTCAAAGTTATTTAAATATTAAGAACTTTAAGAAAACTCGTGTGTTCAATTAAAATATTCAAACATTAGACATTTTCAATATATGAAGCTATCATGTAGTTTTTTCTTTTTGTATCCGCTAGTTTGTTGTACTGGACACTTCATGATTTTGGAGGGTTCAGGGGAGTGGCACGTTTCCCTATATACAATTATACATATATAAAATACTTCCTTTTTCGGTGCGATTTTCCATTCATTACTTCAATACGGATAATGGATTGTGTGTCGCCTCCCAAACTTCCCTGACAGGAAATTAAACAATCATGAAGTGTGCACTGTGCAGTACAACAAGCTAGAGGATACAACAAACTACATTACAGCCATCTACGTGGAGATTCTTCATAATGAAAACAAATTTCAAACTTTAACTTTCATCAGTATTAGATAGGGAATAAATAACTTTAAACCCTCATGGCACAAAAAGTTTTAGTTTTTACAAAGAACTGTTATGATTTTCGGATTCTTTGGACAATCTTACATAAGAATTTTTTAATTTGGCGGTATGCCTCCAAAATGAACAATCCAATTTTAGTGGTCAAACTCGTTCAACAGTTAGACAGGAATTTAACCTGGTATATTTTCTATTACAGAGAGGATTAGTCGCGATCTTGATGTTGGCAGCAGTCGTTGCTGGTCAAAGCCAATATAGGCAATACTCTGGAGTATTACCAGTGGATGATACACCTAGATACAACGACAATGGTTTCTCCACCAACTCCAGAAGCTTCTTCCCCATGATGGATTTCGAACCCCTGCTCGAAGCCGTTTCCCAATGGAGAGTAATGGCCGATCACCTGAACGTGATGCTCAAAGAGATGAACGAAGTCACTTTCCCAGCCTTGAACGCAGCTGCTCTGAAATCTCTGCCCAATGTTGTCGAAATGGCACAGAACTCTGCTAACTTGATGCAGGAACTCAACCAGGCTTCTGGTCCCCCAATTCAGGACTACACTTACCAACTTAGCAAGTACAACAATGAAGGAGGACGTTTCCCCGCACCAACCTCTGAACTCAGGAACCTCCTCGCCAGTTTCGTCCAGTAACTCTCATATGATCATTTTTCATTCATAATATACAAAAAATATATTAAAATAAAATTTAATATAATCAAACGGTTTTTCCTAAAATCATTGTCCGTCGAAATTTGAAATAGAAGATTGTTTTGATGATTCGGGTGTCTACATTATAAATAAGATAAAGTAATTTGCCACTTGCATACAATTTTATAAGAAGAATCCATTTGCCGATATATCACAGCATATATTCTCGATGCTTAGGCTAATTACAATATATTTTACTAATTCTCGTTTCCATGATTAGAAATTAGCGATGGTTTAGATTTTAACGTAGGTAGTATAACATAGCTAAACTAATCAAATAAATTTTCTTTCCAATATGATTGAAAGAAGAAAAATTACGAGAAAATATTCTTAAATTATTTTGTAACAACCATCACTCAAATCACAGTTTTCTAATTGAAATTATTTTTAAATCTTAGAAAATTATCATCGTGTACCCGGAACAATTTCAAAATGTCTATATGAATTACAATTATTTTAATTTGTTTTTGGAAATATGGAATTAGTTAACTATATGAAAATAATGACGGATACATTTTACCTTGATATACGTATAAGCTGTAATTCTGTCATTTCCGTTCATATTTTCGAAAATGTTAAGCCAGGATAGCTGACCTGTACTGGAAATCCACCATCTGAAGATATCTAGGAACTAGGCAGTTTCCTAGTATATGTTATTTATTTTTTTAAATCAAAGTTATCTTACAAACAATTATTTAGCTCAAGTGAAAGCAAAATCGACTAAAATATTAATAAAAATACGAACTAATAAGAAGGAAAAGTTTCGACGCTTTAACCAAACTCATTAATTTTCTAATTAAAACTATGAAATTTCAATAGGTACCATGACTATAAGTGTCTTAAATGAATTCATAAATAGAAAAATCCAAGCATGACGAGTTATTAACAATATACTTCTGCTAAGGACGTATCGATAATCCTCTTGGTAAAATGTGTGAGATTCTAAATAATAATGGAGTAAACACCGCGTTAATTGGTAATGTTCCTAATCTGGAGATAAAATCCAGGCTTAACTCTGTTTCAGGCCCCATTTTGTTTTCAAATATTTATGCATAATTAAAAAACTAATTGGCTTGAGAGTTGAGCGGCTGAAACTCCGTGACTTTCATGGTCTATGACATATTTATGTATCGAATAAATATTAATGAAAATAATGCATGAGTTCTGATCTATTTTAAACTCTTTTTGATAAAGTAGGCCTCTAGAGCCGGGTGAAGTACAACCGCTGTTGCGTCACACTTGTATAGCATCACTTATAAAAGAAAATTAGATATTTTTTGATGAGAATCAAAATGTGACACAACAGCGCATTTATTTCATCAGAGCTCCAGATTACCGCATGTTAATAAAATGTTATTAAACTAAATAAAAACAAAATTTTCACTGGTTTCACATCAATACGTCTTAAATATTTAAAGCCCAGCTTTCCAATAATTCAAGTCAAGTTTAAAAAGTATCAATCTACATTCCAACCGGAACAAGCCTCTCAGAGGTCTTTCCAGGCTTAAGGAGTTGGACAATAATGGACTACGATTTTGGGCGGAGTTCATCTCGAGTATAAAACCAGAGTTCGATGAGGTTTTCGTCAGTCTGTATTCGGAACCTGTAAAGTGTGGAACTGAGGTGAGTTAGATAGATCGTGTGAAAAATATCCTATTTCTGATCAATCTTATACCATTCATTTTTTAAAGAAAAAGCCGACAGTTTTCAAGTTCTGTGATATAAGGTTTAATAGCAAGGTTAAAAAATGCTACAATCGTCTTATCGTTTTAGAGTAAAGTTTTAATTTAATTTCATGTTTTTCAGGTACCCTATCCAGTTTGTCTTTACTGAATCTGAGTAACTTTGCAGTTCATCAAACAAATTAAAAATGATGAGTGGAGAACTAGATTTGGAGTCGTCCAGCATGTTCAGTCCCACCAACACTGTCTACAATCAGCACATTTATCCGCAAGAGGTAAGAAAAGTATGATATGTTGGGTTTTACTTATTGAATAACTAAAAAACAGATTACTGTGTCATGTTACATCTCTGATATGTTTTATATTTTCAAATAAACCACCGGAGTTCGAATCCAGTACTTCCGGTTCAATTTGTACAGAAAATAAGGTACCACGTGGTAGGTGTAAAAAGTTAAAACTGAAATAAACTTCTTCACGTGGGTAATTTAAAAAGCCTACAGGTTGATAACAGTGAAACAAAATTTACTTTTTTTATTAAGTGTATTAATAAATACTATGGTTAGGATTATATGAAAGTAATTTGCTTTGTAAAATTGGAGGATTGGAGATTTCATTCGCTATTAATGTCCTTGTAACTGACATTTAACACAAAATTTATAATCATATTGGTATATTTTAACCATTAGGTTTTTACGAATTTTAGATATTAAAATATCTTTTACAAGTATTATCATTTTATCTGAATTTTTAGATTAAATTAACATTTCCTTTGATTCTTCAGGTGAATTTCGCTTCTGCATCACAAGATCTTAGCGACGAAAATGAGCGGGAGTCTTCTCCGCTAAACAATTATCATCACACCGAATTCCTTCAACCGAATCAGGATTATTTTGGTCATCGTAATTCGACAGCTGAACCAAGTAATCGACTAAATCTTACTAACCAGCGTAGTTTTGATATAGAGCAACTGCAGCAATTGGAGAACATGCTGCCTAATGATAATTTAGAATTTGGATCAGATAACAAAAAGAAGAATCCAAAGAAGAAGTTGAAGCGGACAACCAAATGTTTAAATAACCTCCATTCTCTTCCCGATAAAGAAAATCAACCTACATTTGATAATTTTACTAGCAGAAGAAAGGAAGACGCAAGTTCACACCGTCCAGTTATGGGTACAGCTTTGAAATCCGGTGTTAGAGAAGGAAATAAAGGTAAAACCAAAGGAAAATTACCTAGACAACCTATGATGGGAATCCAGATGACTCAACTGAAGTACAGTGGACAGCAAATGTGATTTCGCTAAAGTTATTGAACTAACACTCCGCCTAGGAAAACTATGCTACCCACAACTGGGTTATTTAATTGTTATGTATGTACTTTATTAAATTGTTGTTATGAAAGAATAGTCTTAAATTTCATCCTTTTATTTTTCTATTTTCAATATCTTTGTGAATACAGATTACGATGTGAAAACTTATGAGTAATTTGAAAACCTTTGCTATCATACGGAATAAATTTAAGGAAAAGTGCCATAAAAAAGTGATAAGAAATTTTACCTATCGAAAGAGTACCTTTGGTATTTATTTGTCTTGAAACAAATTATATAGTATTTAAAGTCTAACTGATCTCACTCTCATTGGTTCTTGAGATTTTAATAGTTCTATAACTAGAAATATAATTTCTTAAATTTTTGTGTAATTCCAGCCGGAAGTAGGAAGGTCATTGTTTTGAAAACCGCAATATTAATAATCTTATCTTAAGTATCCTAATATTTAAATAGTACAGATAAACTGTTTGTTCATCTTAAACGGAAACTTTTATGATTGGGAACATTTTAGTTATGAAATAATTATAAATTTTTTGCGGTTTTCGAAACTTTCACTTCCGGCTGGGATGATATAAAAACAAAGAAATTTAATTCTAGTAATATACATTTATTACAATCACAAGAACAGATTAGAGTGAGAACATTTAGACTTTAGATATTATCTAATTTGTTGTCAAACTATTAAATACCACAGGTAATATTTTGATGGCTAGAATTATAAAGCTATAATTATAAAGCTTTAATTATGGGTTTTAAAAGAATTTTTTGACTGAAAATTTTAGTGGGTAATTCTTCCTGAATATCGTAACTATTTGTTTACTTTAAAAATCACATTATGGATGGTAAAAAGTTACTCAAGTCAAGAAAATTAAAGGGGAGACATGTCCTACACTTAATAGATTGTCATACTTCTGAGACGTAATAAGAGAGGGGTATATCTGTATTTTTAAATTCGATTTTGGTAAATAACATTATGGGTAGGTGCAAAATTATTTCGTGATAAGGGAAAAGAGATGCGTGATATATAGACTGATAACGATCGAGTGCCATTATTTAAACCGGGAGGGATCAATTACGAGTAAGATATTAAAGAATTAACTAAAATGGAAACGATGATTTTGTAGTAAGATTTAAAGAAAACAGTGAAAAATACAATATTATATTTTGGAAACGACAGATTAGGGGGAAAATTATTAGCAAACGCATAATTAACAAATTCATAAAATGAGAGAAAATTATTATTGGTAAAACAAGTTGAGGTACATTTATATGATATAAAATATTTGGCAACACTTTATTTCAGAAGAAACTAATTATTAGTATTATATTTAATAAAGAATCAAATTATAGTATTATAATTCTCAGTTAACTATTTTGAAAACACTTTAAATGAGGTAAAATATTTTAATATAAGTTCATTACATAACTAAGGTCAAGGATTATTAATCTGCAAACTGCACACAATTCGGTTCTGTAAATATTTTTTAATATGCTTGTAAAGTTTTTCATGTTCTGTGTACAGTAATTGTACGAAACACTATTCTGACGCGGAAGAAAAAGATTGTACAATATTTGTTTTATAATAAATTTAAATTTATTATTTAGAGGGGTTTGAAGAATTTATGTCATTTTTTTTTTCAATAAATCCTTATCCTAATTTTATAAACAAACCTTGTATTTTCCTGAAGTATATACACTTTTTTAAATAAATTTATCCAATTTTGAATTGACTATACCTACATAGTACCTGGTTGGCATTCAAAACAAACGGTGTACATTCTTTTTCTTTGGACTGAAAATTAGCAAGTAGGAAGTAAATTTGGTTTTGAAGAGTTTCGATTAAAAAAAATCTTTAAAAGCATATCAGAGTAAATATATGCAATCAAATTTTATGAGGGTTGCATCAAAATGATAAGAAACATAAGCCTCATTGATTAAAACAAAAAAGATTGCTAGGAGGGGACCTTTAATTCTGGAGCCTCCAAACGCTATATAACAGGAACAAATTATCTAAAACACGTGTTTAATTACTCACATTCTCATGAGATCACATCAAGGAAGTTTTATTTAATCTCATAATAACTATCAAAGCAACATCTAATGAGCAAACAATTAATGCATATAATTTCACATCGATTTATTAGCAGAGAAAAAAGTCAAGCAAACTCGTTTATGAATTAGGATTCACTGATAATTACATCACGTTAATGTTATCAGCATATGCATAAGATACGTGAGCATTATTTTAATGCACAGATGTAGTTGAAAATTACATATAAAACTAATTGAGAAGATATATACGAATCGAAAAATTATCCATGTATTTTTTTTTACTTGTTTTTTAAAGATCCCCTCCACTCTATTTTTTCTATTTCTCTATTCATTAGAACTAAGGTTACTGGTTATAAAACTGCAAACCATTTCAAATTTGGTTCCATATTTTTATCATATGTAATTTTGTAATTTAAGTCTTCAATCTTGATTTTCTTCTTCCCTCCGAATTTCAAGAAAGAAAAAGCACTACTCATTGCCGACAATTCAAAACAATAACAAAGCTGATAGATATATTAAATGGTCACATATAAAGTTACCTGAATACTATTAGTTTGTCTATTACCCTAAAACGGTACCTAAATACCTATTTACCATCAAATATTCGTAACTTTTTACAAATACTTTTTCGATATTTTTAAATATTTCAAGTTCGTATTTATAGCTTTTTCTTCTGTGTAATCTTAGAAATGTCGGACTGTGAAGGTTGAGTGTGAATATTTAATATTAAATTAATTACGAAAAAAATACTTGATCAGTTTCAGTTCTATTGACTGTGATATGCTATATAATATATAAACTTAGTTTTACAAATTTAAAGCATTTCTAGAAAAATTTAATTTTAGAGTAGAGGAGCCATCCACACCTACTATTAGCGACATTAATTTAAACTTTATTAAACGCAGGTTTCTATATTTCTTATAGATAATAATAATTATATTTAAAGGTACCTAATAGCGAATAGCGATATTTTTCGAATGAATAGCCTGGTTTTACCTTGAACCCTAGTTTGGGAGATAATCGTACCAATATAAATTAAAACTCGTTTTCATATTGATGTACCTAATAATATTTTGGATATAAAAAGTATGAAGCACATAGGTCAATGTGTTACTGTTTGTAATTGAAAAATGTAGTCTTTTAAACGGGAAATGTTTTCAGTTATTCCTAACCTTTCAGTATTTGAAAAGAAAAAGAAGATATTCTAGCTTTCAGTTTCACGCAAATTATAATTCATTAAACCTATAGGATCTTACCCATTAAATTTTTATTTAAATTAATTTTTTCTTATGTATTTTTGTCCATAGAAACCGAAAAACATAATATTTTGTAGAAACTAATACTTTTTGAGATATGAAGGTTTGAAGTTATTCATTTCCTAGGTATTACTGAAGGATTGAGAACTTTGAAAAAACTCGTGTTTTCATTGTGATTTTATATTTTTTTTTGGTAAAACCAAAGAATATTAAAATGGTGAATAATTTTTAAAAATATTTTCGAAATTGTGTTGAGTGTTCGAAAATTTTGTGCTTATATCATAAAATCTCATGATAAAGTTATAGTTTTCCTTGTTGCATCAATAAGGAAAACAAATAAGGAAATTTTTAATTATATTTATGTATAACTACCTTTATTTCTAAATATAACATCTCCTTTTATATAAAAATAAACTTTACGCTTAACAAAGATAATATGAAGAATGAATTTGAAATCTAGGTACCTGTAATAGGAAATATGGATTAGTAATAACAAAATATTACTTTTATCCTTATGAGTAGGAAACAATTACTTTAAACTAACATTGACCTAAATACTAAATCACTTAAATTAGATAACTAATTACCACAATTGATTATACCAATCATTAAACAATTAATGTGATGTACAACACTGAGCTATCATATGTATATTATACTTCAAACATTATCGTTCTTCTACATCTTTCTACCTATGTGCAATCAAGCTAGAGACCTTGGAAAATAATCATAGTTTTTCCTGTTGCATAGATAATGTTGTAATATCTAGATACTATCTCTTGACATTTAATCACTCAGTAACAGATTAATTCAGAGTTCCAGCATACTAATTAGATAACCTGATTTGTTGAATTAGATTACCGTCGACACATTATATAATAACTATATGACGTGCGTATCACCTTGGTATACGTAATATCTCGGTAAATGTTATATAACATATACAAGGCGCGATAGATTCTACCACTACATTACGTAACAAGTACATTTTTTTACGGCCATTTGCCATGGATTTAGTAGATAATTATACATCTATTGAAGAGCCAGTGCTCGATTATATTATACTTAATTTTCAAATAACTGGTTGGTTAGAAGAAAATGGTTAGAATTGCAGTGAAAGAGATGATAAACTTTAATTTACTTAAGAATCAATAAATTAATAATATGTATTGAAAACAGATAGTCAGTCAGAACGGTATTCCAATCCCATCTGGTAGCCATCTTCGTACTCGTGGCAGCCGTTTCTGTACACACGGCCAAAACTCTAGAGCTAGACAAGTGTTTCTAAATTCTTAAATTTAAGTTCGTTTCTTCAGACATTAGCAACCTAAATAATTCAATTACCCTATACTGCAAGTTTCTTGGAATATGCAAGGATAAAATATAGTGTTAAGAACTTTTAATGTTAAAAATAGTAATAAATAATACCAAGTGTTTATAATTCATTAAAATATGGACTGAAAATGATGCAGGCAATTAAGTAGTGTAACCAGCAAATAGAAAATAAACAAAAAACTACAATTATCTGTTACCCAATGAAATATTTATAATACCTTACAAGGGGGAATCTACCCACAGTTTAAGAGGAACAACAACCATGGACATTTAACAAAGTGGCCGATTCTCTGAGCACTGGGCACAAACAGCTCAACGAAGTATCTTTCCCATCCATGAACGAAGCAGCAAACCAACCTCTGGTAGGAATCGTCTAAATCGCTCAGATTTCTACTAACAGGATGCAACAACTTAATGACATCAGTTTTAAATGAAAGTATCAGTTTTAAATTAAAGTATAAAAAACTATAGTTACTACACGATTGTGAGTGTTACTACAGTTACTCCACCAATCATTGTGAAATTTAAATAGTTTCGCCTCAGACTCTTGCTCCCCTTTATTATTTAGACCTAATTATAGGCGATCGTTTAGGGTTACGGATACTTGAGGTAGTAACGATCGTAGCTAATATTTTTTCTCACCCTGCACATGATAAGTAACTACATTGTGTTTATGTTTTACTATTTACACAAATTAGGTGAGAATTTAGCAACTTGTAAATTTATAGATCATCTAACTCTACAAAATTATTTTTAGAAGAGAATTTCTGATACTTCTTGATTTTATTTTGGGAAATAATATTATGTGTACCTACTACCTAGATTAAATTTGATATTGTGATAAGAGTAAATAGTTGCAGGATAAATAGACCGATAACGAGCGAAATTACTCAATATTAAGCGTAAAATTAACTAGGTTTTCTTACATAGAAAATGGGTCTTAACTATTTTAAAAAGAGATCACATAGCTATTTAAATAACTTTCTTTTCGATAGGGTAAATTTCTCTTGCATAGGGCCACGCAGGTAAATTGCGGCACTGCTAATTTAAACAACTTTTCTGAAAAGATTAGGAATTATATATTTGTAAACAATTAACAACTATCTAATAACCATTTAATAATTATTAGATAGTTATTAAATGGTTATCAAATGGTTATAAGATAGTTATGATACAAGTATCAAAACCAACACTAACAAGAAATTGTTATTGTTATCATTGAAATTGTTATTATTGAAATTGTTATTGCTATTATACTGTTATTATTTCATTTTCAAATGCGCCCAGGAAACAGAAAATTGTTATTACCATTATATTATTGATTATAGTCTGATCAATTTTTTCTAGCTAAATAATATAATTTCAAAAGTCAGTACCTTCTGGGAAATCTCACTAAATTTATGAAGTGTAGCACAAGAAAAACGACAAAAAGTTGTACATCCTTTATCATTCGAAAGCTCTAAAAATAAAGGATGTAAAACTTTTTCGTCGTTTCTCTTGTGCTTCACTTCATAAAGTTAGTACCTATGATACCATTATATTTTATTATTTTAATTGCATTATAAATGCGCCCAGCAAACAGAAAAAAAATCCAGTTTTTATCCTGCTAAACCTAATTTATTTTAAAATATTGCATATTAAATTCAAAAAAACTGCAATACTGTTATAAAATAAATTTATAAATGTTCCAATGCTAAGATTTTAAGTATTGTTTCTGTGTTTTCAGACCGCAGTTAGTTAATGTGCCACAATATACCACCCTAATTATTTTTTTTAGTTTCAGATAAAAACTAAAAAAAAATCAAACTATCACGTGAAAGAAGTTAGATTTAAGGAACCTAACTAGGTAAACATGCAGAAGTATATACGTCGTCAGATTTTTCGTCGAATTCCGAAATTGAATATATAATTAGTGTCTTAATATTCTACATGCTTAATAAAACCATTTTTCAAAATTCATGGTTTTACTGCGTTCACATTTACACCAGCTAGGAATTAGTAAAAATATTTCAATGCGAGTACGGCCACACTATGATACTTGGCGATTCTGTGAGCAGCAACAGATATTGTAGGTAAAACTCTACCACTTTAAATATAGATAAAGCATTGAAAAAGAATACAGCAATCACTTTATATATTATTTGAGCAAGGAAGAGAATTCAAGAGATACCCTGGTAAAGGTGAAATGTAGTTAATAAATAGCTAGTTAAGCTAGGTAACTTAAAATAAGAAAGATCGAAGACACCGGAGTCGGGAAATAGTAAGAATTACTAGTACTTATCCATCTGAAGTGGTGCAACTTCCATGGGATAAATTCTTGATTTAATGCAGGAACAAATTACTTGCAAATTCATTAAATATCGAGAGAGTCAGAGAGATCACTCAAATAAAAAGACTTCCCACGAATTTTCAAAAACTTAACTGACACGAAATAATAAATATCAAACTCAATCACCCTATAGGCGACAAAAAAGTTACCCCAAATATGCTGTAAATTTAAAAGGCGTATTATCCTTCCAAACTGTAATTACTTCATTGTAATATCATAAACATTATCTCTGAAATAAATTGATAATAGTGACGGTGTTGGTTAATATTAGGAAGTTTAAATAATATTTTTAACTACGTATTTATATAGTTTTCTATAGAATTTTAAAATATACCTAATTAAAATTTTGAATTTATTAAGTTTTGGTTAAAAATTGTTTAAAGGATGGAATAGAAGATTTTTCTTTCATAACAACAATTTAATAAAGTATATACATAATAGTTAAATTACACATGGCCATTTGTGGGTAAACCTCAAACAGTTTTCCTAGGCGGAGTGTAAGTTCAATAACTTTAGCGAAATCACATTTGCTGTCCACTGTACTTCAGTTGAGTCATCTGGATTCCCATCATAGGTTGCCTAAGTACTTTTCCTTTGGTTTTACCTTTATTTCCTTCTCTAACACCGGATTTCAAAGCTGTACCCATAACTGGACGGTGTGAACTTGCGTCTTCCTTTCTTCTGCTAGTAAAATTATCAAATGTAGGTTGATTTTCTTTACCGGGAAGAGAATGGAGGTTATTTAAACATTTGGTTGTCCGCTTCAGCTTCTTCTTTGGATTCTTCTTTTTGTTATCTGATCCAAATTCTAAAATATCATTGGTCAGCATGTTCTCCAATTGCTGTAGTTGCTCTATATCAAAACTACGCTGGTTAGTAAGATTTAGTCGATTACTTGGTTCAGCTGTCGAATTACGATGACCAAAATAATCCTGATTCGGTTGAAGGAATTCGGTGTGATGATAATTGTTTAGCGGAGAAGACCCCCGCTCATTTTCGTCGCTAAGATCTTGAGAGGCAGAAGCGAAATTCACCTGAAAAATAAAATGAAATGTAAATCGAATGATTCGAATATGAAAATTCGGATAAAAGGGTAAAACGTGGAAAAAGCTATGATTATATTTCCAAGTCGTAAAAACGTAATGGTTGACATAAATTCCAAATATAGCGAGTAATTTTTTGTGTTAATTGTCAATTAATTACATCAATAAATTTATCATTTAGAGGAAAAAATACAACCTAGTTAAACATTTCAATCAGAGATTGAACCAAAGACATCTTAAATAGCGAAGTAAATCTTCAATCCTCTACTTTTTAATACTTCAAGCAAATTATTTCCATAAAAGCCTAACCATCGTATTTAATAATACACTAATAAAAATAGTAAATAATTAATTATCACTATTATCAACCACAATTTTTTTTGATAAAACCACGTGGAGAAGTTGGTTTCTGTTTTAAGTGTCAACACCTACCACGTGGCATAGTAAATGAATAGAAAAGTATACCAAGTACATTATTGGAACATCCGAAAATATTATGAGTGACGTCACAAAAAATATTTTCCATTTGTTATCAAATAAAAAATTGTGCTATTATTACAGTAAATGTGCATTTCCATGGAAATTAACTTAGGTACATAAAATGGTTTTTATCACGTTTTACACTGACGCCATTTGTTTACATCGTTTCTGAAGAATCGATCAAGTTCTTGAATTCGAAACCTACTATACTTTTTATTTATTTACTATGCCACGTGGTACCTTACTTCAAATACAAATTGGACCGGAAGTATTGGATTCGAACTGTGGTGATTATTTGAATATATAAAACACATTCTATCTAATCTAAGATTAAATTCATTGGCTTAATTAGTACTCAATATTCTAACGAAAATGTAGATATTTTTATTTAATAATTTCCAGATTTTTACCATAAAAAATACTCTTCTTCGGTTGAATATATTGGTGAATGATATTAATTGAATAAAATTAAATTCATGAGTTATAATTTTTTTAGTTTAAACAAGAAGTTGATTATTGAAATATAAAATCGTTCAAAATTATAAAGTATTAGTAATTTTAGAGAATTAAATTTAAATATTTGGGGGATCTTACAGGACATACTAATCTGTTTTTTTAATTATTCAAAAAGTACAACCTAACATATTCTTTTCTTACCTCATGCGAATACATGTGCTGATTGTAGACAGTGTTGGTAGGAGCGAACATGCTGGATGACTCGAAATCTAGTTCTCCACTCATCATTTTTTATTTGTTTGATGAACTGCAAAGTTACTCAGATTCAGTAAAGACTAACTGGATAGGGTACCTGAAAAATATGAAATTATATTAAAACTTTGCTCTAAAACTGACAATAGAAATTTTTAATAATGTGTTTCACAACTTTATATTACAAACTGAAAACTGTTAACTTTCTCTTTAAGAAATGAATGGTATAAGACTTATCAGAAATAGAATATTTTTTCCACGACCTATCTATCTCACCTCAGTTCCACACTTTACTGGTTTCGAATACAGACTGACGAAAACCTCATCGAACTCTGGTTTTATACTCGAGATGAGCTCCGCCCACAATCGTTGTCCATTATTGTCCAACTCCTTAAGCCTGGATTTCATCTCCAGATTAGGAACATTACCAATTAACGCGGTGTTCAGTTGATTATTATTTAGAATACCACATTTTACCTGGAGGATTAGCGATACGTCCTAAATTGAAGTTCATTGTTAATATTTTCTATTTAAAGTTAAATAATTAAATCCTCTTCTATAAAACAATAAGCTATATGTTTACCTGTCACAGTTTTAATTTAAAAATTAATATGATTTAGACTTTAGAGTGTCAAATTTTGTAAATAAACAGTCATTTTGATAATAGGTTTGTTTGAGTTCAATCACAAATCGTGGCATGTGGTTGATTGTATTCTGAAATAAGAGTAATAGATAGTTGTGACAATATACTCTTTGAAATATGCTTTATATTCTCTGGGAAAATATTCTCCATATTCTCTAAATATATTCATACAAACACCGAAATAATTTTCATTTTTCTCTGAAAATATGCTTTATTTTATTTTTATGCTCTATGCATTAAAGTACTGTAATTTGATTGATAAACCTGATAAGAGATATTAGAAAGCCTCTTAAAATCATATTTAGATACTAATATCTTGTTTCGGTGTCATGGAAATCTTTTAAGTCGTATTAACTTGAATCACGTCATATGGTTTGGATTCAATGTGTACATTGTCTGACAAAGTTCAGTCACAATAATATTGGGTTAATGAAATGGGAAAATCTAGGATATTCATTACAGTGAACTAACGTTGAACTGTTGTTAGGATAAAATGAAAATACATTTTGTAATAATAATCTATTAACACTGTACATATTTTAATAAATTCCCATCTACACAAATAACCCAACAAATAAGAGCACAACACATGACAACAATAACTTGAAACAAATTGTTTAACAGTCGTTACATTTAATAATTAAATGATACTTTTAAGTTCTCAAAATTGAAACGACGTCTATTGTCAGCCAAAAAAAAAATAAACGGAATTTTTTTTCCACATCAATGGACACATCTGAAGCAAATTGAAACGAACTTAAATCAGAGCTACAGAAACTGTCTTTATAAATTCATTTTCAGTTTCCTTAACTTTTCCAGATGTAAAACAGGTAATTTCAGTAACAGTTGAGAACCTTTTTGCAATATTGCCATTAATTTTTCTAAATACGATTGGTCGTACATTTTCTGAAGGTTCGTGTTCACTTGTTCGATCAAATCAACTGTTGTTTCAAGAGAGATCTCTCGTGTTTCCAGCTTTTTTATAGTTTTGGACAGCATTGTAAGGTTGTTTGCTATAAAGGACAAACTGAGTTTCAATTCAAAATTATCTAAGAGCTCTTTACATTCTACAATAATGTGTGCCTCAATTTCATCAAGTTCAATTACCATATTCAAAACTTTCTCCAAGTGAATAGAAAATAGTACAAGGTTGCATCTAACCATGTGGTCCATCTAGTTACAACTGGAGAAGGCGGAAGAGGTATGCTAGAGTACGCGTCTTTAAACTTTTCCAGTCTTTTGGGTACTTTAGGGAATACATTTTTTGCTGAACTAATCAGCCGATTTACCTCTGGATAGTTGGAGCCTACCAATTCAGCAACCTTGAGTAATCCATGAGCTGAGCACGTTACGTGAACCATTTTAGGAAATAAAATTTCTAGTCCCTGCATTGCTTTGCACATTATATGGAGGAGCATCGGTTGTTACCATTCAAATATTCTCATAGAATATTGGGTTTGGCAGATTATTTAGATGAACTCATTAAAGAAGGCTGCTATTGCCGAATGATTTGCAGACTTTAGCTCAGCTGAGATGAAGCAGGCAATGTTCCTATTCCCCACGTCACTTGTTTCGTCTATGGAAACCAACAGTTTTTTTCAGCGACTTTTTTCGAAGCAAATTATTAGTGCCATAATATAGTTCCTCTACATAATAGATTCGAATAGTAGTTTGGTCAGGTACCTTATTATCAGTGTATTTCTCCAAAAAAGATGAGATTGTATCATTATTTAATTTATTAAGACCAATATCAGAGGACAATAAAGCTTTGCACCAGTCCTTATTGCAGGAATTAATTCTCCGTGGGGGTGGCTGTTGCTGGCCTTCGTCCACTTCCTCAACATAACCAACTGCAACATCAGGTGCCAGATTTTTCACTTGATGCTATGCTTTATTTGTTCTGTGTTTCTTAGTGTCTAAATGCTGAACAATTGTTGACTTCTTCGAAGTTGTAACCCGAAAAGAATATTGAAATATAGGATAATTTATCGAATATTAAATTTTTAATTTTACATCTCAAACAAATAAACTTAATTTCGGTGTAATGTAAAACTCCAACTACCGAACAAACGCATTTGTTGAACTGTAACATAGGAAGTGATATCTTTATGAAAATGAATCTAAGCCTTAATATCAAGCCGTTTAGAAAGCACCAATCGAATAATCTCGAACTTAAGTTCAAAGTAAGTGAATTAGCAAAGTTTGATAACCTACAATTTTCTTACCTGTATATTACAAAACTTGCATCGTATTTCCCCATCAACATCCTCCAAATCACTGTTTTCTGACAGTAGTTTAGTTCTAAAATAGTTTTTGTCCATTTTCGGCATGTTGTCTCCTTATAATAATGGGCTACAGATGAAATATTTCTGAATCATTAACATTAATTCGGCTTGCATGTTCCAATAATTTTGGTATGTATTGTTGAGTAAAGGTTTTCAAAAATACCTTATATACCTACTTTCCATTGCTTTTTTTTAAATATATTTATTTGTTAGTTGTATCTAGATTGACAGAAAAATATATTAGTTTCATAATTTCATAAAAAAAATTTTATTCATGAAAAGAATATTTACTAATAAAATATAATATATTTTCTATTAAAAAAATTATTATTTTGTAATAAAAAGAATATATTTTTAATAAAGAGAATATTCTTTTTATATTATGAATATGCTTTATTTCAAATATGCTCAAGATTCCATTTTTAAGCTAAAAGCATATTGACACAACCCTAGCACTAGATATTAAATCATCTACAACTTTTAACAATTCGATTTAGAGTTGGTTAGGCTTCTCTTACTTTCAGCCAGACCTGTGCTTGGCTGAGGACGTTTTTCTTTCTCTTTCACATAAAGTCATTACTTTTGAGACAGTACCTTTTGAAACGCCAAACATTAGAACAGTTTCTGTTACAGTAGCGCCTGTCATACGAGCACCAACCATTTAGACTTTTTGAAAGTCAGAGATATCTGACAGTCATACATTTTAAATAAATATTGAACAACAGTATCTCAAGATTTCATTGTCTATAATGTGTACCCAGATTATGATGTCAAAATGTTGGGAGTTTCCATTTTTGTTTTCAATAACCTGAATGTTTCACCTTTGAATGAAGAGATATAATTTATAGAGTTGAGAGTTAGTCGCCATGAGCATATTTTCAAGTTGCTAAAAATATCTATGAAATTATTTATGTCATTGATAATGGCGTTTGCAATTTCTGAATGAATTCAGTATTTATCAATGGAAAATGAAAAGCATTGTTATTTTTTGTTAATTATAAAATCTGATAAATAACCAGTAAAAAGTGTAACAAATCATAAGGTTTCTTAGTAGGGCTGGGACAATATGCTTTAAACATAAAAGAATATTCTTGAGCATATTTTTTTTATTCTCAGAAAATAAAGCATATTCTTTTTCCGAAAAGAATATGCTTTTATCCACAGAAAGGTGGTTGATAAATAAAAGCTATACCAAATTTTCAATTACAAATGTATGGATAATATTTTAATGAAAACATTGATCAAATGTGTATTTTTGGAAGAATTCTTGTGTTACTACATTATTGTAACATACAAAGTCACTTCTAGTTAATGGTGTGAAGAGTTGTCACTCACATCTCGCAAACCACATTGTTACCATACCTAAAATTGAGAAAAACCAACTTCGAGCAAGATTGCTCTTTGACTTTACAGATTTTGAAGAGGTTGATGGAGATATGAAATGCAAACTTTGTAGCTTGAAAGTAAGAATAGTATACAAACAACTATTATCACTAGAACCTTGTATATTCTAAAATGATTTAAAATTTTACTTGTAATTAAACATTGCTAATATAGAAATTATGTAGATTTTATCAGACTATAAAAATGGTAGATTGCTCTCATAAATTAATCGGTGAGATCACAATGCATTATTAATTAGTATTTCGCATACTCTATTCACAAATATTAACATTTTAATTTTTCTTAAATAATCTCCAGTTTATATAGGAGAATCCTCTTTCATACCAAAACTAGTGCACTTGGCTCTTGACAATAATTATATAGCTGTACTTTTTTTAGGTTTCTGATGAGAAGAGATCGTCAATCTTGCAACATATGAAAACCAAAAAACACAGTATTTAAATAAAAAAACGAAAGTTTAACAATATTCATTTCCCTGGTTGATATTGATTAAATAAAAAAAGCATATTTTAAAGCATAAAAAGCATACATTAGAGCAAAAAAGCATATAGTCCCAGCCCTATTAATTAGTAGGGGTTTAACGTCTGCTTCGGAACCAAAGGCCATATCACTGACGTCAAAAGGAAACTAAATACATGGGACTGTCAGTGCCAATGCTCATGGCTGCAGAAAAGCTACTCCGTGAATGCAGTCACTTTACCAAGGAATGTGACGAAAAGGGACACAAGCACCAGTGACTGCACTCACGAATGGAAGAGGAAAATGAAGAGGTGAGAGTAAATGAAGCCTACTAGTGTACCTTACACTGAATCTTAGACCTAGTAATTTTGTAATTGAAGAGCATAGCACTAGCGCTATCCTCTTAAACTACAAGTACCGTTAAAAAATGATAAACATGGTAAAATGGAAAACAGACGAACTGTTTTCCATTCACCACAGATAGTTTCAGGATAGAGCCCCTGGGAGACAATAATGTAAAAAAATAAAAAACAAGGATAGAAATGAATCCATTTGTAAAATTTAATCTTTTAATGAAAATATTCCATTTAATAGATATGCTGACTAGCATAGATAACTAACATAAAACAATACGAAGTATTGACGAAATAAAAATATGGGACCAATAAAACGTGCCTTCAAATTGAAGCTTAGTCCTACGTTCGAAAATAAAATAAAACAGAGCGAAAAAATGCTACAGAAAACAAAAAGAAAATAAGAACAAAAAGTATGGAAACAATAAACTATCCTTTGGTGAATAACTGACTAAGAGTATAAACTATAATGCCAAAATATTAGATAATATTTTCACTGTCTTTAGCAACAGATTCTATTGAATGAAAGCTTATAAACAGGAAGAATATAAAATATCTAAATCCTTTTGTGAAGTCTTGGTGCATACAAAAATATAGAAAATAAATCCGTACTTCTTATTACAACAATTTAAATAATCTAATTATTATTACTAATTCATTCCAACTTTCAAGAAAATATTGTAGAATGAATATTTTTGAACATTTTACCTAAAACTATACTCCAATAATTACTTACAAAAGTGTTAAATTACAAATAGTGAAAAAATAAAGATCTAAAGCTAGTATTAAAAATTATTAAATGCCATTCGAGATCATAGTTCAAAAGGAAAATTTAAGACCTTTTCTGAAAAGGTTAGCTACATTACACGTCTTTTGATCATCTACAAGATCTAGATTAAATCACTTTCGTTGATTTTGGTTCCACAGATCCTGGAACTCGTTGTACGAGTGAGACTCGTGAGTTCCAGCAAGTCCCACATTGATGTGCGAGGGTGATCGCAGAGGTGAAATGTTCACCAAAGGAGAAAGATGCGTGTGATGTAGATGATCTTCATGCGAATGGTTCATAGGGACCACCGTGAAAGGAGAGGTAACAGTTGACGAAACTTCTCCAGGATAGTTGTCAGTTATCTTGGAATTAGTAGATTTGCGCAGGATTCGAACAGGGATTTGATTTTCTATGTTTGTAGAGTTGTTGTCTTCATTCTCCCTATTGAAGAATGTAACTTGGTGCTCTTTCCTCACAAAGTAATTGGGAACTTTAGGAGCAGTTTTCTGGATGACAGGCTGACGACTTGAATTCACAGGAATTGATAACGTTCGATCAATTTGAGGTTTAGGGTTGAAACTAACCGATGCGTTATCTACAGTAGATGGTTGAGTGGAAGGAGTTTTCTCATTCAAAGTTATTTTCCTCACTTCAATGGATGGAACTGAGGAACTTGATCGAGTTTGGAGAAAACCAACAGATGAAGGGAAGTATTCTTGCTGCCTGCTTGTACAGTTTTTCCTTACCAGTACATTGGGATTCATATTCTCTGGTTTTTTAAAAGAAAGAGGTTCAGTAGGGATTTTGAAAGAGCCGAAGGATTTGAAGCCACCGAAGCCAATAGTTGAACCGAAAAGTTGTGCTTCTGTCTTAGCAGGAATTCCTTGATCTTTTTCGTTATCAACAGCGTTATTTGGCTTAGTAATCATTTGAGGTTCTTTCGGAGAACTCTGCGTGTTCTCAACTTCATCTTCATCATCTGATATAACAATTACAGCGTTTCTGTCCTCCGCATCGGCAATAATCATACAGTCATCATCTTCCACGGGAACAGAACTCTTTGGTCGGACGCAGGTACCTAAGCTACTAAGGCTCTGAATAATTTTCGAGGTTTCGGGAGACATAGTTTCTGATTTGAATTCTCTAATATTCTCAGCTGATTTTTGAATATTCTTCAACCTACTGGACACTCCTACGGAATTTTCCTTCCGAGGAGGTTTGAAAATATTCAAATGTTTCATGACTAATTCAGAAGATCCGAAAACTGAACCTGAGCTATTGAAAAGGCCTGTTTTCTTTGTGGCTGATAATCGGGACAACAATGAAAGTTTTGACTGTCTAAGTTTGAAGTCAGATTCGGAAACGACAGGAGGATTTGCATCTTTCATTGCTTCACCAACAGCATTGGCTTCTTTCATTGTTAGTGCTCTAAAACGGTCAATAAAACTAACTGGTACAGCATTGTCAGTGTCTCCATTACTTTGCGAACCGGAAACCTTCTTCTTTGGCGAACTCGTACACGCAAATTCAGGTAGAGCCTCATCTAACTTTATATCTTCCCTCTGATCTAACTTTCGTATTTCGTGGTCAGATACACTTTCTTTGCTTGTGACGGCAGAAGAGCTACTGCTATTGGTGGTGGAGGTGCTGCTGCTATCGCTAGAAGAAGTACTTTCAGTACTATCGTGGATAGACTCTTTTTCTTTGTCGTCAGGTAACTTATCAACAGTGTTAGGCTTTTTAGTTACAGCAGAAACTTCATCAGAGACCGAACTGCCAGGTTCAATAATTTGAAGAGTGGGTTGATTCGGAGAGGAAACTTTTCTGTCGTCGGGTTTCTCAATCGATTTCTTTTCTTCTGAGTTTATATTTTTGGTATCTACAGTTCCTTTGGTAACTATCTCATCAATACCATCTGCTTTGATATGATCAAGTTTATCTTTATCTTTGGGCAAAATATTTTCCTCGACTATCGCTGTAGTGTCTTCAACATCACTATTATTTAAATCCAGCAAAAGTTTTTCTTCCGCATCAGTCAGTTCAACAACTTCTTTTGTCAATTCCTCTTCATCAAATCGTAGCAATGCCAATTCACTTTCTTCTGTCATATCCAGTACCTCCTGATCTTTCAACAACTCACTAACGTTTTTTGACAACTCGAAACCTTCAGAATCCTGACTGGCACTCAACTGGAGTTTGTCTTCAGTTGCGTTGGATTGAGATAAGTTGATGCTTTCGTTTAGGAAGTCCTCTAACATGTTATCCTCACAGTTATTGATGACATCACTCATTTTATCCTGGTTAATATTGGAGCAAGACAAATCAGCAGAACTCAAAGACAGCTGTTTGTCAATGTCATCAAAATCAAGAGATTTGGTCACAGCTGATAGGTCACTGCAATCATCTAGCTTATTAGCAGAAATATTTTCAGAAGTGTTGGGAACCTCTATACTACATGACAAAGTGTTATTTTCTTGAGTGACAACGGCAGAGTTGGCAGCAGTCTTTTCTTCGATACCAACAGCAGGTTTCTCTACAGGAGCATCAACAGTTTGAGCAGAAGTACACTTGCCGATAGTCTGACCACCAGAGAAATTATTGATGTCCAGGTAATCAATGAGTTCCTCAACAGTCGAGGGTACTGGAATATCCACAGAAGAGGTGTTGATGGGAGCAATGGAAGTCTCTTTAATTTCATCATCAAACATACCATCAAGTAAATTGTAAGAACAGTGATCTCCTTTGTTTTGATAAGTCACAGGACCCGACTTGGTAGGAGTATGAAGACCATCATTTTGCTCATCAACTGCTGCATTTACAGTGATAGTCATCTTCTCATTTTCATTGAGCATTGTATTCAGATCTGGGGTCTGACTATCTGTGTACGACATCATATTTAGCACAGAATCAAGCATGCAAGAGTAGTTAGCAACATTATCAGAGTTGTCTTCAAATGTTTGAGCGCAAACCCCACTGCTATTGTTATTGACATCAACCATCGTATAAATTCCCTTGCGATTATCAAACGTGCCCACATAATTGGCCTGCGGTTGATCCAGATCTACATAGCCTAACCTCATTCTCTTAGTGGGTGAACATTTGGCGGATGTTTCTAATGTTCTTTTCCGGGAGTAGGCATCCAAGTCTAGCAAACCACTGGTGTTTGGAGATCTTTCATCCGAATTCAAATAAGTAGTAGGTTGTATCGGAACAAGAGAACTTGTACCCCTTTGTATCGCTTCCATTGGGTCATTCACCAGACAAGTGTTAGAAGCCATTTGATTTGTGGGTAATGTATACTTCTGCGGTGTACATGAAGGTGTTTTATCGGTCAATTTGCCATTGGTGAAGTCGTTAGTTGAGTCAGGAAGTAAAGGGTGGGGTTGATAGGGACCAGGAGCTTCACGACTGAATGTGTAATCCATAACCAAAGGTGGTGATTTAGGTCTAGTGCCCAGTCTGTCACTCAGTCTGAGAGATATGCCACTATCTACACTGAAATCAGCGGATTGAGGAGAACTAGACTGACTGGCTGTATCTAAGGCGTTCTTTTTAACATCTTGTACACGCACAGTCTTCAAATTAAGTAGAGGGGGCTTTTTCGTCAACGAATTCAAGGACTTTTCCCTCCACTTACCGTATTCATCCATGCTACTGCTAGTCACAGGCTCTATAACCAGTGTCCTATTTTTGCAAGCGGAATTGAAGTCTTTTCTACCGAGATTCTGGCACCTGAAAGGATTGGTAGACTGCTGGTATTTTCCCTTCTTAGGGTAAGTGATCCGGCTCTTGACGGGATTTCTGTGTTTATCATGCTTCTTATTTACACCATGCAGAATATTATCAATTGAGACCTTATTCTTCTCCTGCAATTCTGATAGAAATCTACTCTCAATAAGCACAGGTTCAATAAGAAGATAATTCTCAGGCGGCTTAGGTGCCTGGTTTGTATCTTCCACATTTGATACTGCTGTAGTTGTTGAGGGAATAGATACAGCAGTAGTTGCAAGGATAGACTGATCAGCAATATTTACTTGGTCACTTATGAAGTTATGTGATTCATCAGGCTTTGGTAGAGCAGGAAGAATCTTGCGATACTTGTTAATTATGTTGGTGCTATTGATAGCGTCTTCATTGGAAAAAATGGGATAACACGAGGGTAAGATTACTGTGATATTTTGAGGATAGTTATTAAATCCTTCAGCGGTTATCTGTTGCTCAGTTTCAGCAGTCATCTGTTGTTCAGTTTCAGCAGTCATCTGTTGCACTGTATAATCATTTTGAGAGTTTATCGATAAGGTAGGTTGGTCAGGGTTGTCGATTGCCTCTTCATATTTGGCAATAGAGTTGAGAGCTACATGCATAGCAGGCATCTCTTCAGGAAGATCGTCAGATTTGATCTCTGTGCTCTGATTAGGTATTAGACTCTCTGATTTTAGGCTCGGATACTCCTCCTGTAAATCAATATCTAATCATTACCTTGATATAAATTTTTTTTTGCAAGATTTATATATGGCCTAATGCTAAGAGCATCTAATTCAAGAGTCTTAAATTTCTAATTTGGAGATTATGCA
Organism: Caprella mutica; assembly: GCA_947561585.1. Taxonomy (NCBI): domain Eukaryota; kingdom Metazoa; phylum Arthropoda; class Malacostraca; order Amphipoda; family Caprellidae; genus Caprella; species Caprella mutica. The sequence goes on along the minus strand of CANNZV010001265.1, from coordinate 124,789 downwards.
TCTATTTTACCACTGAAATTAGTGAATCAGAATGAGCTGATCTCCAAATAATTTTTACTTTTTAGAACAATCATAATAATTATATCAACTGACATCTTCAATGTTCAGCAAGTGTATTGGTAATAGATAGATAGATATAATTGTGTTAGAATATTTGTGTTTTTTTTCTAATTTTAAAAAGTTCATAAATCTTTAAATTAAAGTGTAGGTACCCAAATCTAAATTCGTATATTTCAACAACTATTGAAGGTACAGTTTTCTTTCAAGTATCATTATGTTTGTTGAACCATTCTCCATCCACAGTCAAATTTTCATAGATTTTTGGTAATAAAATAACGACGTAATTGATGGGTGGTGAAAATGGTCAAAAAAAACAGACAGTGAAGTAAGTTCAAACACTTAAAATATATTTATTAGACAAATACCCATTAGTAAAAACATTTTTATTTTCAGGTTTTCACAGTATTCTTCTAACTATTCCTTTTTATAAAAATAGACAATCTAGAGAAAAGTGATAGAGTACAAAATGAAGGCACAAGTTTACATTTTCAGAATGGTCGTTCAGGTTACAAGAAGACGGTACGATCTGAAAACAAAATCAATTTAGTTCAGTTAATTTGAACTAGTGCCTTCATTTTTGTATCTAAACACTTTTCTTTAGATCATCAATATTTTATTAAAGAAATAGTTATAAGAATATTCTTAGAACCTGGAAATAAATATGTTTTAGTAATGAGGATTTTGTCTAGTAAAGATATATTTGATATTTGACATTACTTCATTGTCTGTTTTCTGACCATTTGCAGCATCATCAATCAAGTCGTTGTTATATTAACAAAAATGAATAAAAATTTTTTTAACTGTGGATGGAGAAGGGTTCAACAAAAAGAATAGATACTAGAAAGAAAACTGTACCTTCAAAAGTTGTTGAAATATGCGAATTTAAATTTGGGTACACTCTTTTTTGTTGGTCACCACCCTGTATAATTTAAATGGAACTAACTACATGGCAAAATATTGTCTTTCAATACAAAAAATAAGTGAATTATCTGTCAGTTTCATATCTTCAGCCATATAAGAATCACTGAGATAGCTAATAATAAAATTTAAATTTTTTATAATTGTATTTTTTTTCCGTATAATTGAAGATGTGGAACCAACAGATAATTCGTAACTTACACCAGATACCATAATAAAAGCTCTAACACTTTACCAGTTTCATCAGACTGGCACTCTGAAGAACTGACTCACCATAATGTACTTTATTATCATGAGATTGTGAAGGAAAGTGTGGTGCAGAAGCTTCGTTCTTTTGCCACCATGAGCACCGCCATCACTGCTACCAAGGTTGTCATCCGGATCTTCCACCTCCTCCACCTAGAGTGGCGAAACAGATTAAAGGTAGTTAGTACTAAATTCAGCACCTCTTTTTTTTCTCTAAGGTAGTTGGTACTAAAGTCATCACCACTTTTTTCTCAGGCATATTATGGGGCGCTTCAAAAATAGCTTTTCTTAGGTAGTTAGGTTCAAATTCTTTAAATTAAATACTTAATAGACTAGCAATTTTGGAGAAATTAGCCAGTTTCATGAAATCATAGAGAACCAGCTACTGAATTTGAAGCTGAAAATAAGTGATTCATACTTATTTTGAAAACACAGAGGATATGATTTGATATCTTTTAAGATTTGATCAAATTTTACAGTAAGCAGTTAGTAATTAAAAAAAGAGAAGACTTATGTAGCTACTGAGTGGTGAGTCAGTGACCAAAATAATATCGCGTCTTGCAGGACGCTAATATCCTTATTTTTGGGTCACGTGACTGGCAATCTAGCGTCAGTTTAATGGAGAAATAATGATATAACTGAAACAAAATTTAATGGAGAGATGATATAACTGAAACAAAATAAGGTTTTACACCGTCTTCCTTAGCGTCCTGCAATCGCTGCAACACTTCCTCTCTCTAGAGTAGTTTATCATAACTCTATGGTAGCTACTAAGTTTGTACCCTGTATCACGAATACTAAATATCAAGTTAAAACCTTAATTTCTTTCTCTAACCTCCTCTCTTATGAGTTCCATGTTCTTAGAACATTCCACCAAGTCAATTTGAGGCAAATGGAAACCTGGGAAAAATATGAAAATAAAAATTATTAACCAAATATTCAAATCAAAAAGACATATGTTTTCTTACATCTTCCTGCTTGAACCAACCAACTAGCTATTTAAAAATAAAATAAATTGCTAGTTAAAATGTAAACAGCAAAATCGAAGATTTTCGATCAATTATACTTATTCGCTTTTGATGGTGGAGAACGATTTATAAACCACCCAAAAGGTGGAAAGTATAAGAATTGTAAGCAGGGCCTTATTATAATTAGAAATACAAAAATATAAAAGTTTCAATCAATAATAATCTATGATATGCAACTGTTTGAATAAACAAATTCACCTCTACTCTGGAAGAACATGTCCGAAATGGTTCTGAGTTGAGTGCGGGTGTTGTTGAGGTGTTTCTTGGAGTTGAGGTGCAGTTTGAACTTGTAGATATTGCCAGCAACAACCAAGTCACAGACGATGCACATGTGTCTCTCCACAGTCTGCGATGACAGCTAGGTGGAGAAAGCAATGAACAATGAATTAGATATTGATTTTTGGTTTCAAAAATCAGTTAATAAATATAGGCTAGGGTTGTGACACTTATACCATATGCTTTTAAAATCATAGATCCAGTAAATATTATAGACGGGGAGAATTAAACAATATTGAACCGTTCAACACCAGCGGTAAGGGTACATATTATTCTATAGCTACCATTTCATTTTGTCTATGACATTCTTTAGATCTAAGATTTTAAAAGCATATACTGTCATAACCCTAGTCATGACTCAATTGAAGGACACCCACTTTCGAATACTGTGAGCCTAATTAAATACATTGAGTGATCAACATATGTGATAGTTTATTTGAATAGTTTATACCTTAGTAGTACTATATAAAAACTCTTTATACCTAAATAGGTCAAAAAAATGTTACTCACAGTCTTGAAATAAATTTATTAAACTACAATAAAAAAAGTTTATTGTAGTTAATTCTAATATCAAAATATTGTAGTTAAATAATCCTATTATTAAATAATTAGGTACTTAGGAATCGAAGCTATCTTGCAGCTATTGGAAAACTTCAAATTTCACCCCGAAACTTTCAGGAAAAAGTTAAATGATCAGAAGCTACTTTAACCAACCTTTTTAACAGCAGCATTGATGAAATCCTCCTGGTAGCGAACGCGATTTGCATCATATCCCCTCCACAATCTGCTGATACAACAAATATAGTTAGTAAACTCCTCAGGTGGCACCTCTAAGGTTACAAATTAAAAGGTTAATACCATTGAAAATAGTCTTATTGTTTTTTTAACGCCCCTACCAGGTGATTAAAAAATCATAAAATTAGCTAAATTAGAGCCATCTAGCTATGTTGAGTTTCTAAGGTCTTATTATTTTAGTACAACCAGCTATGTTATTTAATTCAAATTGAACTACATAAAAGGAGGAGGAGGAGCCAACAAGAGGGCGGAGCACTAACGGTTTATGCTCCGCCCCCCTGTTGGCTCCACCTTCCAGCTGACCAATCAGAAAAGAGTTATTGTTAAAAGATTATGCTTGCAACACTATTGATAGAAGTTTATGCCGTAAAGACAATATCTCAAAACCCTGTATGTGCTGTTTACTATATTTATATATTTTAGACCGAAGAAACATAACCTTTTTGGGCACACCAAACTCCTCGATGTAACAATTTGCCTTCCAATTTTTTTACAACAAAATTTCTATAAAATTTTTACAAAAAATGTCAGCACGCAGCATGCCTTCATTGAACGTGGTGGACTAGTTACAACACAAATACAAACACCATAGAAAGAAAAAAATATGTGAAGATATAGTAGACATAGGTAATAGAAAAGAATGAACCTTGAATAGCGAGTCAAAATTAAGACAGTTCAGATTAAAGTAATAGTAACTTAAAAATAGAAGTTATTTCATGAGTTAACTATATGGCTATAGCAGTAAGACTACAATCAAATTTACTCAACTTACCTATAAGTAAGCCCTTCTTTTTGGCTGAATATTTCTGGTTGGTGCAGTGTTTTGAGAGCATCCATCTTCTTGCAGAATGGAGTTCTATTGCGTGGAATGGTATAGAGCTCCAGAGCTGAGGGCTGTGAGTCATTTCCTGCATTCTTACTAACGATCTCTTTTGATGGAGATTCCTCATGACTTGGCTTAGAAGATTGCTTCAGTGGGCTAGATTTCTTGGCATTGACCTTCTGATTTGAATAAATGACAGGTTTGTGTGGAGTGAGCATTTTAGTCTTCAACTTTGATGCTTTCAGAGACTTGACAAAGAGCTTCTGCTTTACTTTGTTGGAGCTGCTTTTCTGTTGCTTGCAACTCGTCTTGTTTGATGGAGTTTGTGTAATTTCAAGGTCATTAACCACAACAACTTCATCACTAGACTTGGGAATGATTATCCTAGGGTAAAGGCTTGCAGTGGGTTGATACTTTGGGGAATTGTACTTGTCATAAATTCCACTCAGATCATCCCTGAGTGTGAATTTAGCTGCCAGGAGTCTTTTATCTGCAATTACGTCACTATTAACTTTTATGAACTTCATGGAGATGGAGTTGCTGATGCCAGGTTCAGATGATTGCATGTGCATTGTGGATACAAAAGAAGGGCTGATCACTGAAGCATCAGTGGCTAGAACCAAGAATATGTCATTTTCTCCATCAATGATGTATGTATAATCTGAACTGGGAAATGCATCTTCTTCAATCAAACTATCGTCCATGATGAGGGTGACTTTCTTGTTCTGCACTTTCAGTCGATGAAGATCACCTTCCTCATTGCCAATGAAGAAAGGTAGGACACTACAAAATTCTCGCACTAGGTCCTCTTCTATGAACATGTGAATCTCAGACATGCTCTCTGTGCTCAATGGAATATTAGACATATCAACGTAAGATGAAGGTACTATGTCCTTGATTGAACATTTAGAAGCATAGGATAATACACTATCAGAGTTGGGATAAATCTGATATCCCCTCTTGAACTCTCTAGGAAGAACGCAATTTGGGATTTTCAAAAGTGACTGAACGGACTTTACATAATTAGGAGAAGATCTTACAGACTTTATGTTAGACTGGATGGATGTTGGGATTGAGGTCACAGGAAAATCAAATCTCTCATTCAAGATGCTTGACAGAAAGTCAGCAGGTGCTCTTTTTGATAATTTAGAATCTTTTTTAGAAGATTTGGATTCTTTCTTCATGCTGTTCAACTTAGGAGAAGCAGATTCTGTGGAATGATCATCTTTCTGCGTCAGAGTGCTGGCCTTATTTAGACCAATTTTCCTTGGTGATACTCTTTTTGGAGTAGACTTACTAGGTGTAGAACTACATGTGCTGGTGTTCAAGCAGTTAGTGGAACTAACATTCATGGCAGAACCTTTATCTACACTATCTGAAAGTGCTGGATTTTTGTCAGAATGATCAGCAGGAACTATATGTGGAACATTATTGTTCATGGTTGGAACATCATTCATAGAGTTCAAACCTAGCACCTTGTCAACTGTACATCCAGCCATGGTATTGCTCACACTTAAGTCATTACTTACAGTTGTCAATTCACTCTGAGTAACATTGAAACTAGGTAGATTTAACAACCCAGGAGTCTTGTACACTGCAGAACTGTTGTTTGATGAATCACTCAAGTCATTTAAACTTGATGCCTGAGCTTCTTTCCCAAAACCCGATGAAACAGGGATAGATTCATAAAAGCAGTCATTAACATTCAACAAACTAGAGCATCTGGTAACATTTGGATATGGATTGATATGATCAAACTGATTATTGTTGCTTGAGATATTGGATAGTGAGGTGGATGATGAAAAGCCTCTAGTTAGGTATTCATTACCATTCACATCTCTTGAATTACTGGGTAATTTGTTTATGTCATTCTGTTCAGTTTTTCTTGGCATGTTCATCAAACCATTAGGTCTAGTTTGCTGATGATTTGAATAGCTTGGTGGTGCATTCATAAATTCACTTTGCACTCTATTCAGATCTCCCATGCTACTACTCAACTTATTATTCATATTCACAGACTTGTGGGGTGGTCTGGTATGGAAATATTTAGAATCAAATGGTTTAGTAAGCATTTCTCTAGAGTCTGGAGGTCTACTATTCATTTCTCTGAATTCATTTGGTCTGGTATGCATATTTCTCGCTTCATATGGTCCAGTATGAAAATTCCTCTCTTCATATGGTCCCGTATGGAAATTTCTCTCTTCATATGGTCCCGTATGGAAATTTCTCTCTTCATATGGTCCGGTATGGAAATTTCTCTCTTCATATGGTCCGGTATGGAAATTTCTCTCTTCATATGGTCCGGTATGGAAATTCCTCTTGTTATATGGTCCGGTATGCATATTTCTTCCATCATAAGGAAATCTAGGTCTATTTCTCTCATCACATGGAAAGCTAGGCCTATTTCTCTTGTCATAAGGCCACCTAGGTACATTTCTCTCATCGTATGGTCTGTTATTAAAATCTCCAAAAGGATTTGTTTCAACATGTATTGGTCTTTGGTCACTCAATTTACTTTGAAGGACTGTCGAGTCATTTTTCCATCGGATGTTATCTCTCAAATCATTGGGTTTTGTCTGCAATGATCTCGAACCATTTGGTTGAGCACAGAAATTAGGTCTAGTAGGCATGTTCCTACCATGGTTGAATCTGCTGGAGAAAGATGGGTTTACATTCTTATCACCAAAATGGTTGACTCTATTTCTATGCTGAGCTCTAGCATTATAAGAATGATTATGAGCCGACCTGTTAGCTGGATATTTACTCTTGTGGTACGATCTAGCAAACCTTTCATTCCTATTTTCAGATGAGATACAGTTGCGTGTGGATAAGGATTTGTATTTCAATGCAGCTCTAACCCTCTTCCCAGGAGGAGATTTGGAATTTTTGGAGGGACTTAGTGAAGCATCAAGATTGAAGCTATTAACTGATTCAGGACTTAAATCTGCAGAGCCTTGTGATTGATCAGTTCCAACCTTGCTAGAGTTATCACAAAAAGTTGATGCAGAATGAATTACAAAATCCTTTGAGCTGGTTGGGGTTGGAAAAGAATTGTTTGAGCTGGTTGGGGTTGCAAAAGAAATATTTGAGCAGGTTGGGGTTGCAAAAGAATCCTTGAAGCTGAAGCTGGTTGGAGTTGCAAAAGAATCATTGAAGCTGGTTGGAATAGCAAAAAAATCCATTAAGCTGGTAGGAGTTGCAAAAGAATTGTTTGAGCTGGAAGCAGTTACAAAAGAATCCTTTGTGCTGGTTGGAGTAACAAAAGAATCCTTTGTGCTGGTTGGAGTAACAAAAGAATCCTTTGTGCTGGTTGGGGTTGGAAAAGAATCCTTGGTGCTGGTTGGAGTAACAAAAGAATCCTTGGTGCTGGTTGGGGTTGGAAAGGAATCCTTTCTGCTGGTGGGAGTTCTAACTATCAGTCCTTTGTTTTCCTCATCTTCTTCACCACTATACTCATAATCGAGTTCAAAATCTTCCTCCATCATGCTGCAAACAAAGAATTTTATAACTGAGAAAGTTAAAATGATATTAATACTACTTCACTGATATTATAACCAGTAATGTTAATTTTAAAGGGGAAAGGAACTTTTATACTGCAGCAACTTTTAAATGGAACAAGCAATATTTAGAATTAAACAGACAAACAAAAAAAGTTATAGGAATTACAATTCTTTCCGTAGCTATTGATTCAGTAAAGAAAGTTCAAAATCATATTTTAGATTAGAATACTATAACTATACAAGTCAGCGATTTGAAAATTAATGTTGATATACAGTACGGACCACAAAAATGTTTTCACTTTTCAAATACTTGTAATCGTTAGCCAATGAACGAAAAAACTGTATCTTGGTCTCTTTTTCTCCGCCTCTTATTGTACTATAAACAGGTAAGCAAAAAGTGAGGATGATTTTTTTTTGTCATTGCGTGAGGTTATTCTTAAGAGCTAACTATGTTATTTTAATTGCTAAAAAGGCAGTCAATGAAAGGAAAAAAATTATAATGGTAGACATTTAAATACAGGGTGCTCACACTTCTTTCTTGGAAACTATTTGGAAATAGAACAACTTCAGTGACATTTCGATCTCATTTAAGTTTTCACCAAGAATAATCGTTCTTCGCTTGTTTATTGCATGGTTAAGGCCCGCTTCACACTTGCATTTTTAACGGTGCAGAAAAAAGCTCTTAAATGTGTTCACACATGCATTTTTTTATAGCTGAAGTAAAAAAAGTAATGTGTTTTTCCAGCAGCGATAAAAAAATGCAGGTATTGACAAATTTAAAGAAGAGCTTTCTTTCGCGGTGTTAAAAATGCAAATGTGTAGCGGGCCTTAACCATGCAATGAACAAGCGAAGAACAAATATTCAAGAGTAAAAACTTCAATGAGATCAAAATGTCACTGAACTTGTTCCATTTCCAAATACTTTCCAAGGAAAAAGTGTAAGCACCCTGTATTATAATGTCTACCATTATAATTTTTTCCCTTTTATTCAGTGCCTTTCAGCAAGTAAAATCACGGAGTTACCTCCAAGAATAACCTTCGCCCAATGACCAAAATAATTATCCTCACTTTTTGCTTACTCGTTCTTAAACTATGTCCATCAGTTCAAAATTGTTTTACCTTTTAATAGTACAATAAGAAGCAGAGAAAAAGAGACCAAGATACAGTTTTTTTGTCCCATACTGTATATTATAATCAAAATTGTGAATTAGGTTTAACATACAAAAATGATTGATATTCTAAAAAATACTAGCAAAAATTCATCAATATGTTGAAAATATATCCACCAAGCAGACTTCAAATTACCTACTACAGGAGTATAACATATATGAAATACATAGGCTAAGTACCTAAACATTATTGGTAACTATACCATTGCTTTAAAGTTAGTTTATAATTAAATTATTAACATTAGTTTTATACAAGGGAGAAATATGAAATCTTACCTTTAATGTTGCAGAAGATTGATTGAACAGTAGGTTGAAGAATGTTTAAGAATAAAAACAATGCAAACTTCTCTAATCAATCACATATGAGAGGTAAAATTTTTGAGATGATTCGAAAAAAGTAATTCTGTAAAGGAAATATTTCATTGGCTACTTGAGCATCTCTTAATTTATTGAATCACCAATTTTTTCAGACAATATTATTCTATTTAAAACAAGAAGAATATCAGATGGAGATAACTATGTGGAGCTTTGAAGAAACACAGATAGGAAATTGGATCCAAATGAATGAAGTTACCTACCACTAGTCTGTATAACGCTTATGACTGCAGAAAAATATTCTGTTAATTTCCAATGAATGTGATAAAAAGAGACAAACACTAGTCACAGTTCTCAAAGATGGATGGGGAAATTAAGAGGAGATACCAATTTTTCAAATCATGACTAGTCACTAAATAACTGCAGACTTTTGAAGGTGAATAATTCACTACTGATTTTGAAAGGGTGAAAAGGAATTGCAAAACATGTAAATAACAAGTAAATCACTTGACAAATAGTATCAAAGGATGCCAAAACATGAAAAAATATCAGTACTGTTTTCTATTAAAAATTCATTTGGAGTCAAATTAGTAGTTGAAATATATTAAATGTCACAACCTGTGTTATCGCAGTCTGGAGAGTCTAAGATTGATTCATTATATCACTACGAAGACAACTCTCCTGCCTCACTTTAAAAGAAGATGCAATAGTTCACTATGCATAATTTGAACTATGTTCTTACTCACAGACTCTACATTTAGTGGAGAGGCTGCTATCTGTAGTTGCTACAATTTAATTAAAATTTAATGAATTAATGAAAGCTTGAAATTTAATTGAAGACCTGACTAGTAAGATTTTCAAATTTTTAATTTAGGGTTTAGATTTATTGATCATTAATGATTTAATGAGCCATCAAGCATACTGTTCTAACACAATTTTTAAAAATAATTTACTATAATAGTATAACTCAGATTTGCGAGTAGTGTCAACACATTCCCCGTGTCTTGACCCACCGGTGGGTCAATATGAATTTATAACATGCAAATAATAAATAGCTGCGAAATGATTCATCAATGGACCACCATTTTATTGAAGTCTAGAACCGAAAATTACCAAATATAACACTCCAAGAGTTTCCAACCTGATATATAACACAGCACTCTTTAAATAAATAAGAAAATTCTGTCACGGAGAAAGTGTTAAATAGATATGGGACAAGTATCGAATTCGGCAGTTTTTCTGGGGTCAGTACTCAGTGTCGGCAAAAAAGTGTCGATACCACTACAGCTTTTCAACATAAATTTAAAACAATTCAAGTTTACTTTAAAATAAGTCAAGTTTAATTTAAAATAGTTCATCTTTAATTTAAAATTGTTCAAGTTAAATTTAAAAAAATGAAGTTTAATTTAAAATAAAATTCTATGGGCCCTCGATATCACACATAGGAAGCTCTGCACTAATATTATATTAGTAATGGGAGGGAATGAGATCATGAGAGTAGTGAAATGTGAGAAGTGAGAATTTAGTGAGAGGAGAGAATTAAGATGAGAGAAGTGAGAGAAATGAAATGACAGTGGTGAGAATTTAGTTAAATGAGATAAGAAATGAAATGAGAGAAGTGAGAATATAGTAAGATGAGAGAATTGAAATGAGAGGAATGAGCAATGGAAAGATTATGGTGGGCAATGAAAGATCATGGTGGGCAATGAAAGATTATGTTGGGCAACAAAAGATTATGTTGGGCAACAAAAGATTATGTTGGGCAACAAAAGATTATGTTGGGCAACAAAAGATTATGTTGGGCAACAAAAGATTATGTTGGGCAACAAAAGATTATGTTGGGCAACAAAAGATTATGTTGGGCAACTAAAGATTATGTTGGGCAACTAAAGATTATGTTGGGCAACTAAAGATTATGTTGGGCAACAAAAGATTATGTTGGGCAACAAAAGATTATGGTGGGCAACAAAAGATTATGGTGGGCAACAAAAGATTATGTTGGGCAACAAAAGATTATGGTGGGCAACAAAAGATTATGGTGGGCAACAAAAGATTATGGTGGGCAACAAAAGATTATGGTGGGCAACAAAAGATTATGGTGGGCAACAAAAGATTATGGTGGGCAACAAAAGATTATGGTGGGCAACAAAAGATTATGGTGGGCAACAAAAGATTATGGTGGGCAACAAAAGATTATGGTGGGCAACAAAAGATTATGGTGGGCAACAAAAGATTATGGTGGGCAATGAAAGATTAAGGTGGCAATGAAAGATTATGGTATACTTAAAAATTAAACTTGAACAATTTTAAATTAAACTTGAACAATTTTAAATTAAACTTGAACATTTTTAAATTAAACTTGAACATTTTTAAATTAAACTTGAACAATTTTAAATTAAAATTGAACTTTTTAAAATTGAAGTTGAACTATTATAAATTAAAGTTGAACTATTTTAAATTTAACTTGATTTATTTTAAATTAAACTTTACTTATTTTAAAGTAAACTTGAATTGTTTAAATTAATGTTAAAAAGCTGTAGTATTTAAAAAAATATCATTTATCTATTACAATGAAAAATTATCATTTAAATTAATGTAACAATGATTTCATAGTGATAGCCAAGCTTAGCTAAATTTACTTCACCCTTAGCGAACGTGTGTGACAAATTCGTCACATAAAAATAAAGGACTTTGCTGTGATAAATTGAATGTGTGAAGCCTAGTGACGAATGCGACTATCACGTCACATGTTAATAAAATTAAGGAAATTTCAAAACTAATTAAAATTAGTACATATATTAACTATTTATTGGCTACTAACTAGACACATTCAAAATTTATAAAATCTTAACTTTTGAAAATCAATTCGGGTCGTAAAGGGTTAATTTACAAATATACCAGTTACATATAATTTAGAGAGTGGAGAATGCTTATGAAGCTCTCAAATGGAAATGCTTCATCAAGGAGTCAAATTTCCCTTTTTAAATAACCTAAATGTGGTGACTGGGTTCAGAAAGATTTAAAACCAATATATTTTCACACTATACTAGTTACTTTCCTCAATCATCAAATAAGTTTAAAAGTGGCAAGTAAATCATTTCCAGGAGAGCAAAAAGGAAGATAATTTACACTCTTACAGTAAGTTATGGTAAATTACTGAAACTTAATTCTCTCAATCATTTATTCATGGGTTTGATAAATTGATTGGATAATTGGTTGCAAGTTGCAATCCACTGATAAAATAAAAAAAATTATGTTTCTTTGAGAGCATCAATATACTGAAGGGAGTTGAGAGCTGGAGCAAGTAGGTAGCATTGATTACTGAAGATATTGGAGAGCTAATATTTTTCAGGATCCACAAGTTTCCTACATATGAGCTAATCAATTTTAGAGAAAGTGGGAAAACGATGCACCCTATTATGTATGTTTCTTGGAGAAAAAAGCAATTCAGGAACTATTCCAAGCAGTTCTGTTAACATTAATATTTTTAAGAACAGGTGTGAATCCTTGAAAAAACACCACAGAATAAATCCTTTATTTTGTCTCATCTTCAAGAGAAATATATTTGAATATAAGAGGAAATTAAGGATGTTCTCACAGAAAATGATAAAATGTCTACTGTTCCATATTCTGCAGACTGGGTATTATCTATCCTCAATCCTCAGGTTTATATGACTTAGCGAGATCAGGGAATTTTACTACAAGGAACTTTGGGGCCAAAGCCAGTTGGTGATGGTGCACCATGCATGGTGGTCTGTAAGCTTCCCTTACTTCACAGCCCGACTGCATTTCATTGTAAATTCTACCAACTTGCAAAATATATGAATTCTTGGAGAACACTTTGCCAGTTCCTGCACCTGCAGAGTTACAGATGCCAGACTGGCGTAAGCCCCCTTAAAATTAAATAGTAGAATAAAAATGAAGCATGACCTTTCTCACAGTCTCCCATGGTGTAGAGTGTGTCATTTAAAGCCAATTAATTGGCTTACATTTCAATAGGGGATGGGATGGGACAATCCCATCCCTATAAAAAATAGGGATGGGACAATACCAAAATTTTCATCGATACTGATATCATGCAGATACCTCAGTTTTTCATTGATACCTATATCTAGATTTTAACCAATGCTTTGATCATTGAAATGAGATTAATAATTTTGAAACTTAGGATTACTTATCTATGTGTAATCATTGTTACATCAATTTAAATTTAATAAATTCATTGTAATAGATGAATAATAGATAATAAATTATATTATATTTTTTTAAATACTAGTGATATCAGTAAAGTATCAGCACTTTTTTGTCCATACCAATACCGAGTAGCAATCGATACCAGAAAAAATGATGACCAATACTTTGTCCCATCCCTACTAAAAATTATGAATTAATTCATATGTTCTCATGTTAATTTGTGCTTACGAGTCTGCAAAGTGTGTGAAGATTTTTAAGATTTTACTTTAAGGGGACCGACCCAGCGATTTTGTACTTTTTAACCCAAATTTTTTTTCTTTTTAATGTATTCCTATAACACTAAGGTAGGAGTGTGTAAAATTTTATAACGCTACCTACCCCCAAAACAGCGGGGGAGAGGTTAGAATAGGGGTCAATTGCAGGGAGATGGGGAGATGTGGGTAAGGACAGCAAGTCAGGTGGCGCCTGATGATACCCGCACCCTTGAGGGCATAATACCGGGACTTGAGAGCCTGGGGGGATTTTGTGCCAAACACAAATAAAAAATAAAAATTCAAAATATTTTTTTTTTATTATTGCTCTCCTGAACAGTTGTAAATGTTGCAACTTTCCTTTTCATTTTTTTCAAAATCTCAAACAGTTTTGAAGTTACGGCTTAGCGGTTTTTTGTATTCGATGCTTCTGTAAATGGTCTCCAAAATGTCAGAATAGATTTTTGATTGTGAACTTCATTTTAAAAAAATAAATGAATAAAAACTTTTTTTTTTGCAATACGTGAAAAAATTTAGTTTCGAAAAATTTCGGAAAATAAAAAAAATTATAAATCTGTTGCGCCATTTTGGAGACCTTTACAGAAGCATCGAATGCAAAAAACCGTTGTACCCTAACTTCAACACTTAGGAAGAAATAGACTTTTTTCGAAATTGGTTCAAAATAATTGAAACTCGTGTAACTCGTTTGAAATTCGTCAAATCAAAAAAAATCTATAACAACACCCCAGTAGAATTCAATTTTATGAATGTGGACAAAGTTTCACAACTGTAGCTTCAATAATAAAAAAGTTTTTCAAAAGCTGGGTTGCTCCCCTTAAGGAAAAATTGTATTCCAAATATATTTTCTAATCTATATCCAAAATGAACAGAATTCTCTAATAATTACATGTAAACATAGGATTAAATAATTAGAAATCATCTCCAAATCATAAAGATACATTTTCCTTCAACAAAATTGCTCCAAAGATCCTTTTTGGGTAAATTCCTAGTTCACGTCTATTTCAATTAGGGACCCAAACTAGGAGTAGGAAGGGCCCAAAGGGGTATTTGGATCGGTTTCTAGTTCACGTCCCTAAATGAAATAGGGATGTGAATCATCCCTTTATCAGATTTTTTGCACTAAAAATATTTATAGACAGAAAATCTATTATCTCAATTATATTTAAAAATAAAACTAAAACAAAAGGAATAGGTATTTGAAATTGAAATTCAGAAAAAAATACGAAAATGATTAGGTATAAGTACAGTGCCCCCAGTCTGTATTTCATGGTAAATTCCACCGACTTTTCGGTGGAATTTTTCCCTTTAGAAAATAATATTCTAGCAAAGACGGTGGATTTTTAGCTATTTATTCCTATATTACTATTAATTTTCGGGGGCTAAATAAGGAAAATGTTGGTGGATCAGTCAAATATGTTGATGGATATTTCAGCTTTTTAAACACCAAATACAGACTGGCTGTGCCCTTAACATGTTACTGGCCATGTTTCAGAAGCTGGAAAATTGAAAGCCAATCTTTAAGCCAAAATTTCACAAAAATTCTGAGCAAAGCCAATTTGACTAATTTTTTAAAGATTTCAAGACAAAATTAACATGGGAACATAGAAATTGATTCAAAATTTTGAGCGAATTAGACATATCTGAGTTTTGACCTTTTGAAATCTAAGCCAATTAATTGGCTTTCCAATGTTACAGAGTATGTCAGTTAATGCCAATTAATTGGTTTAGATTTCAAAAGGTCAAAACTCAGATATGTCTACTTGGTTTAAGATTTTGAATTAATTCCTATGTTCCCATGTTAATTTTGACTTGAAATCTTCAAAAAAATGATCCAAATTGGCTTGGCTCAGAATTTTTGTGAAATTTTGGCTCAAAAATTGGCTAACAATTTGTCAGCCTCTGAAACATGGTTTAAATGCTTTAGTTACTGACATACTCTGTAACATGGGTTACTGGCTGGCAGGCTGCTGCTCCAGGGGCACGGTGGAAAAATAACTCTGTTATCCAGGATACAGTAACATAGGGTATGGTAATCAGCTGATAGAATCTATAGTTTGACGTGACCACCGGATGACTGGAAATGGCGACTCTGACCACTTTTTGAAACATGGGAAAACCTACTTAAACTTAGCACTTCTATATTTAATTTTTTTCTCATCAATTACTAACTAGGCATTGGTTAAATTGTATTCCATTATTTTTTTCCTTATTTGTTATTCATAGGAACTACAATTGAGCAGTTAACTAGCACTACTTAACGCTCCTAGGTAGCATATTTTCAAGACCCTATTTTTTATAGGTAAGTTAAAGAAATTAACAATAAAAACACACCTGAATTATGTCTATATATTCAACTTTGAGGTTCAATCGTCATTTTCGCTTTTCTTTTGTATGAAATCCTTATAAAATGACTTTAAACTTTTCGATATTAACATGCAAATACGAGGAATTATGAGCCACTCGGTCACAAACAAGGAATGTGTTGTTGTGGTGACGTCATATTTTTGTGTCGTCTGCTAGGTACTATACCCGATTATGTTCCTGTACCGTGCTGTTATCAACTATGTGGTAATGTGAGAACTTATCCTGAAGACAACTCTACAAAAACTATACATTATTTCATTCAACTATGTAAAAATCAGTTATATATTTCATAATATTTGAAAAAATTAAACTCTGCATGCTATACTGCACACGCTTTACTAATAATAAGCAGGCCAGTTTGTATTTGGTGCACTCAGCACTGCACTGAACTCCTCTGACATTTTCAAAAATCTGAGAAATATCTGCCAACAGGCAACATTTATCATCATTTGTCTAGTTCTCTAACATTTTTCCAGTTTCTCCTTCAAAAATTAAAGGTAATATAGGAGTTAATAGCTAAATATCCTCCAACATTGTAGGAATTTTTTTATTAGAGAAATTGAATATCTGCAGACATATCATAATATTATCATTGGAATTTACTATCAAATACAATCTGTTAAGCAGGATTAATCAATAATAAACTCCGCAGTTGAGTATTCATGAGTCAAGGCCTTGTTACATGGTGCGAGTTACTGTTGTGACAGTGGAGACTGGAGAGTAGCTGTCCCACTGTACTCTCATGCGAGTAGCTCGACTCGCCTTACACGGTCACACAAGTGCGAGCTGATGGCCTGAAAATAAGCAGTTACTGCTAGACTCGCATTGTGTATTAAAATATTTATTCAAGAAATAAATACTTTTTTATTATTTACTATTTCTATTAATTAAATTAACAATTTATTAATTTAATAATTATTAAATCTTTTATTAATTTAATAATTATTAAATCTTTTATTAATTTAATAATTATTAAATCTTTTATTAATTTAATAATTATTAAATCTTTTATTAATTTAAATAATTATTAATATTTATATCAATTTAATTAATTTAATTAACATTTAATTGATTCATTTAATTTATTTAACCTATAATTAATATGATTAATATTATAGGATATTAAATTTTTTTTATTCATATTTACGATATACGTGCTTTATTAACCATCAAATATATCCCAAACATTATGAAGCCGATTCAAACGAAAATATGACAAATCGGCCACCTAATTGAATACAAAATTATTCAAGTTTAGAATAGAAAAAACCTAGGGATATCTGCATGACGTACGAGTTACTATTATGTTGCAACACCATGCAAATTGACATCCGAGTTTCGCAGGCGAGTGGCTGACTCGCCCATGAGTGGCGAGTAAAATAAAAAAAAATTGTAGTAACTCACATGCGAGTTACTAACCTCCTGCATAGTGCACATGACATTTACTCGGCTGATGCGGTCACACTGTACGAGTAGCTGCACTACAGTAACTGGTTAGGCGGCTTAGGCCAACTCGCATGTTTACTCACACGGTCACACCGTGTAAAAGTCAGTCCAGGCTGTAGGTCTAAGGTATTTCATGGTAAATTGACTAAATTCCAGAGACTTGTAGGTGGAATTTTTCTCCCATGAAAATAATATACTGGCAAAGTCAGTGGATTTATAGCTATTTATTCCTATGCTACCATTAATTTTAGGTGGAAAAATGGGTAAAAATGTTGGTGGATCAGCCAAATTACGGGAAATTAATGGTGGATTTTTTCAGCTTTTTTAAATAGTCAGTGGAATTTTGTGCACCAAATACAGACTGGCACAGTAACAGGGCCTTAACTCTGTCTCTGTCAGAATTTGAGTTTTCCACACGTGCCTAGGGTCACGCAGGTAAATTCAATTTTGAATTTCAATACACCTACCAGCCCAGATTGTATTTGGTGGTAAATTCCAAAGATATCTCGGGAGATATTCAATTTCTCTAATAAAAAAATTCCTGCTATGTCGGAGGATATTTTGCTATTAATTCCTATATCATATAGGTAACCATTAATTTTAGGAAGAGAAACTGGAAAAATGTTGGAGGACTAGACAAATTGATGAAAAATGTTGGCAGCTATTTCTCAGATTTTGAAAAGTCAGAGGAGTTCCGAGTTCAGTGCACCAAATACAAACTGGCTACCAGCTACCAAATAGGTAGCCTAGGTAAATAGTGCCACAATTTACCTGCTTGACAATAGTCAAATTTGAGCCCTTCAATTGCAAATGGTGAGAAATATCTATTTTTTCCTCTATGCTACAATGTTATTTTGGAGAGAAATTAAGAATAATTTGATCCTTTTGGTCTTGGAGAGAAATTTGTGATTTTTGGAGAGACAAATGGAGAGTCCAGAGTGGAATAATAACTCATTTCAAATTGACTAGTAACTCTGTTAGGAATTTAGAATGAACAAAAATTACTCATTTAACCCTAAAAAATGCAGAAACCAGTAAATTATTTTATAAATTTCAACTCCACAGTGAAAACTAATGTAAAATAAGTCATTTAAGCTTCACAATTCGGCTTGTTTTGATGAAAAACATCACTGATGGGAATGAATGAAGTTAGGAGTAACTCCGTTAGAATTTATGTTTTTTTCCAGTCTGGTGGAGAGTTTATGAGCCTAACTATTTTACTTGGGTAGTTAGCCGTTAGGTACCTAACTTCTACCTAGTTAATAAACATTAATTATCCTACTAATTAACTAGTTATGTAACTGGGTAACATAGCATAGCCTAGGTCATTAGTAATTAATGTGTTAAATCAAATTATGACATACCTACTGAGTAGCTAGCTAAACTTATAAGTAATATAAGTACATACCTAGGCTACCTACCGAATGGCGAATAATAGGTAGCTAGGTTAGACACAACTAAATTAATAAACAATATACTCTTAGCCTTTAGAAAGATAACTAGTAATAGATTAATTAATTATTATTATTGCACTGTTTGATGAGGAGATTGGACAAGATTAATTAATTAGACAGATAGGAAAAAATGGCGGAACAAGCTCTGGTTACCTGACAAGAGTTCCAATAATATTTTTTTTAAATAACAAACTCTTGAAGCTATTTTAAATAATGGCCTACTGCTACATTACATTAAAAATTCATCTGTTTTCCATATAAATTCTTTATCTCCTCTTTTAATATTTATAAAGTTTAATAAAAAAAATCATAATATTCTTTTATTTATAAGACTGTAATCTATAACTGGTAATTCATTTGAAATTACTCTTTGTCATGTCAAACAAATTTGAAAACAATTTTGAATTTTATCATTTAGCTGATAATTATCATCTTTATCGAGTGCTGTAAGAGGTTACCTGAATCTGATAATTATTTTAAGCAGTGATAAAAGTAAAACTAATTGCATAATGGGATCATAAATTTATAGGTTTCTTCCTAATACGTATAAAACTTAATTAATCTATAAATTAATGGTTAATATATATCAATTATATCAATTACCCTATCAATTTAATGATAATTCATTCAACTGTTCTTCAATTTCAAACAGTAATGGACAAGTTAACTTAATGATTTGGATGAAAAATAATACATTATTTCTCTAATTAATAAGCATAGCATTTTCTGTGCTTGCTATTAAAACGTTCATGTGTTTGGAAACATGGAGCATCTATTTAGTACCTACCCTAAATGTTGAAATTAATTTACTTTCTTCTAAAAAAAACTTAAATTTTTAGCATTTTTGATATATATGCAACTAATACCTACAAGATACGCAATCAGCATTGAGATTACATTAATTTGGTCTCAGAGTGAGTTATCAAGAAGTGTACTTAGGTAAATTTATGTTATTATCATTCAGCTATAAATTATTAATTGGTAAAATTTCCTTGATCATATAAAAATGATAATGGGGTAACTGACCATGCCTACATCTTCCAAATGAAACTTTTTCGTATTCCTATATAAATATAAAATATGTATATCAATATGTCATTATTATTACCGACTTGTGGGTTTTAGAGTTGTCCCTATCCACTAAGGGGAAATTCAAAGAGACATGAAGAGAAGAAGGCCTCGTAGAAGAGGGGACAGTGAAAGGTACGCTCCATGTACTAGGTAAACTACTCTGCTATCACAGGTAACTGTGACCCAGCGCAGTTTTATTTATTATATTTAAGCTTACAAAATACATACACAGTATAACTAAAAAATACACAATTCAAATAAAAATACATTAAATTAAATGCAGCTAAGGTTCGAAAAAGTTAAAACTTGTGAAACCTAATTAAAAAATCTATATACAATAAAAAACTAAGAACTTTATTTACTAAAACAATATTCTTTAAAAAGCTTCTTAAATTTAAAATCTGACATTGGTTCTGTTAAAATAGTAGGAAGTTTATTGTACAATTCTATGGATCTAAAAATAGTAGAATTTCGCTCCAATTCTGTTCGAATTGGAGGAAGATAAAACCTATTTGTTCTAGTGTTATGCTCGTGAGAAGGGATGAAGTTAGTAAAATATTTATTTAAAAGATGAGGCTCGTCATATATTGCTCTACGTAAAAATTTCATTAATTAAAAAATAGTCTGCGACATCGTCAAATTTTAAAAGTTTCAGATTATTATACATTTCATTTAAAACCATAGTAGGGATATTATTTTCATCTCTTCTCACGTTTAAAATTGTTCTTGAATATTATTGATTAAAACTTCTCAGTGGTTGCAAATGAATATTAAAAGTTTTGCTAAAAATGATTATTGATTGAGTAAAAACAGAATATGCTAGTGAATAGTAAATTAAAATTAGAATTTTTTTATTAAAATAATGCCTAGAACAGAACACCCTGCACTTTACTAAGTTTGGTGCAAAGGTATTCTGTATGAGGTTTAAAATTAAGTTTGTGATCTATGAAAATGCCTAGGTACTTTAAATTATTCACATATTCTACTATTTCATTGCTAAAAAGTATTAATGGTAAAATATCTTCTTTTCTAGAATTAAAAAGTATAAGCTTGGTTTTAGAAATATTTGGTGTAAGTTTATTGAGTTGCAACCACTGAGATAATTGATGAATAAAGGAGTGTAATTTATTAAAAAGCCTATTGAAATCATTGTCACGGAAGTAAAAAAAACTGCATGGATGGCAAGAATAGACACCCAGCATGAATAAGAGACCTACACAGTCAGTCTGCTTACCCATGGATAAGAGACCTACACAATAGGGTGGGCCAAAAATTAGTAGTTTCGGGTAAACTCAGAATCTTCATATGGAATAGTTATAATAAGTTGATAGTTATAAAGAACATTGCATGCCAAATTCCAGGCCATTTCTGGATATTTTTGAGTTGCCCCAAAACATTTGAAATTTTGTACAAAATGATATTTTCCCATTAATTTTAAAATATTCTATTTTGTTTTTTTCTTTGGAATAGGTAAAATTAGTTGGCTCATTATGAAAAAACACAACTTTCAAAATTGCAGATTAATAATTGATACTTTTGAGGTGCCCCGAGCACTTTTTTGTATAATATATTAGTATTACAATATTTCGCTTGAAATTTCGCTTCTAAGCAATCATGCTGTTATTGTGATAAAATAGAAGTAATTTAATTCTCAAAATGACTTTGTAAATTGTATTGATTGCATTTTATAAAAGCATTTATTAATATTTTTTATTACAAAAATTTCGATTTTTTTTCGGATTTCAGCAATTGGATACCCATGCAATTCGTTTTGTCAACATTTTCGAGTCACCAAACTTCCTAAATATTTAAATGTTGGTTTATTAATCAATAATTAATGTTTTAGCTCAATTTTTCGCATATAAATTTCTTATTATGTTCTTCATTGAGCACCAGACCTCCATAAGTGTGGATCACTACACTGACTACAGTCTCCAGTAGTGCCTAAATTCGAACAATTTGGAGGGGTGAGGGCAACTGTAAACATTGTCTTACCGGTCTGATTTTCTGGCACAAACACCCGAAAATAAGTTCTTCTCAAGCTATCTTCTATTATAAATGATAATAAATCAGAGATTATAAGTTTTTTGTCACAATGTAATAAAAATCACCAAAATTGTTACTTTTCTAAAATTTGAATTGCTAGGGGGCAACTGTTAATCATGTCAGAATTCACTCAAATTTCAGTACACGTACCTTTACTTGTCATATCAACTTTATATCACTATTCCATAAATAATATCCAAAACGTTGTTTTTTGGCCCACCCTACTACACAGATTACATATGGATAAGAGACCTACACAGTCAGTCTGATTATCCTTGAATAATATATTCACACAGTCAGTCTGCTTACCCATGGATAAGAGACCTACACAGTCAGTCTTCTTACCCATGGATAAGAGACCTACACAGTCAGTCTACTTACCCATGGCTAAGAGACATACACAGTCAGTCTACTTACCCATGGATAAGAGACCTACACAGTCAGTCTGCTTACCCATGGATAAGAGACCTACACAGTCAGTCTACTTACCCATGGATAAGAGACCTACACAGTCACTCTACTTACCCATGGATAAGAGACCTACACAGTCAGTCTGCTTGCCCATGGATAAGAGACCTACACAGTCACTCTACTTACCCATGGATAAGAGACCTACACAGTCAGTCTGCTTGCCCATGGATAAGAGACCTACACAGTCACTCTACTTACCCATGGATAAGAGACCTACACAGTCAGTCTGCTTACCCCTGGATAAGAGACCTACACAGTCAGTCTACTTACCCATGGATATAGACAGGAAGAATAACGAAGTTGAAGATAGATGCAAATGAAAGCTGAAAGTAGAGCTTCAAAGAAACGTATTAGCTAACCCAGAACAATAAGAAGGCCTACCTAAAGGTACCTTCAGGACAATAGAAGGTGGGAGGGGATAGACATGAATTATTTTAAACCCCTAATTTGGCAATCAGTTCCATGACCCCCTTCAATATGCTATATTTACAACTGAGAAAATCATCTTCTATATGACTATGTTGTTGAGTCTATTACAGGAATATATACCTCAATCTCATCAAATAAAAGAGTCTTGCTCTTATATGGACATTTTTAATGTTCTTTTAAATCTTCAATACTATACTAAGAGCCGCATCCGTCTGTCCGTAAGGCCTTGTTACACGGTGCGAGTTACTGTCGTGACAATGGACAGCAGCTGTTCCACTGTACTCGCATGCGAGTTGCTCGACTCGCCTCACCCGGTCACACAAGTGCGAGCTGCTGGCTTGTAAATAGACAGTTACTGTACCTACACTTGCTTTGTGTATTATAATATTTATTTAATAAATAAATAACAATTTAATGACTTAATCAACATTTTTATTAAATTAATTAACAATTTATTAATTTAAATAATAATTCATTAATTTAAATAATAATTCATTAATTAAATTATTAATTAATATTTTTATTAATTAATGATTACTATTTCTATTAATTCATTTGAAAAATTTATTAATTTAATTAACATTTTATTAATTTAATCAACATTTTATTAATTAATTTAACCTTTAATTAATTAATTTAACCTTTAATTAATTGGATAAATGTTATAGAATATTAAATGTTTTTATTCATAATATTTAATATAGCAATTTCAAACTTATATAAGATATACGTGCTTTATTAACCATCAAATAAAACCCCAAACAATAAGAAGCCGATTCAAACGAAAATATGACAAATTGGCTACCTAATTGAATAAGAAATTATTCAGGTTTAGAATAGAAAAAACCTATATCTGCATTACATGACGTACGAGTTACTTTTATATTTCAATACTATGCAAGTTGACATCCGAGTTTCGCAGGCGAGTGGCTGACTCGCCCATGAATGGCGAGTAAAAACAAA
This sequence comes from Caprella mutica, assembly GCA_947561585.1. NCBI lineage: Eukaryota > Metazoa > Arthropoda > Malacostraca > Amphipoda > Caprellidae > Caprella > Caprella mutica. The sequence goes on along the minus strand of CANNZV010001265.1, from coordinate 100,949 downwards.
AAAAGTTGTAGTAACTCGTTTGCGAGTTACTAACCTCCTGCACATGACAGTTACTCGACTGATGCGGTCACACTGTGCGAGTAGCTGAACTACAGTAACTCGCACGACCAACTCGCACATTTACTCGCACCGTGTAGCAGGGCCTTAAGGTGTCACACTTTTTATTAAGAAAAACATATATTAAAAGGAAAAACAAATCATTTGTGGCAGTATCATGACTACGGGCTACAATAATAATTGTCATTAATTATTTAAAAAAATTACATTTTGGCTTTTTTTTTTTTTTTTTTTGTTTAATCAGAATAAGTGGTGAGTCAGTGGCCAAAATAATATTGCTTCTTGTGGAACACTAAAATCCTTATTTTTGGGTCACGTGACTGGCAATCTAGCGTCAATTTAATGGAAAAATTATATAACTTAAACAAAATTTAATGGAGAGATGATATAACTGAAACAAAATAAGGTTTCACACAGTCTTCCTTAGCGTCCTGCAATCGCTGCAACACTTCCTCTCTCTAGAGTAGTTTATCATAACTCTATGATCAGAATATATGTATTCATTATACATAATTTAATTCGAATATAATTTATATTCAATAATACAGGTTCTGTACTAGTTACAATAATAAGTACCTACCTATTATTGATGATGTCTCATTAGTTCGATGCTCAATTGGCCCGATGAACAATTAATCCGACAGTTACATCTTTCAATATGATATTTCTTGTTAGGTATATTTTGATTAAAACAGAAATTATAATTAAATAGCTATTATTCTCAATTAATAACTATAATCTAAATGATAAAATAATTTAATCTTTCTTTCCTTTACATATATATTATATATATTTATATTCCTATTGCATTTTATGTCTAATATGAATTAGTATGATGCAATCCTTCATTCGATTTCTTCATTTTCATGTAGTCTTTTGTATCCGCTAGTTTGTTGCATTGCACTTTTCGTATTTAATGACCTGGCATGGGGGTTTTCTATACATACAGGTTGGGTAAAAAAAAAAACAAAAAAAACTTTGAATCGATATATCTCAAAAATTTATTACGTTATGATTTTTCCTAACATACCATTGTGCATGTTAGTCTACTAAATTTGAATCTATTCATTCATCTATATTTATGCAATAGAATTATAGTAAACAGTGTCAAAAGTACAAAAAGAAAATTATGAAAATTATTTTTTTTAAACAAAAATACCTAAAACAATCCTTCACAGAATAACATTAACAAACAATCATGTCTTAATTCCTTCCTTACTATCTACCAACTGCCTCCACATGTCCTCCATTTCTTGTCATAATTCAATTCTTGTTCTCATTGCTGCCATAACTCTTTTTACTGATGCAGGGTTTTCTTTAAGTGAATTCACTTCATTCATAATTATCTCCTTCGAAAGGAGAAATATAGATTTAATATATATTTTATCATGGGTTGTTAATGATATGTTATAAATATGAAGGATTATCGTGTTTTCCTGTAATTAAAAAACAATCTTCGTAATATTATGTTTGCGCGCAAGCATACTTTTTAATTTTTCACTATCTTCATAAAAAAGGAGACGAATACAATGGTATATGTATTTAAAAAATTCATAATGTTAGTAGTTTCGGTGATATATCAATTCAAAGTTGGGTTTCGTTTTTTTTGACCAACCCTGTATATTTTTTGTATAGTTTCAAAGTAGCCAAATTGTTGGTGCTAGTATGCCAGGCACTAGTGTAACAGAAACTGTCTGATTGTTTGGTGTTATACAAGAGGTACTGTCTCTAAAGTAATGACTACCTTTGAAAGAGAAAGAAAAAGTCATAAAACGTCAAAAAATGAAACACAAAGCTACTATCGGAATCTGAATCGAATTGTTTTCGATTCAGATTCCGATAATCTATCCCCGGCTCTTAAAATTATTGCATAGATCGATCATATATTGACTAGTCTTACGAAAATTGTTTTTTTTTTACCACAGAACCTAGTTTTTACAGAAATTGTTCGTAATTAAGCTGCACAAATCTAGATTTCACGGAAGAGTTCAATTTTTTAGTCCAATTGCTGTATATATAATTATTTTAAATTCTTTGAAACTTTAACAAATTCAAACAACTAGTGAATATCTGATTTTAACGATTCGTTGAAGATTTTATTAGGTAGGTACTAATTATTTATTAATTAGAATGCCACCATATTGTCATAATTTAACAATAAATGGTAGGTATATATTTCAATACAAATTGAATCAAACTAAATTATATATTGAATTTAACATATGCAATCTTCTTCTCAAACAAGATTTGATAAAAACAATTGATAATCCTAATTCAGAATAAAATATATATAGACTAGTCATCCTTAAAAAAAGAAACCTTTCTTCGACCGTACCAGCAATCATAGAAAACGTAGTTGAGGGCAGACTCAAGTAATTTCCCTAACACTCCTTTTTTCAACATCACGTGTTCTTTAGGGAGGTCCAGGCTTTAGGGGAGGTATCAAAGAAGTACAGGAAGGCAGGCGACATTAGAAAAAAGGTTGGGGGGCGGGGAGGGGCGAAGGAGGAGATGGTGTCGGCGCCAGCTGGGTGCGGGAGCGTATTGATCTGTTGTATATGAGTTTACGTGTGCCTAACATTGCTTCACTTGGGAGTAACCTCTCTCGCGGCGCTCTCTTGTTTCCGCACAATAATGCTCTTCGGCCGCGGCGGCGGCGCGCGCGTCGCATTCATATCCAATTAATCACCTCCTTGTTTACCCAATAGAATATTAGCATGGGAAATAGTATAGTCTCTCGTTAATAACCCCAGGCTATTTTATTCTCTGCTATTATTTATAGACGCTATTTATTGAATATGGCGAAGAGATTTTATTGGAAGCTGTTGATTATAGCATGTAATTACGATTATATATTAAATATTATTGAACTTTTGGGATATGTTTAAATATGTAACTGTAATTGATTATTAATTACGTGATAAATATAAATTTATTATTGATTATCATTAACTCATGAAAAAATATTACTTATTCATTTATTAATAGAAAACTCATAATTTATAACTAACTTTATTTATTTGTTTTATTTCATCCCCTGTTGAAATCTTATTCTAGCTGTATATGATTACCGTTTTCTTTACTTACTGTTAAAAATATCTTTTTTCATATTTCCCGTTTAAAGCTACTTACTTTCAACTGTTGCTTACTGTTTTATTTTTTTTATCCTATTTAATTTTCTTGATACCGTTTAATACACAGTTGTACTCCTGTTGAAAATTCTTCCTATATATTTTTGAAACTGTTCCATACTGTTTCATTATTTTATATCCTATTGAATTTTCTTGATACAGTTTAATACACTCCTGTTGATGCTGTCATGTGCTTCTGTTATGTCCTGTTGACTGCTCCTGTTGGCAATAATGTGATTACCGTTTGCCTGTTGTGTGTGACCCCTCCCTAATCTCATTATATATCACTCTACGGTAATGCATCACATATATGTAACAGTTATACATTATTTAGGTACTGAAAATAAAAGGCCAAATGTAATCAACAGAACCCAGTAGGAAATTATAGAGACCCATCGTCTGTGATTATAATCAGTGATAAAAAAATCATTTATCTATGACTATTAATTTTTCGATTAAAAATTAAATTGTAGTTTATCATAAAATTTATATTGTTTTTTCGTCGGACAGTCCCGAAAACATTCACTGATCGAAATTATTATATTCTGTGATACTATAAATATTTACAGTAATAATTTATTTCGATGTTATCAGTACGTTACATAATATATCAACAATTTTATACTTTAATATATGCATATATGTTCTATTATATGGAGAAATTCATCCAAACCTGAATTTATTTAAATACCTATTTGGATACTATTTTATTTTTGCATTAGGTCAGAAATACTTAATACTGATAGGTTGTGGATGATTTCATTCAATAAACTATGGTGTCTACTGATCATTTATTATACAAATATATCTTAATTATACTATCCCTATCCACATCTTAAACAAGGAATCTCACACTCAGTTAGGCACACAGTTCTCGAAAAGTGGATGTTTGACCATTGGTCTAGTTGGTCAATTATATAATTCTTAATTTTCATATTGGTTTTCACCCACTATCCGGGTACAGGGGGTGTTAGAGTTCCCCATTATCCTTACCGAAAGTAGGACATCTCCTACCCAAACATTGTCTCTTGTCTCACTCCGCTTCAGTCCACTAAAGTAATACCATTGCAATCATTTGAATCCATCGCGAGGCGAATGTTTTGCCAATTAGCCGTGAGGGGGCGCTTTAAAGTCATAATCGTGGAGTTAAATTAGACAATTAGCATTTTGATTGAAACTCATCTTCTGATTACACAAATTACGGGGCAAATGAGAGACACGGTGATGACGTTTTCTCTGTCGCCAGTGTTTAAATTAATTTGAAGTTAGTACTAATGATTGTACAGTAAAATTGCTCTATGTTGATGTGAATCCAAGATATGAATATTAATGATATGTATCATGTAAGTATAGAGTTCTTACGAATGGTGAAACTATCTTCAAAGATAATCCTTGACATGATGTGACCCTAGCTCTTTTATATATTGAAAAAGGAATCTAATTGAAGAAACTTAACCTTTTTGCTATTTGGAATCAAAGAACAATTGGTAGACAGTCTGCTAAATATTCAGATTAATAATGAAGTGTAATGAGTGGGGTTGTGACAATATGCAGATCCCGAAAATATTACAGACGAAGATAATTATAAAGTATTTAATCGTTTGAAACCAGCGGTATATAGTATTCGATACCATTTAATTTCGTCAATGATATTTTCATGATCTATGATTTTGAAAACATATTGTCGAAACCCTAGCGATGAGTGATCACTTTTCCGTTTCAATTTCTAGTGTACATTTCTATTATTCTTGATATAGATTCTTTAACATCAGACTATCATAATTCCATAAATCAAAACCTTTTCTTTTAATTTTACCTAAGGTTTTGATATAATAATTAGAAGTTGAAGAAAAGTACCATTCACAGCAAATGTTTTATTTTTTTCAGCCAGAAATGACTAGCACAACTAACTAAAGCTAGAATGATACACGGGTCGTAAGCACACGTAATTTCATCATTACCCGCTCAATATATTTCACTCGATGGCCGACCAAGAAAAGGAAAGCAACAGCAATTGTCTCGAGTAATTATTTAATTACGCGGAGACTTGTCTCATTTGAGAATGACCGTTATTTGGTACATAAAACTGCCTTCCCCTTGCCTACTAACCGGCCGTGCCTGCCAAAAAGAAAATCCTTCGAAACCTATTGACTATTAAGGATCAGGGGCAATTGGCCGTGCAAATGCCATTCTTTGCTCTAATATAGACGACCGGTCCACCATTGGTACAATTAGAGCATCAAAAATGGAGACTAGTGCCTCATTCACGATCTTACGTCGAGGCATAATCACTAGACGAAGAATGAACGTCTGCAAGAATGGCTACCCAATACCCTCTGGCTCCAGTGCTCATCTTGCTGCAAGAATCCAAGTTCTTCAGTCCAAGACGCTAAGAATCGAAGTTATTCATAAACCAAATGACCATTTACCTTACAGTCAAGTCAACTTCTTTAAAGAATGAACATCAAAATTACAAGAAGCTCAGTTTTGTGAATATTATTGGTCTAAGAAGATCGAGTCTAGCATCTTCGCATGGTGCCCGCCCGGTATTGAGACCCATAAGGGTTGGCTCTTCCAGTTTTATTAGCGTAGTAATTGGATCTCTTAGTGAGGCATTTAGTGAGCCAAGCACCCGAAATACCAATCAATTTCCCCTCATCCATTACCCTATTTACTACCTTCGGAGATTTTCTCAGCCTCGTTAATTCCAAAGAATTCTTTTGCTGGCTGGCTCTCTCAAAATAATTGCAAATGACAACATAAGGAGAAATTAGCGTTCCTTTTTCCTGGAATTCTATACACAAGAACGAAGACTACGTTGATTTCATTGATCATGTTCGGAAACAAGTTTCAATAAGTGGAAAATAGGCAAGATTAAAGCATGCTTATAAAAAGGATAGTAACAATAATATACATACCGTAAAACTATCTATTTTTCTTTGCAGTTTTTTCATAGAAACCCAATAACTGGAAATCGGAAATATAGTTCCGTATATTTTCTATCAAAAGGCTTGGAAGGAAGAAATAAATATTCATCGAGTCATTGACTCTATGTACTTAAATAAAATCTTGCCAGTGACTTAATTTACAAGAAATAATCTTTTGACAATCCTGTTGTTGACGAGTATTCAACTGAACATGGAATAACTAAACCAAGTATTGACAGGACATTGGTATAATATTACCTCTTTGTTGTTGAGAATGATTAATTTAGGAATGGCTTTATTAATGCAATGCGGTTGTAGTTATTATACATATATCACGGTTTAATAGTTAAACGGACAAAGTTTAGTTAACCAAATAGGTACTGTTTAATCACTCACATACAGTTACAGTAAAACCTTAACGCAAACTGTTGTATGAGGTAAGAAGTAGTTCCTATAGCTCTAATTCGAAAGGTTGTATCTTGTGTAGGTTCTTTATTATAAGGAGCAATTACATAGATCTTCTTATCAATTGGTTATCTCCAAAACACGGCCCATTGTGTCCCCAAGACTCCAGCTCACCATTACTCCAATGATGCGCTCCATCAACCTACCTACTCAGCCATGAGTGTATTTATTAGCCTTATCAGGTGGTCATTGGCAGAACAGTAGCTTTTACGACTCCTAGAGCATTGCTGATCAACAGTGCTATCATAGTTCCAGAGCTATAGGCCTAACGAACTGTGATACGGCTTCGGATGGCTTCCGGCCGTGCGCCCCCCTTTGTTGTTGTGTCCGGTCATTCTGACGTATGTCAGATGTGAATTGGAACAGATATGCCTTTGGATTCTGTCAGCCTTGTCAGGAACTGTACGATAGTTTCTTTTGTCTATTGACCGAATGATTTTGTTTATAATGTATGACCAGTGCCTTTATACGCTGAGAATATGACGGATGTTTCCTGAATCTGGAAAACGTTAAATCATTGATACTGAATAAACTATGATACGGATAAAGAATAAGTTAAGCATTCTGTAGTATCAATGATACGTGGTATCAATGCTACAACGGTACCAATCCTCCAACGGTATTAATGCTACAACGGTATTAATGCTACAACGGTATTAATGCTACAACGGTATTAATGCTACAACGGTATCGATGCTACAGCGGTATCAATGCTACAACGGTATCAATGCTACAACAGTACCAATGCTATAACAGTATCAATGCTACAACGGTATCAATGCTACAACAGTACCAATGCTATAACGGTATCAATGCTACAACGGTATCAATGCTACAACGGCATCAATGCTACAACGGTATCAATGCTACAACGGTGTCAATGCTACAACGGTATCAATGCTACAACGGTATCAATGCTACAGAGTTTAGCATTGATTCCTGTCTTAGTGACATCTGGCGTCAATTTATGTAAGTGAGAAGTCTAGGTGGCGCCACATACCAGGTGGTGGCAGGAGTCTGTACTATATTTCCATGTCCTAATGTACAGTTATATCTTTGCAACACATTTCTACAGTAACTTATAATCTTAAGATAATACTTAAGCTAAGAGCAGTATCATTTAGTATGTTATTGCCATAAGCTTAGTAGATATAACCGATTTTTTAAAACTTATATTCCTTTTAAAATGATTACTTGGTGATACAAACCATTTGTTTATATACAATTTTATTATTAGATCACACTTTAAAGAGTTGTTTATGGGCCATATAACAATATCTATTTGAAAAATTATTAGGTAGGAATATAGTAGGGAATGATAAAAGAATATAGTAGGGAATGATAAAAGAATATCATTAGGGAATGATATAGGAATATCATTAGGGAATGATATAGGAATATCATTAGGGAATGATATAAGAATATCATTAGGGAATGATATAGAAATATCATTAGGGAATGATATAGAAATATCATTAGGGAATGATATAGAAATATCATTAGGGAATGATATAGAAATATCATTAGGGAATGATATAGAAATATCATTAGGGAATGATATAGAAATATCATTAGGGAATGATATAGAAATACCATTAGGGAATGATATAGAAATACCATTAGGGAATGATATAGAAATACCATTAGGGAATGATATAGAAATACCATTAGGGAATGATATAGAAATACCATTAGGGAATGATATAGAAATACCATTAGGGAATGATATAGAAATACCATTAGGGAATGATATAGAAATACCATTAGGGAATGATATAAGAATACCATTAGGGAATGATATAAGAATACCATTAGGGAATGATATAAGAATACCATTAGGGAATGATATAAGAATACCATTAGGAAATGATATAAGAATACCATTAGGAAATGATATAAGAATACCATTAGGAAATGATATAAGAATACCATTAGGAAATGATATAAGAATACCATTAGGAAATGATAAAGGAATACCATTAGGAAATGATATAGGAATACCATTAGGAAATGATATAGGAATACCATTAGGAAATGATATAAGAATACCATTAGGAAATGATATAAGAATACCATTAGGAAATGATATAAGAATACCATTAGGAAATGATATAGGAATACCATTAGGAAATGATATAGGAATACCATTAGGAAATGATATAAGAATACCATTAGGAAATGATATAAGAATTTAGGAAATGATATAAGAATACCATTAGGAAATGATATAAGAATACCATTAGGAAATGATATAGGAATACCATTAGGAAATGATATAAGAATACCATTAGGAAATGATATAAGAATACCATTAGGAAATGATATAAGAATACCATTAGGGAATGATATAAGAATACCATTAGGGAATGATATAGGAATACCATTAGGGAAAGATTTAGGAATACCATTAGGGAATGATATAGGAATACCATTAGGGAATGATATAGGAATACCATTAGGAAATGATATAAGAATACCATTAGGAAATGATATAAGAATACCACTAGGAAATGATATAGGAATACCATTAGGAAATGATATAGGAATACCATTAGGGAATGATATAGGAATACCATTAGGGAATGATATAGGAATACCATTAGGGACTGATATAGGAATACCATTAGGGACTGATATAGGAATACCATTAGGGACTGATATAGGAATACCATTAGGGACTGATATAGGAATACCATTAGGAAATGATATAAGAATACCATTAGGAAATGATATAAGAATACCATTAGGGAATGATATAAGAATACCATTAGGAAATGATATAAGAATACCATTAGGGAATGATATAGGAATACCATTAGGGAAAGATTTAGGAATACCATTAGGGAATGATATAGGAATACCATTAGGGAATGATATAGGAATACCATTAGGGAATGATTTAGGAATACCATTAGGGAATGATATAGGAATACCATTAGGAAATGATATAGGAATACCATTAGGGAATGATATAGGAATACCATTAGGGAAAGATTTAGGAATACCATTAGGGAATGATATAGGAATACCATTAGGGAATGATTTAGGAATACCATTAGGGAATGATATAGGAATACCATTAGGGAATGATTTAGGAATACCATTAGGGAATGATATAGGAATACCATTAGGAAATGATATAGGAATACCATTAGGAAATGATATAGGAATACCATTAGGGAATGATATAGGAATACCATTAGGGAAAGATTTAGGAATACCATTAGGGAATGATATAGGAATACCATTAGGGAATGATATAGGAATACCATTAGGGAATGATTTAGGAATACCATTAGGGAATGATATAGGAATACCATTAGGGACTGATATAGGAATATCCTTAGGTATTTTATAGGAATAATATTAGGGAATGATAAAGGAATATCATTGGGGATTAGATAATAATATCATTAGTGATTATATTATATAGCAATTTAATTAGGGATTAGATAGTAATATCATATGGAATTATTATCATAAGGTTAAACAAAGACATGTTTTAAAAATAGTTTTCCTTATAATAAAAAAGTTCTGGTATAGCTTCAGTTCTATGCTATGCTTGTTCATTGTTCAATACTATAAATGTTCTATACTATAAATGTTCAATAATATAAATGTTCAATAATATAAATGTTCAATAATATAAATGTTCAATACTATAAATGTTCTATACTATAAATGTTCAATACTATAAATGTTCAATACTATAAATGTTCAAATAGCTCCAGTTGTTCCAATACTATAAATTCGCCACACCCTATAATCTCTCCCCTATAAATACCTCTAACAGTGGGATTAGAAACATCCAAACATGTTCTCGCATAAGATGTACGGTAATGAGATCTCCCAGCGAGACAGTGGTTATTGAGTCATTACCTTCGCAGAATGCGGAAAGGTCATATTTTCATCGGCATTTATTTATTTATCATCTTGTTATTCGCTTAACTGAAAAAGTGCTCAACCGAAGTGCCTGAAGTTTGGTGAAACGATTGGTCCATGTCCAATGACCTGCTGGTAGAATTTTGAGAGCAACCTGGTCAAAGGTCAAGATCATGGTCATTTATAACTCAAAAAGTATTGAACCATATTGCATGGAAATTTGTGGGACGATTGGACAATATATAGGAAGGGTCAAAGGTCAAAGATCAAGGTCAAGACCATTTGTAACTCAATAACTCAAAAATTATTCAACCAAATTGTCTGAAGTTTGATGGTACAATTGGTCAATGTCCAGGAACGATATGGTAGAATTTTGGAAGCGATCCGGTCAAAGGTTTAGGTCAAGGTCATAATTGTAACTAAATACATCAAAAAGTATTGAACCAAATGGCAAGAAACTTGGTGAAACGATTGGTTTTTATCCAGTTACCAGTTTCTTAAATTTTGGGAGAGAACGGGTCAAAGCGCACGCAAAGGTATGCGCTCTACCGATTGCACATAATCTAGTTGTATATAGGTAGCTATGATCATATTTAGGAAACTGCCGTTCAGATAATATCTTATCTTATAATACTATAGTCCTTACGCATTCAAGAATGCTATTGTTCTAACAACTAGTAGACAGTTCTTGAACCATAGATAGTTCTAGAACTGGTAGATAGCTCTAAGAATATAGGTGCTACCTATAACCGAGCACTAGTACTAGTAATATAATTTAGTATGGGGCTTATATAGAGTGTTCTTCGGAACCAAAGGTTATATCGCTGACAAAAAAAAGAAAATAAATACAAGGGCCTGAAAGAAGCAGTCAGGAAGGAAAGTGCCTCCATGAGCAAAGTCACCTTCCACCAGTCGGTGACCACGCTCATGTATGCAGAAAAGCTACTCCATGATTACAGTCACTGACCAAAGGATGCGACGAAACGGGACAAGCACTGGTGACTGCACTCACGGATGTAAGAGGGAAATGAAGAGGTGATAGTATATGAAACCTGTAACAGCCTACCTAACACAAAATTATAAGACCTCGTAGTTGAAGAGCATAACCCTAGCGCTATCCTCTAAAACTGCAAGTAGCGTTAAAAATATTAAAATCATTATAAAATTGAAAAGACAATATGATAATTAAAACAGTTCTGGGCTCCCTTCTCTTCCATTCACCACAGACAGCATCAGGATAGAGCCCCTGGGGCGTTATTTAAAATTAAAAGATAGAATATGCAATATTGTTTGCTATAATAAAATTAGTAGATAGTCCTAGATTTTTGAACTATAGGATAACTATGATTCAAAAAAATTATATTAAACAGCATTAGTATATTATTAGTGAATCTTTTTCTTTTTAATAGTTCAAACTGTTACTCGTTAATTTCTGATAGCTTACTGATAATTATTTTTCCTTTAATTTAAAATAGAATGATTATCAAATTCAAAACTGGAAGCAATAATTAATCACATGGTGAGTGATTGAATTAATTAAATACGAGAAAGAAATTTTGATCTGAATAGATAGGTTGGCTTTTATTTACTATCATTAGAATAGTCAATATGCTTTACAATAAAGTGAACAACAGTAAAATAGTAATTGAAATATTTAAAGAAACTTTAGTCATATTAAATAGTTTAATTAAATTTATTTCTAACTCAAACTTATTAAGATTGAGTATTGGAAAATTATCATTTATCATATTGAAGGAAAGCAGTTAATCGAACAGACAACTATTGTCAAAATAAAAATTGGAATTAATAAAATATATTTTCATTATCTAAATTGAATAATGACTACTCTGATAGGCTCCTAATTATAAGATGTTCAAAGATTTCACCCACTTCTGCACCTGGTATGTACTCTAATAATTCAATCCGGCATAAAGGGCAACAATACCTGAGAAAAGAAAATAATAATTAAAGCAACGATACTTACAGACAAATTAAGTCTTTTACTTTTCCACGATGAGAAAATATCTATAAATTCTATATAGTGGTTGTTACACTAGGTGACAACTAGAATGAGGTTGTTTCACTAGGCAACAACAACCAAAGACACACAGTCACTAGGCAACAACCACAAATATTCGTATAAAATCTCAAATTATCTCACCAATCCCATTCGTTTTTTTCCAACAATGGAGTGCATGATGAACATACAGTATGCATGCAAATGAAGACACATAAATCATTGCTCTTCAAGTTATCCTTACACACTGGACAATGTTTTTCGTTGAAAACACGGCGACAATCTTCAGCTGTCCTGTTATTTCCTAGAGCTTTTTCCCATGCAGATCTCCTTCCCTTAGGTATTTGGGACACATGGTCTATTCTATTTAACTTTGACATCCACGGGGAAGTTTTACAAAATAGTATATTCGACCTACTTCTATAACTTAAATATACAGTTATTCTCGAAGTTATTCTTTTCAGATCTGTACAGTCTTGTTTTAGATCATAGTTTGTATGATGTGATAGCCGTGGTGCGACATATACCAAGTCATCAACAGTTTTTGATAGAATAACTGCAGTTTTTATAGAAATTGAAGAGGCTATTTCTTGAAAGCGCATAGAATTCAAAATTATTGCATAATCCTTTATATATCTTACAAGTAAGGTCTCATGTTCTGCATCTCGATTCGGTAAAATTCTTAGTGATTCAAAGACCTGAGTTACGAAGTGGAAGATGAATTCAGTTTCTTCTGATGAGAACAATATGCATCCATCTTCATTTCTTTCGTTTCTTCTTTCCCAGAATCTTACAATGAATTCTTCTAATATCAGTCTATATTCTATCATATCTGAAGTAGACTCTGGGTACAATGAAATATAAAGGCATTTTTCTGCACTTTCAGGACACTCCCTATAGGCTAAAAAATTGTCCGCAATTGACATGAAATTTCCCGGATATCGTTTTCTGTACTCCAGCATATACATTAGATATTTGAAATTTACTAAATTTTTACTTGTCATCATCGAATTTTCATTTACATCATCGAACGTTTTTAAATTAGAAGCTGCGTCAGACAGTTCGTATGTAAATACCGCAAAATTGATTTCAGGTGATAATTCCCAGTATCTAATTTGGGGAAAAACGTCGATGTTATCTTCAACTCTATTTACTCTTGTAAATTTCTGAAAAAATGAAGTTTCACGTCCCTTAATAACTGAAGGGTTTAATGCGTCTTCACAATGATTTGGAAGAATTTTCGTGTATAAAAGTTTTAGATCATTATGCACTACTTCTTGATACACATTTTTCATAAGCCATTTTGCATTTTCACAGACTGCTATAACCAAATGAATTTCATCAGGTATATGTGGTAAATTTGGAACTTTCTGTAATTTTACCATTAGATTGCTCAATTTATCAATGTTTTTATAAATTACTTCGCCATGCTTTGGAGGAAGGGTGGAAGTCTCAAAGATTGACATAAAGTCGGAGATTTGAACTATCAAGTTATAAGCAGACGAAATGGTGTCCACTTCTACTAAGGTTATGGTTTCAAGACGCAATTCATCAGTTATTCTGTCAATAAGTTTTGTATTGACCAACTGTAAATGTTCAAAAAAGGACGAGCAATCTCCTTTATTCTTAAGAAAGTGGCACCTACTGTAGATCATTAATATCACCAGATCTTCCAGGCTGTAAGAATCCTTAATTTCACAGTAAATAGGGTTAGAGTTCAATTCCCACAATAAGGACGGTGGGGCTATTTCTTCGACGGGTTCTTCTTTAAATCCTGTCTCGCCCAAGAAAAATGGTTTTTCTTTGTTTAGTCTATCATATAGGTGACTTTCTCCGAGTAGTACTTCGTAATTTGAGAGTCTCCCTAAGTAGTCCATGTTGAAGAATCACTAAACGACTTCGATAGCAAAATATGTAACTAACTTCTAAAACTGTCAGAACTCTGGGATAAGAGCAAGGTTAGTAAAACAGATTTCAAATGCAACTCTCTTTCGATCATAAAAATACCCATCATTAAACTTCTATCATACCTAATTGGTATCCTTGATACTTTAGGTGTAATGGATACCAATTAAAATAATAGTTGAATAGTAATTACAATACAACTTTCTTTCTTTCGCCTATCTCGAGGCGAACTCTCATACCAATATGCTGTCGAGGAAAATCGAGAAATGTTGCATGTGTGCGTGACGTCATTGAAACGAAACTCTTAAAATCGTATTTTAAAAACTGCTCATTTATAGTTTTTAAAAAACAGTAATCTGTTCAAGTTATTCACTCTGCTCATACGCTAATTTCTATTTATGCATGTTGCCTTTGGCGTCAGGGTCCCAAATACCTAGATTTGTGACAACAGCTACATACAAAATATTGAGCAGCAACGCTTTAGTACCACTGTAGTAATACTAATAGTAGAGACAATTGAGTGATTTGTGACTATAGGGTCACGCAGGTAAATTGTGGCCTTTTGATTTTTAATTGCGGCCATCTCAAGAGAGTCTTTTAAACAATCTGAACAGAAATTGCTTTAAAATGTTGCATACCTACCAAAATAAGCGCAATGCACACTATTATTTATTATTAAGTTTTTAACGAGTGTTTTGAAGCTATGATGTTTCTGTCGTTAGAGGCCGTGGTTAGAGTGCCGCAATTTACCTGCTCGACCCTATGACGCAAGCAAGACAAATTTAGAGAGAAAATTAAGGGTTGGGCAGTTTGAATAACTGTATTAATCTATTACTGTTTGTTACATCAATTAAAAAACATTTTTTTTTTAATAATTTTATTCTCTTCAATTGTCTTAAATATGATTTTATAGTGTTGCTGTTAGGACGTCATGCACGTCATGCACTATATTTCAATTCTATAAGTATCCTATTGTTTTATTGAACTCTTCTCCATACAGAGTTAAATTTTCATAAAGCTTATTCATTTTTGAGAATGCTATAACGATTTTATTGACGAGGGGTAGGGTCACGCAGGTAAATTAAGACACTTTAATTTTTAATTGCGGCCCTCTCAAGAGAGTCTGAAATATTATGAACCGAAATTACTTTAAAATGTTGCTTAGCTATCAAAAGAAGTGCGGTGCATGCTACAATTTATTAATTTATGTTTTTAACGAGTGTTTTGAAGCAATGATATTTCTGTTGTTAGAGGCCGCAGTTCGTTAGTGGGCCGCAATTTACCTGCTTGACCCTAAAAGTGGCTTGCGCGAATGGTCAGAAAACGGACAATGAAGTAAGTTCAAACATAAATATCTTTATTAGACAACAATCCGTTAAATAAAATAAATTTAGTATCAGGTTTTAAAAGCATACAAATAACTATTCCGTTTATAAATTATTGACCATACGGAGAAATGTGTTTAAGTACAAAAAGGAAGGCACAAGTTGAAATTTCACAAGAGTTGTTCAGGCCTTCACTACAAAATAAAAAAAAATCCACAGTGATTGATTGAAGATTGAGATAGTAAATAAATTTCTCCCAACAAAAATATTTGTATTTTCACAGGAGTTGCTGAACAAAATGGATTTATTTTCATAACGTACCTACTGCCCTCTTGTGACCTGATCGACTCTTGTTAAAATTTAAATTTGTGCCTTCTTTTTTGTACTTAATCACATTTCTCCGTATGGTCAATGATTTATAAACGGAAAAGTTATTTGAATGCTTTTAAAGGATTGAAATAAATCTGTTTCATTGTGATATGGTTGTCCAATGAAGATAGTTTTATATCTGAAGTTACTTCATTGTCAGTTTTCTGACCATTCGCGTTAAGCCATTTTCACCACCCATTAATAAAATAGTTATAATATTATCAAAAATGAATACACCTTTCTAAAAATTTAACTTAGAACGGAGAAGAGCTAAACAAACAAAATAATACTGGAAAGAAACTCTGTCACATAGGTAAATTGCGGCTCTTTAATTTTTAATTGCGGCCCTCTCAAGTGAATCTCTAAAACATTGTGAACCGAAATTACATTGAAATGGATCATATATACTAAAAGAAGCGCAGTGCATGCTATAATTTATTAATTTAAATTTTTAACGTGTGTATTGAAGCTATGCTGTTTTTTTTTTTTTTTTTGTTAGAAGCCGCAGTTACTTATCGTACCGCAATTTACCTGCTTGACCCTAATTTAAAGTTGGGACACCCTAGGACATTAAAGAATAACTTAGCACTTGAATTATTCATACATTTTACTTATAATAACCACCTTGGAACTAACTTTCTTTCACCAGATCCTAAAGGGAACTGAAAATCTAAATACTTTTAGTGCTAAATAAGTGGACTACATCTAATATTGGTGGGAGGAGCTTAGACCGATAACAATATTTTAACGTGTGCGAGAAGCTTAGGGTTGAGGATAATCTTTTCTCTGAATCTGGCTGAACTGAATTCTTATTAAAATGCTGCATATCATATAAGAAGCGCAATGCAAGTTGTAATGTATTAATTTATGAATATTTCGAATTTGGTCAGAGGCCGAAGTGCCGCAATTTAGCTGCTTCACCCTAGTTTACACGATAGCTAAAAGTTTACTTTACTGTAAATTCTAATTTAGTTAGGTTCCAATATACTAATTAGACCTTATTTTTCCGTGAAAACTGCCAATTTTGCCTTATCTTATGATTGTTCTTTGCGTTTTTATGATCCCTGATATTGTGTGGTAATCAAGATTGTGCAAGGCACTTAAAGCCCTCCCGGTCACGAGCCCCCCTATTTTTAATCCTTATTTACCAATATTATTTAATCCTTATTGACACTTTTATAGTTCAATACCACCCGAACCCCCTTGTCAGGTTATTAAACATTCATGAAGTGTGCAGTACAAGAAACTAGCGGATACAACAAACTACATTAAATTATGAAATCTCAGTTTATGACCGGGGGGGGGGGGGGGGCTTAAGTCCGGGAGGAGGAGGGGGGGGGCTCATGACCGGGGGCATGTATTCATGACCGTACCCCGTGGGGTAAACGCGCATTGCTTGAAGGAAATTACCCAGCCATAGTATCTAGGTACCTAGATACACTAGTTACTAGTTGGGTAACTACAAGTTAAGTACTTACCTTACCATTGGTTGGATAGATACATATTAGGTAGTGACCAGAGGAAAGTTTCGTATTTGTGGGGATTATGTTCTAGGGTAGGAGACTTTGATAAAAAAAACCAAAACGGTTACCAACCATAGCACAATTTCGAGAGTGCTACGATTGCTAAATCGCCCACGAGACCCTCGTAAGTACAATCTCGAGATTACCGCGAACGCTAACCTGTCACAATTTGTAAAAAAAAACATTGCTTTAAATAAAAAGAGGATCAATCTTGCTGTAAAATTTTGTTTATCTATTTTCCAAGTTCTTAAATGATGCTTTTTGTTCTTTATGAATAATTTTAGAATACATTTTGAAAGTGAATGCTATTTTTATCATTTTTTCCCCAATATTATTTTTCAATTTCGTCTTAAGCTCATTGTATTCAAATTCGATTGGTTGATCGAAAATGCGGAACCGTCCTACATCTTGGAAATTACCTTAAGCGATTTCAGTACTTCAGTTCAAGGTATAATCGTTATAATAGATATTAATATTGATGAAGAACTAATTACTATTATCTTGTGTGTTTTTATTAAAAATGTTCATATAGAATAATGAAAAAAGGAAAATACAAACCAACATATTGGTTTCCTTATCTTCTTGACTCGATCCCTAAATCTTCTGTCTATATCTAACATGGAAATTTTTACGTTGAATAATAAGTTAGTCATATTTACATTACAGTATACAGTTAATACGATATAATACTTGGGATACTACTTTCAAATTCCCTTTAACAGCGTTAAAGAGATGCATATAACAATCAGTACTTAATTATAAAATATTAATTTACATTATTACCTTCGCAGAATGCGGGGAGGTCTTATTTCAGCCGTGGTTTATTTATTTATTTATCATCTTGTTATTCGCTTAACGTAAAAGGTGTTCAATCAAATTGCGTGAAATTTGGTGAAACGATTAGTCCATGTCCAGTGACCTGCTGGTAGAATTTTGGGAGTGACCCGGTCAAAGGTCAAGGTCATGATCTTATATAACTCAAAAGTATTGAACCATATTGCATGAAACTTGGTGGGACGATTGGACAATATACAGGAACCATTTTGTGATATTTTGGTAGCGATTGGGGCAAAGGTCAAATATCAAGGTCAAGGACATTTATAACTCAAACTCAAAAAGTATTGAACCAAATTGTCTGAAATTTGATGGAACAATTGTTCAATGTCCAGGAACCATCTGTTAAAATTGTGGGAGCAATCCGGTCAAAGGTCAAGGTCAAGGTCAAGGTCATTTATAACTCAATAACTCAAAAAGTATAGAACCATATTGCATGAAACTTGGTGGGACGATTGGTTATTAACCAGTTAGCAGTTTATTAAATTTTGGGAGAGAACGGGTCAATACGGCGGCGAAGGTATGCGCTCTACCGAGAGCACATAATCTAGTTAAGTCTGTTTAAGACACATTGAGGATGGTGATATTATGATTTCATTTGATTATGTAGTGCTGATGTTATTATTAAGTTTATATAAGAAATATCTAGGTCCATTTGCATTATTCGCCCCACTTTTCAAAAAAACTATTTATTTATTGACTGATTGTTTTGAAATTTGTAATATATGTAACTTTACAAAGAAAACATATTTTGTTCATGTAACTTTATCGATTTTGGCAATAGTTTTTGAGAAACTGAAGATTTTATATATTTTTTTTTTGTAAATTTCCGAAGAATAGAAATCTATATAAGGATATTTGCTAGAAATAAAACGAAGACAGTTTAAAACTCTTGTAACATTTCTAGCCAAACTATCGATGGATATCTTTCGTTTTCTTTTGTAAAGTAATTTTTGATAACTAACAAAAATGTTCGGTTTTGGAGTATAATGAGAAGCAAGAAAGAAATTACATTTTACATGAGAGTCAAAACGTACATATTTGACCGAAAACGTCAATACGTAAATAATAGCCAAAAATTTCGATCATGCTAAGAAAAAAGAGGCTCTGTAATAATTAGAAGCCAAAAAAAATTCTCATATGATCGAAAATGTAGAAACCGTTCGATAACTCAGAACTTACCCTATTGGATGACAATATTAGAAGTAGGTACTACCTATCAGATAGCATTCAAATGCTCCACAAATATAATGATATTGAAAGTGATCCAGGTTACTTACATATGTTAATCAATAATGAATAATATTTGAAAAAAATAAAAACACAGAATAACACATATATGGCGCTATTTTTTTAACTTTTAAAAAGGGGTAACTTTGGCAACAAGGACTTATTCCTGGGATATTAGGGCAATATCCCAGGGAATAAAGTTTGACTCCTGAAATATTTTCCTATAATATCCCAGGAAAAAATCTTTGTTGCCAGGGAATAACTCAATAACCAGACACTCGCAGTATCCGGAAAGTGGGTGTTAAGGGCTGTACACATGTAGGGTTTTTTAAGTCTTTCCACTAGACTTTCTGCTAAGCTCTTCCTACTTTTCCCACTAGAATATAAGAAAAAATATATTAATATTATTTATTTCAGTTGGTATCCATGATACCTGCAGGTATCATGGATGCCAACTAAAATAAATAATAATTATATCGTTTTTTCTTATATTTTCGTGGGAAAAGTAGGAGGAGCTTAGCAGAAAGTCTAGTGGAAAGACTTAAAAAACCCTACATGTGTACAGCCCTTTATATACAGTTTCAGCAAAAAGAAAGTTTGCACTGTTGATTTTGGCATTTCTTCGTTAATGACTAATTTCCAGCTTACAAATCAAGAAAAGTTCATATACAGTTTTTTCGTTATTTATTCCTCTTAAATGTTATATATTCATATATAATTTTTAATTGAACTGTGGAGATGTGTACGCCATTCAGTGTAGGTGATACATAATAAAAAAGGCAAAAAGAAAGTCCGCAGTTCATAATTTGCAGGCAAACCTGTCAGAATGTTAATACCTTCGCAGAATGCAGAAAGGTCATATTTTACCCATCATTTATTCATTTATCATCTTGTAGGAGAGGGGGGTTAAATGATTTGGTTGACAAGTGGTTTTCTATTCCCAAACTGAGACCTGTGAAAGGTCACAGTGAGTTAGTTTTATTTACAAATATTTAGTACATAATACATATGTATGTTTTATAGTTTAATAGTTTTATCAATTTAAGTTAAAAAATATCCTTTTATTAATTTCATACTACAATTTTAGAAAGGTTAAATTGACATTTTCTAATAACAATGACCATGGTACAATGCACATATTTAAGCAAGCTAACTATGTAAATTTCACCACAATTACTAATTTTAACAATTTAATATTTCAATCAAAATAGGCTTAATCAAATAAGCTACCAACCTGGCTGTAGAAAGGCCTTATAATACAGATTAATCAATTATGTAGTAATAATATAGTGTATAAATAAGTTGAACTGATACAGAATAAATATACTCCAACAATTAACTTACCCTTTGTATTTAATTATTTCCTCCGGGCAAAGGGTCGTTGGTTTACAGGGATAAATGTTTGGTAACAAAATTCTTAAATACAAATTGACTGTAAACGAAACAAAATACAATAAATCATAATGATATTTACTAAGTAATCAAAACACAGTATTTATTAAAGTAACTAAAGTGAAGTAAAGTAAAGTAAATAAGGGTTTCAATTGGTCACTGGGTCAGCCATATAGGCTAGCTATTTTGGATCTTTCGAAATCAAAAATAATTAGGCACTAAAAACGACTGACTTTATATTTTCTAAATAATTATTTATAACTAATTCTATCATATGGACTGAATCACAAACATTAATTCACAAAAGTTAAAGAGTTCCTAAATCTCACTGAACGGTTTAAATAAAGAATTTAAATTAACTTCATAGCACTTTTTCACCAGTCAATAATTTCATGCCATCTAGTGGAAAAAAAAAATCGTACACTGCCTTCTATGAAGGATCACCTGTTGAGGTAACTTTACAATTAACTAAATTCTCTACAGTTGAATATTACTCAATATAAACTAATAATGGTACACTACAATCTTGTTATTCGCATAACTGAAAAAGTGTTCAATCAAATTGCCTGAAATTTGGTGAAACGATTAGTCAATGTCCAGTGACCTGCTGGTAGAATTTTGGGTGCGACCTGGTCAAAGGTCAAGGTCATGAACATTTATAACTCAAAAAGTATTAAACCATTTTGCATGAAACTTGGTGGGACAATTGGTCAATATACAGGAACCATTTTGTTAGATTTTGAGAGCGGTCGGGTCAAAGGTCAAAGATCAAGGTCAAGGCCATTTATAACTCAATTACTCAGAAAGTATTCAATCAAATTGTCTGAAATTTGATGGGTCGATTGGTCAATACCCAGGAACCATCTGGTAGAATCTTGGGAGCAATCCGGTCAAAGGTCAAGGTCATTTATAACTCAATAACTCAAAAAGTATGAAACCAAATAGCCTGAAATTTAGTTTGACGATTGGTCAATGTCCAGGAACCATCTGGTAGAATCTTGGGATCAATCCTATCAAAGGTCAAGGTCAATGTCATTTATAACTCAATAACTCAAAAAGTATGAAACCAAATTGCCTGAAATTTAGTTTGACGATTTGCCAAAGTCCAGGAACCAATTGGTAGAATTTTGGGAGAGATCCGGTCAAAGATCAAGGTCAAGGCCATAATTATATCTCAATAACTCAAAAAATATTGAACCAAATTGCATGAAACTTGGTGGGACGATTGGCCCTTATCGAGTTACCAGTTTATTAGTTTTGGTAGTGAACGGTTCAAAGCGGCGGTGAATGTATGCGCTCTACCGAATGCACGTAATCTAGTTATTATATAGAGTTATGAGAAAAGTATTTAAGAAAAGATTGAACAAATATATAGTTGAAACTTACGTCATTTTATTTACTTCTATGAATTGAGTATTCGAGTTGTATACAAAAAAGTTAATTAAATTACTCTTTTAAGTAATATTTCAAAAGAAATCAACTAGGGTAAGTTATGAATTAGCGGTCAGTTCCACATTTTCGGTAATATAAGAAAAAACGGTATAATATTTGTTATTTAATTTTTATTTTAATGATTATATAGTTTTTTTATATGACCAAAGATGTACAACTGACCGATAATTTGTAACTTAATTACTCCATTTCTTCTTCATAAATATGAATAATATTTTGTCTGGCAGTTATATGAGTATTTCATCATAAAGTCTAAGGAGATTACACCGAATATTTTATTTACTTTCTAACACTAACACCCCTTTTTTTTGAAGTTGAGGTGCTCCTTTTTGCTCTTCATTTTGCTCCTGCCTCTAAAGTACCTAATTAACCTTTAATTACTGCACTGATTGCCTCTAATTTATCAGTATTTTAGAGCTAAGTACACCCATCAATTGACAGCACCAAACCGAGAAATTAAAAATATATAACTATTAGGTATTTTTTGTACAATAGTTTTTATCAAGGAAACACTATAAATAACGGAAAAATAGAGATTTTTAAGAATTATTTCAATAATATTATTAATAAGAAATATCCCAACCTCATGTATTTTCTATATTTTATTTATATAATTGAAATTTAATCAACAATTATTTTTCAAATTGAAGAAAAATGTAAATAGAAAATGTTTTCATTACCAAATATTTCTTATTTATCTACAGTAAATCTCGATAATTTTTTTATAATAGAATTTCTTATAATTTGAAACATTTTGACGATTTTCATCACTGTTTTCTACCGTGACATCACTGCACTTTACAGTGACATCACTGCACTTTACAGTGACATCACTGCACTTTACAGTGACATCACTGCACTTTACAGTGACATCACTGCACTTTACAGTGACATCACTGCACTTTACAGTGACATCACTGCACTTTACAGTGACATCACTGCACTTTGCAGTGACATCACTGCACTTTACAGTGACATCACTGCACTTTACAGTGATATCACTTCACTTTACAGTGACATCACTGCACTTTACAGTGACATCACTGTACTTTACAGTGACATCACTGCACTTTACAGTGACATCACTGCACTTTACAGTGACATCATTGCACTTTACAGTGACATCACTGCACTTTACAGTGACATCACTGCACTTTACAGTGACATCACTGCACTTTGCAGTGACATCACTGTACTTTGCAGTGACATCACTGTACTTTACAGTGACATCACTGCACTTTGCAGTGACATCACTGCACTTTACAGTGACATCACTGCACTTTGCAGTGACATCACTGCACTTTACAGTGACATCACTGCACTTTACAGTGACATCACTGCACTTTACAGTGACATCACTTCACTTTTCAGTGACATCACTGTACTTTACAGTGACATCACTGTACTTTACAGTGACATCACTGCACTTTACAGTGACATCACTGCACTTTACAGTGACATCACTGCACATTGCAGTGACATCACTGCACTTTACAGTGACATCACTGCACTTTACAATGACATCACTGCACTTTACAGTAACGCAATCATTTCAGTATTTAGTACATCTTTTCTTCGCTTCACTCCGCGTGGCGCCACCTGCCAAGTCCACTGCACCGGTGTGTTTACATCGGGCTGAAATGACTGAGACCCGTGGGACCGTTTTGCGGGTTAGAGGCCCACTGATAGCGGGTTTATTACCCCCGAGGGTGCCTTAACCTAGCGCCAATGAAAGATTTCAGTTTGTTGTATTACCCAAAGTGACAAACTCTTCGTTACGGCGTCATGACGATAATTGTACGACGTAAAGATGACCCTGACGGAAAAATCAAACCCTGTATTTTGAATTTTATTGAAAAACATTATAATTTGAGATGGGGTAAGTTACGAATTATTGGTCGGTTTCAAATTGTTGGTGACATAAAAATAATATTTAATAATAACTGTTTGATTAAATTTTTATAATTATCATATTGTGCTTTTCTTATATGACCGAAGATGTGGAACTGACTGATAATTCGTAATTTACCCTATATTGTTTTCTATAAGTTTCATAATTAATAATATTATCGTTAGTACCGAAGCAAAGAAGATTTAATTATCTTGTCTGAAGAGTGTTTAAAATTTATGATATATTGTCGAATCTGTTATCATCTTATATAGATGTTTGTTTAATTTATTTCCTACATTCTTCTAATAAATACGAAGTCTTTGGATTTTTCTGTCAACTGAAAAAGTGGAAAAAATATGATGTAAATTTGTCACAAAATAAAAATATAATTATTCACATTTGTATGTAGATTTTGATGTAACCAATATTTAATCAATAATGTTGATGTTTCATTTTCTTCTACAGTTTGACTGTAACTTCATCTTCTACAGTTTGACTGCATCTTCATCTTCTACAGTTTAACTGCATCTTCATCTTCTACAGTTTAACTGCATCTTCATCTTCTACAGTTTAACTGCATCTTCATTTTCTACAGTTTAACTGCATCTTCATCTTCTACAGTTTAACTGCATCTTCATCTTCTACAGTTTAACTATATCCCCATCTATTTCCCCAGTTAGACTGTATCACTCCATACAGTTAGACTGTATCACTCCATACAGTTAGACTGTATCACTCCATACAGTTAGACTGTATCACTCCATACAGTCTGACTGTATCACTCCATACAGTCTGACTATATCACTGTATCTTCACGGCATCACTAATGACATCATTGGTTGAATCAGTTTCACGTCTCAATTTCTATTTCTTGAGTCGATAAAAAATGTCTTTATGGGTCATTTTGGGAGAAATTATGACAGTAATTCGACTGCATGGAATCGACACAGAAAAAAGCTGAATATGAGTGTAGGAGTACATTTTCGACCAATAGCAGGTCGCTATTTTAATAGCATCTCGCAATCACACTATTAGAGTAGTTCAATATTCACTTTGACAGAAAATCTGAGTGATGATTTATTAACATTTTTAGAGTGATATTTAACAAATAAACTTACCTGGTTTTCTTTCAGAGTCAAAATTATGTATAGTGTCTACAGGCCTCATCATCTACAGTGTCTACAGGCCTCATCATCTACAGTGTCTACAGGCCTCATCATCTACAGTGTCTACAGGCCTCATCATCGACAGTGTCTACAGGCCTCATCATCTACAGTGTCTACAGGCCTCATCATCTACAGTGTCTACAGGCCTCATCATCTACAGTGTCTACAGGCCTCATCATCTACAGTGTCTACAGGCCTCATCATTTACAGTGTCTACAGTCCTCATCATCTACAGTGTCTATAAGCCTCATCATCTACAGTGTCTATAGGCCTCATCATCTACAGTGTCTACAGGCCTCAACATCTACAATGTCTACAGGCCTCATCATCTATAGTGTCTACAGGCCTCATCATCTACAGTGTCTACAGGCCTCATCATCTACAGTGTCTACAGGCCTCATCATCTACAGTGTCTACAGGCCTCATCATCTACAGTGTCTACAGGCCTCATCATCAATAGTGTCTACAGGCCTCATCATCTACAATGTCTACAGGCCTCATCATCTACAATGTCTACAGTCCTCATCATCTACAGTGTATACAGGCCTCATCATCTACAGGTCTCACCATCTACAGTGTCTACAGGCCTCATCATCTACAGTGTCAACAGGCCTCATCATCTACAGTGTCTACAGGCCTCATCATCTATAGTGTCTACAGGCCTCATCATCTACAATGTCTACAGGCCTCATCATCTACAGTGTCTACAGGCCTCATCATCAATAGTGTCTACAGGCCTCATCATCTACAATGTCTACAGGCCTCATCATCTACAATGTCTACAGTCCTCATCATCTACAGTGTATACAGGCCTCATCATCTACAGGTCTCACCATCTACAGTGTCTACAGGCCTCATCATCTACAGTGTCAACAGGCCTCATCATCTACAGTGTCTACAGGCCTCATCATCTACAGTGTCTACAGGCCTCATCTACAGTGTCTACAGGCCTCATCTACAGTGTCTACAGGCCTCATCATCTACAGTGTCTACAGGCCTCATTATCTACAGTGTCTACAGGCCTCATTATCTACAGTGTCTACAGGCCTCATCTACAGTGTCTACATGCCTCATCATCTACAGTGTCTACAGGCCTCATCATCTACAGTGTCTACAGGCCTCATCATCTACAGTGTCTACAGGCCTCATCTACAGTGTCTACAGGCCTCATCTACAGTGTCTACAGGCCTCATCATCTACAGTGTCTACAGGCCTCATTATCTACAGTGTCTACAGGCCTCATCTACAGTGTCTACAGGCCTCATCATCTACAGTGTCTACAGGCCTCATTATCTACAGTGTCTACAGGCCTCATCTACAGTGTCTACAGGCCTCATCATCTACAGTGTCTACAGGCCTCATCATCTACAGTGTCTACAGGCCTCATCATCTACTTAGTCTACAGGCCTCATTATCTACAGTGTCTACAGGCCTCATTATCTGCAGTGTCTACAGGCCTCATCATCTGCAGTGTCTACAGGCCTCATCATCTACAGTGTCTACAGGCCTCATCATCTACAGTGTCTACAGGCCTCATCATCTACAGTGTCTACAGGCCTCATCATCTACAGTGTCTACAGGCCTCATCATCTACAGTGTCTAGAGGCCTCATCATCTACAATGTCTACAGGCCTCATCATCTACAGTGTCTACAGGCCTCATCATCTACAGTGTCTACAGGCCTCATCATCTACAGTGTCTACAGGCCTCATTATCTACAGTGTCTACAGGTCTCATCATCTACAGTGTCTACAGGCCTCATCATCTACAGTGTCTACAGGCCTCATCATCTACAGTGTCTACAGGCCTCATTATCTACAGTGTCTACAGGCCTCATTATCTACAGTGTCTACAGGCCTCATCATCTACAGTGTCTACAGGCCTCATTATCTACAGTGTCTACAGGCCTCATCTACAGTGTCTACAAGCCTCATCATCTACAGTGTCTACAGGCCTCATCATCTACAGTGTCTACAGGCCTCATTATCTAAAGTGTCTACAGGCCTCATTATCTACAGTGTCTACAGGTCTCATCATCTACAGTGTCTACAGGCCTCATCATCTACAGTGTCTACAGGCCTCATCATCTACAGTGTCTACAGGCCTCATTATCTACAGTGTCTACAGGCCTCATTATCTACAGTGTCTACAGGCCTCATCATCTACAGTGTCTACAGGCCTCATTATCTACAGTGTCTACAGGCCTCATCTACAGTGTCTACAGGCCTCATCATCTACAGTGTCTACAGGCCTCATCATCTACAGTGTCTACAGGATTCATTATCTATAGTGTCTACAGGCCTCATCATCTACAGTGTCTACAGGCCTCATCATCTACAGTGTCTACAGGCCTCATTATCTACAGTGTCTACAGGCCTCATTATCTACAGTGTCTACAGGTCTCATCATCTACAGTGTCTACAGGCCTCATCATCTACAGTGTCTACAGGCCTCATCATCTACAGTGTCTACAGGCCTCATTATCTACAGTGTCTACAGGCCTCATCATCTACAGTGTCTACAGGCCTCATCATCTACAGTATCTACAGGCCTCATCATCTACAGTGTCTACAGGCCTCATCATCTACAGTGTCTACAGGATTCATTATCTACAGTGTCTACAGGCCTCATCATCTACAGTGTCTACAGGCTTCATCATCTACAGTGTCTACAGGCCTCATCATCTACAGTGTCTACAGGCCTCATTATCTACAGTGTCTACAGGCCTCATCATCTACAGTGTCTACAGGCCTCATTATCTACAGTGTCTACAGGCCTCATCTACAGTGTCTACAGGCCTCATCATCTACAGTGTCTACAGGCCTCATCATCTACAGTGTCTACAGGATTCATTATCTATAGTGTCTACAGGCCTCATCATCTACAGTGTCTACAGGCCTCATCATCTACAGTGTCTACAGGCCTCATTATCTACAGTGTCTACAGGCCTCATTATCTACAGTGTCTACAGGTCTCATCATCTACAGTGTCTACAGGCCTCATCATCTACAGTGTCTACAGGCCTCATCATCTACAGTGTCTACAGGCCTCATTATCTACAGTGTCTACAGGCCTCATCATCTACAGTGTCTACAGGCCTCATCATCTACAGTATCTACAGGCCTCATCATCTACAGTGTCTACAGGCCTCATCATCTACAGTGTCTACAGGATTCATTATCTACAGTGTCTACAGGCCTCATCATCTACAGTGTCTACAGGCTTCATCATCTACAGTGTCTACAGGCCTCATCATCTACAGTGTCTACAGGCCTCATCATCTACAGTGTCTACAGGCCTCATTATCTACAGTGTATACAGGCCTCATCATCTACAGTGTCTACAGGCCTCATCATCTACAGTGTCTACAGGCCTCATCATCTACAGTGTCTACAGGCCTCATTATCTACAGTGTCTACAGGCCTCAACATCTAGTATCAACATACCAAATCATCTTTGGTTCTTTTTCCCCATCATATTTCCATTTCTTATACCTATGCATCAATGCCCCAAATTCCCTTAGCAATCTCACTCTATAGTCACCTGATGTGCTATGATTAGTTACTGATGAAGAGGTGACGAATAGTGACAATGTGCTGAAGAATGAGATGCTATCTATATAAGCAAGAAAGTAGATAACAGGATAGCTTCCTTGAAGTAATAAACCAAACTGTTAATATTGCAACCAAATATTTTAACTTGTCAAAATATAAATCTGGTTGACAGACGTTTCGTCGAAAGACTTTCGTCGAAAGACGTTTCGTCGACAGAACATCTCGTCAACAAGACAATTCGTTGACAGACGTTTCGTCAACTGTTTTTCGTAAATGGGTTATTAACACACTCTAATATATGTGTAAAAGGGGTCGTGCCAGGTTATTAGAAAATCATGAAGTGTGCAGTACAACAAACTAGCGGCTACAACAAATTACCTAAGGGCCACTTATGTCTAGAACTTCAAGTTGGTCTTCATTTATAACGTTTATATTCATTTAAATATTACGTTATTAAGCTAATATCCCCTTTAAATGTCTGCCGACTCTGCAGACGAAATATCTGCACACCACAAATCGATGTTCTTTATCTAAAATTCAATTGTTAACTATTTATGAAATTTTGTATCTGTCAGATTTTGTATTCAAATTTAAAGTATTTCATAATGTAATAGGTTTCTTCTTAGGGTTAAAACTTATAAGCAATATATTATTTCCTATTTTCTGCAGAATGCCCAGCTGAGAATTAGTTATAATATTTAAAATTAAGTAAACTAAATTAAGTAAATTGAGTAAAGATTACATGGGATTTAAGTAACAATCCAAAATATCACTTAAAAATTAAGTATCAATCGAAATTTTCAATTAAGATTTAATTGACATTCTCCATCTCACGAAGAGGCTATAACACTTTCTCTGATTGCCTGTGGCTTACCTCTCCATCAATCATTCACTACCCTCATCACCCTCGTTTGGACCCTCTTTTCGTCCATAGCAGTTTAAGATTTAGTCACCGGTGCCTATAGGTTCTTTGTGTCGCACCCCTGGTAGAGCCAGATGGCCACTTCTGGACGCCAAATGCTGAGGTTGAAACATATAGAAGGAAGGGACACTCCACAACATAGAGCATTCAAAGATATCACTTTGGATGATTCAGAAAGTCAAGTTTAGGCTTTTTGAAGAAGGTTAAAAGGAGGGAGGCCAAATAATTCGTTCTTCTACTGCTGGACAACCTAGAAATTCGAACCTAATCAGCTGAAATATTTTACGGTTTTGAATATTTTAGGTTATAGAATGTTTGAGAGCAAAGTTAAATCGTTGACTTTAAATTCAAGGTAATAAACACTAGAATTTAATCTTTCTTCCTAAACCCATTCTTTTTCTTATACAATTCAGACTACACTAGAACTCCTCTATAGTGAATGAGTTAGGATGTAGCCTCTATAGTGAACAGATTTTCTTTAGTCTGCCATAGAATAGTCATCAGTTTTCTAAAACTGACGGCAATTCAAGGTAAACAAAAAAAAAGTTCACTATACGGACTGTATCCTAACTTATTCACTATAGAGAAATTCACTATAGAGGATAGTAAACCTTATCCTGTTCATCTTAGCTTCACTGACAGCAGGTTCCTTTATAGTTCTGGTTTGCAGTTTTCACATCTGCCACTCGGCCGGCCGTAATTCGTCACTTGGCTCACAAAGAGCGGATTGTGTTTCGTCACGGGGATGGAAAGGCTGCTTAACAGTACCTAAATGGGTAACTGATTAGTGATCTATAAATAAGAGTCAAAGAGCTATGCGTGACATATGTGCTGATGGCTAATATTAATTTACATTGATTAATTATATTAATTTATGTTTCCCTAGTTAGTTAATTGACTT
Source organism: Caprella mutica (assembly GCA_947561585.1). Classification (NCBI taxonomy): domain Eukaryota; kingdom Metazoa; phylum Arthropoda; class Malacostraca; order Amphipoda; family Caprellidae; genus Caprella; species Caprella mutica. The sequence goes on along the minus strand of CANNZV010001265.1, from coordinate 70,006 downwards.
AATCAGTTCCATTTTAAATTATAGAATTGATTTTTTTATTGTTATTTAAAGTTAGTCGGAATCAATATTTATTTCATATATGAAATAAATTGAGTTAATAAGACCTTTGATTCTTTGAATAAGTTGATGAATTGCGTTAAATAGATTATGATTAATAGACTAATTGTGTTAAAAGCATGGATTTAAATAAAATATTGAATTAATATTCTCATTTTATATCGTATTTTCGCGATATAAAATTAAAAAAAGTTTATTTATCAATATATCAATTTACTAACTCTAGCTACAGTTAACTCTACTAACTATAACGACTATACAGTTAACTAACTCTAGCTACAGTTAACTCTACTTTCTAAAATTATAGCTACAGTTAATTAAGTAACTCTAGCTAACTGTAGCTAGAGTTAACGTACTATACAGTTATTAACTGTAGTTACAGTTAATAACTGTAACTACAGTTAACTAACTAAAGTTACAGTTAACTTACTATACCGTTACTAACTGTAACTACAGTTACCTTACTATACCGTTACTAACTGTAGCTACAGTTAATTAAGTAACTCTAGCTATAGTTAACTTACTATACTGTTATTAACTGTAGCTACAGTTAATAACTGTAACTACAGTTAACTTACTATACCGTTAATAACTGTAGCTACAGTTAATTAAGTAACTCTAGCTATAGTTAACTTACTATACAGTTATTAACTGTAGCTACAGTTAATAACTGTAACTACAGTTAACTAACTAAAGTTACAGTTAACTTACTATACCGTTACTAACTGTAACTACAGTTAACTTACTATACCGTTACTAACTGTAGCTACAGTTAATTAAGTAACTCTAGCTATAGTTAACTTACTATACTGTTATTACCTGTAGCTACAGTTAATAACTGTAACTACAGTTAACTAACTAAAGTTACAGTTAACTTACTATACCGTTACTAACTGTAACTACAGTTAACTTACTATACCGTTACTAACTGTAGCTACAGTTACCTTACTATACCGTTAATAACTGTAGCTACAGTTAACTTACTATACCGTTAATAACTGTAGCTACAGTTAATTAAGTAACTCTAGCTATAGTTAACTTACTATACAGTTATTAACTGTAGCTACAGTTAATAACTGTAACTACAGTTAACTAACTAAAGTTACAGTTAACTTACTATACCGTTACTAACTGTAACTACAGTTAACTTACTATACCGTTAATAACTGTAACTACAGTTAACTTACTATACCGTTAATAACTGTAGCTACAGTTAACTTACTATACCGTTACTAACTGTAACTACAGTCAACTTACTATACCGTTACTAACTGTAACTACAGTTAACTTACTATACCGTTAATAACTGTAGCTACAGTTAACTTACTATACCGTTAATAACTGTAGCTACTGTTAACTTACTATACCGTTACTAACTGTAACTACAGTTAACTTACTATACCGTTAATAACTGTAGCTACAGTTAACTTACTATACCGTTACTAACTGTAACTACAGTTAACTTACTATACCGTTAATAACTGTAGCTACAGTTAACTTACTATACCGTTACTAACTGTAACTACAGTTAACTTACTATAACGTTAATAACTGTAACTACAGTTAACTTACTATACCGTTAATAACTGTAGCTACAGTTAACTTACTATACCGTTACTAACTGTAGCTACAGTTAACTTACTATACCGTTAATAACTGTAGCTACAGTTAACTTACTATACCGTTAATAACTGTAACTACAGTTAACTTACTATACCGTTAATAACTGTAGCTACAGTTAACTTACTATACCGTTACTAACTGTAGCTACAGTTAACTTACTATACCGTTAATAACTGTAACTACAGTTAACTTACTATACCGTTACTAACTGTAACTACAGTTAACTTACTATACCGTTAATAACTGTAGCTACAGTTAACTTACTATACCGTTACTAACTGTAACTACAGTTAACTTACTATACCGTTAATAACTGTAGCTACAGTTAACTTACTATACCGTTACTAACTGTAACTACAGTTAACTTACTATACCGTTAATAACTGTAACTACAGTTAACTAACTAAAGTTACAGTTAACTTACTATACCGTTACTAACTGTAACTACAGTTAACTTACTATACCGTTACTAACTGTAACTACAGTTAACTTACTATACCGTTACTAACTGTAACTACAGTTAACTTACTGTACCGTTAATAACTGTAGCTACAGTTAACTTACTATACCGTTAATAACTGTAACTACAGTTAACTTACTGTACCGTTAATAGCTACAGTTCCCCCACGTCATAACTGCCTCGCTAGTTCATGTGTCATTTCATTTTCTTATTGAATTGGCTGTGTTATAAATATGAGTCCATTACACGATGAAATTTCCCCTCGCTGCCATATACCTACAATACCATGAATACGAATTACACTCTTACAGCGGCATCTTAGGGCCACTGTGCCTGTCTTGCTATCTTCATGTTTCATAGAGGGTAACTTACGAATTGTCGGTTGCTTTCACATCTTCGTTCATATAGGAAACACGATATAATAATTATAATCATTTTTTATTTTTATTAATATCCATGATACCTGAAAGTATCATGGATACCAATTAAAATAGAATAAATTTTTTTTCTTATATGTACGAAAATGTGGAACTGACCGATAATTCGTAAGTTATCCCATTAGTCGGTTAGGATTTGTTACAATTATTTCATAACTATTCTAATATATTGGAAAAAATATCTTGTCATATTAGTGAAGAATTCAAAATAATTTGATTGAATTTAACTTGAATTTATTAACATATTCAAATGAGAATTATTTATTGAATAAAGGTACATCTGTAGAAAAAATCTTATACGTCTCAATCGCAATCCAAGATTGCTTTAAATAATGACTTTCTTTTTCCATATAATATATTCACTGTAGATTAATTGTTCCTCAATACTCAGTTTGCGAATGGTTTCCAAGTGATTCTTCCAAAGCAGTGCGTGCGTGTGTACGTAGCGCACTGCGTCAGCACCTGTCCGTCACGCAGATCGTTTGTCTCCCCTCAACGTCGTTACCAATTCATTAGTCGCAGAGCTGAGCAGTGAAGGGGGGGGGGTGAGAGAGGTGTGGTGGGGGAGGGGTTAGTAGTAGTAGAGAAAGGTGCATCCACGCACTGTAGAACTCCTCTATAATGAGATACTGTATAGTGAACGAGAGTCCTGCATAAAGAAGTAACCAACCTCTATAGTGAACAAATTTTCACTATACAGGATTGCATTATAGAGGAGTTCTACTGCATAGACCTAATGACTTGAATTATATTTCTATTTGACGAAATATGAATATATACTACACCTAATGGGTAATCAATTTATAGATACATCTCAATATTAATTAATCTATTGTGCGCGTGCTGTCAAAAATGATGGAATTTTTAATACATAAATAATATGAGCACTGTTGTTAGTTCAATTAATGTAATAAATTATTATTCCTGGCTTTGCTTTTATTCCAATATTTTTAACTGAATAATAAAATTTAATTTATTTATTGACACCATTTAGAACTGATATCAGAATAATTTTATATCCATTAAGCACCGCTGCTTGTTAGGTTAGTGTGACGGACAGACAGATGTCGCTCTTATTATTGTATAGATATATGCATTTAGTTATGATCATTTAGAGCTAATTGTGTCCAGATAGAATATATATATATATAAGGAAATTATTTCAAAGAATCAAATAAATCATTTAAGAGAATCAATTTCATTTTCTCAAGATTTTTAGATTTTTATAATATACAATCGTGACAAAGTAATATGAAATTCAATTATATTATTATAAATTGGTTAATACATTACGTCTATGTAATATTACTTATTCTGTTCAAATTACCACTAGCAAGTAGAAGTCAATTATTGTAAAGATGCAATAAATTTTGACCATATTATACTTTCAATCATTATCATCATGTATTTTTTTGGTATTGTCCGACGAAAGACGATAGGGTTTTAAATTAATGATAAATTACGACTGGATTTCGTCAAATAATTTTTTTCATAGAATCATTGATAAATATTAACGCAAAATGACAAGCGGCAATGATAAAAATGACAATCAGCAATGAAAATGATATTCCCCTTTGAGATATGATAAGGCCTAGTAGATAAATAGGAGGCAGTAGTTAAACTGTCAAATTTTCAGCGGTGTGAGGTACATAACCCAGCACCCAGAAGTCAAAGTGTGGCGGTGGTGGCCATAAATCTGTAGCAAAGATCCTGCAATGTCTCGTGGTTTTGAAGCAAGAGAACATAATAATAAAAGGGAAGGAGTGAATGCCTTGGCAAAAGATGAACTGTTTCTATTAGGAATGTATGTTACACTTATGTTATATTCTTACGACGAGAAGAAATTAACCAATTTGTATACATCAAGGCGAATCTCAAATTTTGACGCAATTCTTCGAAGTCTTTGTTCCGCAAATGGGATTCACTTACCAAATGAGATTTGGTAACCAACTCACCATGAATACCGAAAGCCATAACCTAAGAGCAAGTTGATGGATACGCATTTGCTTCATTCTTGACTTTTTAGAGGAGCAATAAGGAAGGTTCCCGCACGCTTCACAGTCGCTGGTTATCATTTTTAATCAAATCTTGAAACGCGCGAACACGTGGTCTAGGGACAACGTTATTCTTTTACGTCAGCGCAATGGCGGTAAAATGAATACGCTTTTGAAGCATCACGGGGAATCAATGTTATTTTGTTTTATGACAGTGACATCGTGTGTGATATAGTGTTATACCCTCCTGTAGATGAATACCTACAGGCCTGCACAGTCAGCCATCGTGGATTGCCAACGGCCAATTTTGTAAAGGAATCCGCCATAAAGAAGCAGTTAAGATACAGAACACGCTTCTAAAGGGAACACTCACATGGACTGATGGTCTGTGAAATGAGAACCAAGGTACGGACACAAGCACTAAACCTTTCATGACTTTCCAGGAATGGAGTCTAGATTAAAATGCGTTGAGCGGTGAAATACGTTCACTGTGAAATTCAGACTGTCGCTTGTAAACTGAATATTGAACAAGGTTGATCTCCTACACTGTTTGGTAATGAATGCACTCTAAATGATGATGTATCAGCCGTACTTTTCATAGAGGCCGCCTCATTCTCATTCAAATTAAACCAATTATGTCCGTACCTGCTCCGTCGGCAATATCGAGTGCAAGCTGCTACCCTTCACTATACATCACATGGTATAAAAACACAGAGCAATTAATCGTGTCCTTCGTCACCTTTTCCATAAATAAATCTAGAGCTCCACTCATTCGAAAAGGGATGACGATTCGACGACTAGGGAGCTACAGTCGTCGATACCACTCACTGTCCCGATAATTCAGTCTTCCGAAGACTTGAAAATGACTGTCGGTGTATAACCGGTTCAGTTTTTATATGCAAATATTGAAGACTGCTTTTCAATTAATCGAAATTAAATTGCAATGCTGTGTTCCATATCGGTGGTTGATTGTTTTTAATAATTTGCACTATCTTTAATAGCATAATTAAATAGAAATGAGTTAACTTGGTTAATAGTTTTCACTGAATAAAACTATATTACGGATATCGTTTGTATTCTGTTTCATATTAAATTTATTAAGCTGTTATTATGAATAATATTATTTAGTGTGTTATGTTGCATTTTTATCATTTATATACTTTATAATATACGAAGAAATTTATTCAATAGATTTTATTACAGTTTATGAATTTCAAAACCAATAACCATGCATTTTAATTTCTACGCATATTCACAATATGACTCATATCACTTTGATATCACGTTTGTCTGAATTAATTAGAGTAAAGTCGTGCTTATCACTAAAATGATTTACTTACATATATTGACAGAGATTAAAACATGTGTTTTACGAACAAGTTATATGTACTGTTGATGGCAAGTGGAGAGGGATTAATTCAAGCTATTTCATATTTGATCTTTATTTATTTGAAAAAAATATATTATATTCAATTTTTTTCGTCAAAATTTACCTGTTAAATAAAAAGAAACTTTTGAATGCTGAATTTTTATTTCGAATAAATTATGTTTTTTTTCAATCTTTTTTAATGCAATGTTATACTTTAATTATCATCACATGTTTAACCATTTTAATTAATTATCTAAATTTAGGACCTCCAATTTTACGATATATTTTTTGCGGCTCAACTCGATATTTGCGAAAATGCTATTCTTTCATAATTATTATATGTCAAAGTTTCTAATTTCTTATTATTCTGATTGTCTTCGATTCTAAATTTCTTCAAAAAGAAGTAGTAAGAGAAGCAATAACACCGGTAATTGTTGTCAAGCTAGCACATTTTTATTCCTTCCAAACATTATTTATTACTGTTCCTAGGTATACATTCACTTATATATTTTGAATAGTAATACAAATCTAATATTATATCCCATGTGTCAACAAGTTTTCAGAGTCTAAATTTAGTCATACAGATTTCTTCAAAAATTACTAATGCTCTTTAAATTAAATTACCAAAGTCTATGCTTGGGTCAATTACTATAGTATATTTATAAAATCTACAATTTTAATATCGCCAACTTGAAAATTTAAAAAAAAAATACAAGGAACTTTGAAGAAGAAGAATAAAAGAGAAAAATAGTTCCTTACCACTAGTCTGTGACAAGCTCATGGGTGCAGAAAAGCTATTCTACACCAACACGGTTGTCAAGTAATGAAAAGGGACACAAGCACCGGTGGCTGCACTCACGGATGGAAGAGGAAAATGAAGAGGTGATAGTAAATGAAGCCTACGAGCCTACCTAATACAAATCTAAGAGGAAAATGAAGAGGTGGTAGTAAGTACCCTACGAGTCTACCTAACACAAAATCTAAGACATCCTAGTTGAAGAACATAACCCTAGCACTTACTAAATCTTCTATGGCCCCACCATAACGTTCTCTCTGGGTATATTCCTTGTTCTATTAAAGCTTATAAGAGTATCATTCAAATAAATCATAATTATCTTCATTATTGGGAGTAAGGATGATACAATCCTGTAACCTCTTCAGAACAAGTTATAAGTTCGTGATAGAACCATACTGCTAGCAATCATGGGATTAAGATATAGAATAATTATTATATAGAACTGTGGTAATTCATATTTTATTCAGCATCCGTCTTTAATTACATAACAATAATCTTTTTTGTGTATGCTCTGACATGCCTCTTATTTTACAATGTTTCCATTAATGAATAGAAAAGGATCATGTAAATCTATGATTTATTGATATTGCGAAGAGTGTTATCAATGTTTAGAAGATTATGTAAATAGTTTTATCTTGAGTTCGTACAAAGAAATTTTATGTAAATTTTGTAAATCTTCTACTTTTTAAGCTGGTTAATATAAATACATATTACATAAGGGATATTATATATATTTATTTCGTTCATAAAACGTATCCACATCAATAAAATATATCGATTCAACTTCCAAAGCTAATAAAAATAACAATGGGGTTCCTAATGGAGTACAGATATCGAAATGAGTATCTAGTGTAATATATATATATATATTTATATATGTTCCATATAGAGGGGTCTGTCTTTTTATAGTCTCCATAAAATGTCGTTAGGCTCAATTTAAAAGGTTGAAATTAAAGTGACGGGTCGTATATTGCATTCCTTATTCCAGGCACTGCCTCCTAAAGTCCTGATAGACCTGATCATATATAATGAAATAATGCTTCCTAAAATTTTGATAAACCTGATCATACAAAATTAAGTGAAATTTTATAATACATTACTGAAATTAAAATCATTAGTAAAAATGTATAATAGAAAATGGTGACATTTATATCAAATGATAAGGTTTTATCTCCTCAGTAATGACAAAAGGTTGAAATTTTCCTTGCCGAAAAAAGGGAGGGGTGTCATTCACACGAGTATCTGATCATCTATTTGGTAGGAATAACACAGTGTGGTGATAGTGTGAGGTAATATACACTATTGGCAAACACCAAGTGAAAGGGTGTTATAATTGATAGGATATTCTTTATTGTATTCTAGTCTTTACACCATAGGTGGTATTCTTTATTGTATTCTAGTCTTTACACCATAGGTGGTATTCTTTATTGTATTCTAGTATTTATACCATAGGTGGTATTCTTAATTGTATTCTAGTCTTTACACCATAGGTGGTATTCTTTATTGTATTCTAGTCTTTACACCATAGGTGGTATTCTTTATTGTATTCTAGTCTTTACACCATAGGTGGTATTCTTTATTGTATTCTAGTCTTTACACCATAGGTGGTATTCTTTATTGTATTCTAGTCTTTACACCATAGGTGGTATTCTTTATTGTATTCTAGTCTTTACACCATAGGTGGTATTCTTTATTGTATTCTAGTCTTTACACCATAGGTGGTATTCTTTATTGTATTCTAGTCTTTACACCATAGGTGGTATTCTTTATTGTATTCTAGTATTTATACCATAGGTGGTATTCTTAATTGTATTCTAGTCTTTACACCATAGGTGGTATTCTTTATTGTATTCTAGTCTTTACACCATAGGTGGTATTCTTTATTGTATTCTAGTCTTTACACCATAGGTGGTATTCTTTATTGTATTCTAGTCTTTACACCATAGGTGGTATTCTTTATTGTATTCTAGTCTTTACACCATAGGTGGTATTCTTTATTGTATTCTAGTCTTTACACCATAGGTGGTATTCTTTAATGTATTCTAGTCTTTACACCATAGGTGGTATTCTTTATTGTATTCTAGTCTTTACACCATAGGTGGTATTCTTTATTGTATTCCATAGAATTCATTCACTGGAAAATATAGGAAAATCCGAATATTTTCCAAAATAGAGACTGAAAAATCATAGATTTCTTCAAGATAATATTTCATAAAAGTAATTACAAAAAATAATTGATAATAATTAATTCTAATTTTCTTACAATATTGCGTTTGAATTAGCATGATTGTGATTTTATATTGAAATATTATAGTGAATATTTTTTTTATTTTTTAATTGCCCTCAAATAAGGAGTAACAGGACGGGCTTCAGACATTCCTTCATAATTTTTTTTATAAGTTATGCATTTCTGAATAAATAGTTTCAGTCTCATTCTCATTCTCAATCATACACAATCGAGTGAAAAATAGGTTAGTCTCATGTGAAATTATTAACTGATAAATCTCAATTTACGGTAGTCAACTTTGACAAATTTCAATAATGGACTATACTGTGACAACTTGTAAAGACATGGAAGCATTACAACACAATGATTATATAACTTAATTCAACATTTTCGTTAATATTGTTACTCATTTTCTGGCTGTTTTGGTGTAGATGCAGTAATACAATTAAAAGCATTACTGTACTACTATACAGTAGGTATTGCATGCAATTAATTACCATTTAACGCATCCAATGCATATAGTCCCATACTCAAATTAGCTGTCATCTTAGAACCAAGGTATATAAATATTAACTTTAAATAATGTATCTTGAATACTGCAGGGTCACATAAGTGCGTTCGTAAGTACGTATTTGTCAAGTGGTGAGCAAGTGGCCAAAATAATATCGCGTTTTGCGGGACACTAAAATCCTTATTTTTGGGTCACGTGACTGGCAATCTAGAGTCAGTTTAATGGAGAAATGATATAACTGAAAAAAAATTCAATGGAGAAATGATATAACTGAAACAAAATAAGGTTCTACACCGTCTTCCTCGCAATCGCTGCAACACTTCCTCTCTCTAGACTAGTTTATCATAACTCTATGCTATTTGTTTATGCGCAGAAGAGTCTTAAACTCGTATCAAAGGGTAGCATACCTTGTAAGTAACTGTACCTTGCTTAGAAAGGTCTCTGGCAAAATAGTAACAAGACTGTATACATTTGATGGTTATAGGAAATTTCGGTCTTTGAAAATTCGGTCTCAGGTATTACACAATCAAGGAGTGTGCAAATACAACAAACTAGCGGATACATCAAACTAAATAACGGTCATTTATGTTGAGGGGTCATTTATAATTCTAAGACTGAAATTTCCGACACCAAAATTTCAAGACTGAATATTCCCAGTACCGAAATTTCCGGCAACCCTATTTTTCTTTAATAAGATTTTGCATCTCTTATAATAAAATTTTGCTAAAAAATAAATATAAATTACAATCCCTTTAAACTAAGTTAAAGGACACAGAGAAAATGGCTAGATTAAAGAACCGTCATTTGAAATAAAGGACGTGTGTCAACCCTGTATAAAGTTAGCGTAACTTCCAATTACATACAATTAACATTTTTATAGATCTATCGATTTGTCTTCTCACCTTTACATCCCTCTTCACCAAAGGTATGTCACCCCCCCCCCCCCCTCTCACCAAAGGTATGTCACCCACCCCCCCTCTCACCAAAGGTATGTCACCCCCTAATTCACAATTACCATATTCATGAGAGGGGGAAGGGGGGGGGGGGGGTTATAGGTTAGATTTTTGGCGCGCTATAAAGGGTGTGAATAGCGAGTCAGAAGTGAACTCTTGTGGCTTGAATGAACCTGTGGAAATGGGATAGGGAAATAATAGTTACTATTTGCAATTATATTTAACATTTGGAAATTATAGTTTAGATTTGGAAAATGTAGTTTAGATTTGGAAAATAATTTATAGGTACCTTTTATTTTATTTATATAGGTTTTATATGGAAATTATAATTTCTTTCTGGAAAATATATCTTTTATCTGGATACTATAGATTTATTTGGAAATTATTGTTTTTTTCTGGGATTATTATCTTTATCTGGAATTATTGTTTTTATCTGGAATTATTGTTTTTATCTATAATTATTGTTTTATCTGGAATTATTGTTTTTATCTATAATTATTTTTTTATCTGGGATTATTGTCTTTATCTGGAATTATTGTTTTTATCTGGAATTATTGTTTTTATCTGGAATTATTGTCTTTATCTGGAATTATTGTTTTTATCTGGAATTATTGTTTTTATCTGGAATTATTGTTTTTATCTATAATTATTGTTTTATCTGGAATTATTGTTTTTATCTATAATTATTTTTTTATCTGGGATTATTGTCTTTATCTGGAATTATTGTTTTTATCTGGAATTATTGTTTTTATCTGGAATTATTGTTTTATCTGGAATTATTGTTTTTATCTGGAATTATTGTTTTATCTGGAATTATTGTTTTTATCTGGAATTATTGTTTTTATCTGGAATTATTGTTTTTATCTGGGATTATTGTCTTTATCTGGAATTATTGTTTTTATCTGGAATTATTGTTTTATCTGGAATTATTGTTTTTATCTGGGATTATTGTCTTTATCTGGAATTATTGTTTTATCTGGAATTATTGTTTTTATCTATAATTATTGTTTTATCTGGAATTATTGTTTTATCTGGAATTATTGTTTTTATCTATAATTATTTTTTTTATCTGGAATTATTGTTTTTATCTATAATTATTTTTTTTATCTGGGATTATTGTCTTTATCTGGAATTATAGTTTTTAATCTGGAATTATTATTTTTATCTGGAATTATTGTTTTTATCTGGAATTATTATTTTTATCTGGAATTATTATTTTTATCTGGAATTATCATTTTTATCTGGAAATTATAGTTATTATTTGATTTTTTGGGGATAAGATAACCCTTTCGAAAATTCGTCCTTTTTAACAATGAGCTTATATTTATGATAATATATTTACAAACATCCTATAATATTGACCCAGCACTATCACAATAAGAGTAAATGATACCGTAATATTAGGCAAACATTATAAATATTTATATCTTATATTACCGAGCAAATATTATCTTGTTGATGTACTAATATATATAAATATTCACATATATCTATACACTAAAAAGAATTACCCGTTCATTTTAGTTCTGAATAATAACAGGTTTTAAAATTCAAAAGATTTACATATTTTGTCACCATTGGTATTGTGTAGCATATAAAGAATATTGTATACTGAATATTGTATATACTAAAGACTAGTTTGTAGTGTTATAACATACCAATTTGACCCTTATAGCTTCAGAGCAACTAATTCTATAGGTGTGAGAAGCCTTTTGTAAGGTGCTACTTTTTTTGAAATAGGCATAATATTTATTCTGGGAATCAACCTAAAAAGTCTATTATATCTATTTACTTATGTATATTATACATAAACTCGTTCTTTTAAATAACAGACTGAAATATGCATAAATGAAAACCAGTCTTAAACGTTATTAGTACAAAAAACTAAAGTATGAAATTTTACCGATAGATAGAAATAAAATACGTTTTTATCGTTTTATTTATTGTCATATACTATCTATCTATACAAATTTAATCAATGTTTTAACCACAACAAACACACAAACACATTTATAGATCCTCCATCTCACCTGTGCAGGCAGCCAATCAGGGCTCACCTGTCACCTGAGGCTTTGGACCAATGGGGGTGCAGCATATTAATCTACCTGTGCTAGCGGACCAATCACAGGCCACCTATAGCTAGAGTGATTCTTTCCAGGTGTATGTATTGAATTACAAACATGGCGGAGCTGGAAAAACTACCATGTTGAAAGTACAGGTAAACTTTAACCTCTACTAGAGTACACGTGCCGTTAAAAATGACGGTATTTTGAATAAGTTTTATGAACACAGATGGTAGTTCAATTAATGTAATAATTATTATCCCTGGTTCCGCTTTTACTCCATTATTTTCAACTAAATTATATTTAGGTATTGAAACCATTTAGTGAACTAATATTAGAATAATTTCATATTAAACTATAACAGCTGTTTGTTTGTCAAACGTATATTAGGTTGATGTGACGGACAGACAGACGTAAGCCGCTCTTGTTATTATATTGATTATTCTTGTAATATGTAGCGAACAGTTAAAACTATTAAAAATTGTATAATAAACTGGCGCATATAATGTAAATGTAATACAATTAATGGGAAGCTTCCAGGTAGCAATTTATGGTGGGGCCATAGAAGAGATCACCCCTCTTAATCTTCTATGGCCTCCCAACCATAAATTTCTAATCTGTATTTCCACTAAGATTTCTTTTTAAATATAAATTCAACAGATACAAGAATAACGATTCTTTTTAATCTACTGAATTACTGGATTTTAATAAAAAAACAAAAATGAAACAATTCTAAAATTTAGTAAAATTGGTAAAATTTTATAAAATTGTACTGATTAAAATTTAACATTTCAATGATGTGACAACATTTTTTAGAATGGTCCAACAGTCGCAGGGACGATTGTCATTGGTTGATTACGAAATAATTACTTGTTATATTTATATTAACTATATACATATATTAATACAACTAATACCAAAACTTATTATATTTATATTAACTAAATATATTAATATAACAAATACCAGAACATCTTTATCTAGATCACTATAGGGTAAAGCATTAATTACCAAATGTGATTTAAATTGCATAAAATGTCAATATTTTATTATTAAAAATTACATCAAAAAATGAGCATTAAAATATTTTAATTTTTGAGAGATTTAAAATATTTCAAAACCTCCCGCGCGAAAACCGACCCATCGGATGACAGAGGATGAAAATAACGCTAGTGCCAAATTTGTCCGCTGGTAAAAAAGCAATAATTTTACAGTTTCAAAATAGGGAAACGCATTTATTGTTTTCTTTAATTAAGAAGTGTAAGAATTTCCGGGCTATAAGAAGCAATTGCGCTACTTAATTTGTGTAAAGATTTCTGTCAGAAATATCTATTTTTAGGTTGTTTTTTATTCGCGGGGAAGGGCTTTAAAAAAATGATACGTTTTTTGAATAATAATAAAGCAATTGACATTTTCTTCCTGTGTTTAATTGGTATCTGGCAATAGTTAGTTTACTTTATATGTCTCTACCGTCTCTGTCTCAGGATTTCTCATTCTCCGCAGTATCTACAGGAGACACAGAAGAAAAAGAATAAACACACAGAATGGAAGGGGAGATAGAGTACTAAGATATGGCTGTGATTACGTCACACTAAGATATGGCTGTGATTACGTCACACTAAGATATGGCTGTGATTACGTCACACTAAGATATGGCTGTGATTACGTCACACTGTCTGAGGGAACCTAAATAGATCTCGTTCAGAAAATTATACTAGAACTCCTCTATATTGAACTCCTGTGTAGTGAATGCAGTGTCCTGAGTAAGGAAGTAGCCTCTATAGTGAACAAATTGTCTGCCATGAATAGACATCAGTTTTCTAAAACTGATGTCTATTTATGGTAGACTAAATAAAATGTGTTCACTGTAGAGTATAGAGGCTACTTCCTTACTCACTACACTCATTCACTATAGAGGATTTCATTACACTATAGTTTAAATTTCTCAGTGCGAAAAATTATGGTGGAGCCATATAAGATTAAATGAGGTGCCCCCTTTAATCTTCTATAACTCCCCCATAACAATTCTACACTTGGTGAAAAACTATATATTAAAATTAAACAATAGAATATACTTATATTCTGCATATAGAATAATTTAATTATTTTAGTGTTTGTTTTACTTTATTTGTACCTTAGTTAATCTTATCAAGTTAATTAATTTAATTAGAATTGTCACTTTCACTGTTGACCCCAATTGTATAATTATGTGACTGTGTGTAGTGTTGTATAGTCTATGTTGTGACACGAAAATGACACAGTGACACAGATGACAAAGTGACACAGAAGTGACAAAGTGACACAGAAATGATAAAGTGACACAGAAGTGACAAAGTGACACAGAAATGATAAAGTGACACAGAAGTGACAAAGTGACACAGAAATGATAGAGTGACACAGAAATGACAAAGTGACACAGAAATGACAAAGTGACACAGAAATGATAAAGTGACACAGAAATGATAAAGTGACACAGAAATGATAAAGTGACACAGAAATGACAAAGTGACACAGAAATGACAAAGTGACACAGAAATGACAAAGTGACACAAATATCACAATGGTTTGGATAAAAAATAATTGTACCTAATTATAATGAATTTAAATTCATTTTTCCATTATTTACATTTTTTATATCATTTTATGTCATTCAAAATCAATATATTATTCAATTATCACGATATTTAAATACTTATAGCTTAACAAAATAAAATAATAAATTTATCCCTATTTCATTATATTCACGGGAGCAAATTCATTCATCAAGTTAAAGAGTGTATTAAAATAAGTAATAAAATTATTTACTCTAAAAGAGAGAGTCTGTAATTTATTAATAAATGAACACTTCCTATAGAAGTTAGTGTTCCAATACTAACACCAAACCTATTAAGGTTAACCATATCGAGTTACTAATTTTATACCAAGCGAATGAATAGTGTATCTGTTAAATATATTTCATGATTTGTAATCAATACTATTCCTAAATTTTATACCATCAATTAATAGTTATAATGATATGAACCGCATCTAAAATTTCAAATAACAAGTAAACACATAGACTAATAGATGTTGTCTAAACCATTGATTAGAGTCTCTATAGTTAACTGTATACTCATATTTCTTGCTGTAACTGTATAATGATCTTAGATCAATCATTCAGTGCGTGTAATGAATGAGCCACCTATATGTCTCACAGGCCTCATCATCTAAATATATATGTATGAAAATATTATTTTGATTTTCTTTTATCAACTAGGATTTTATATAATATTACATTAAAAATCATATTTGACTTCATATACTTTCATGATTCATTAGTTATTTATTAAGGAGATTATCTATTAATATTTTAACTTTTCTATGAATATTTTCCATGAATATATACTTTTTTCGAACTATTATTAAGCTAATTAGGCTTAATTAGGATTAAGATTAGGCTTCACGAATAAAGCAAGATAAACCGCAGGAAACAGAAATTGTGAACTAACCTTTCCACGTCTTATTTTCTCTAAGAAAAAGCAATATAGGAAGTTAATGAGCCTCATCAAGATTAGTTTAGGGTTGCAAAACAGCTACTCCGTGCATACCTACCTCCTGCACACTCCTTAATTAAGAACATGTTTATGGGTCTCACTTACGCATACCTTGAGTCTCAAAGACGCTTTTGTATCCACAACAATAACACTACTGTGCGTATTTACCCAATTATAGTTCATCGTACCTGCCCACGTATAGACTCTGTATAAGTACTAATTATAAAATCTCAAAATGATTTGAGCACTCGATTCAAATACAAGACGCTGATTGGCTGCTAAAATGAACATCTGAACAACAAATTGCGCATATCATTGACGGAAGACGCTGATTGGTTGCTAAACTGAACATCTGAACTACAAATTGCGCACCTCATCCAAACGGAAGACGCTGATTGGTTGCCAAAATGAACATCTGAACTACAATTTGCGTTCATCATAAACGGAAGACGCTGATTGGTTGCTAAACTGAACATCTGAACTACAAATTGCGCACATCATAAACGGGAATCGCTGATTGGTTCCTAATATGAACATCTGAACTACAAATTGCACACCTCATCCAAACGGAAGACGCTGATTGGTTCCTAATATGAACATCTGAAATACAAATTGCGCACCTCATTCTAACAGAAGACGCTGATTGGCTCCTGAAATGAACATATCAACTACAAAGTGTACACTGCGGTCAAATGGAAGGTGCTGATTGGTTCTTAATAGACAACGAAGCCTCAGTTTGTGCTAAATATAAACAGAAATACTGTTTTGTACCTTGAAAAATCTAGGTTCCACATTACCCTGAAGATTTTGAATGAAAGGAACTAATTGAACTATATATTTTACTTTAAACGGAAGAAAGTGCGTGCTATTCGTTATGTAAAATCCAATTATGCAAAATTGGGAACAATTCACCAAATCTAAGCTACTGATTCATACTATTCATTTTAGATATATGCAATAATATTAACATATCAATGCAGCAAGGAATAAGAAGACATGTTTTTTTGCACTGGAGAACTAGCGATGAAGTTTTCTTTAACAAAGAGACCATGTCATTGCCAATGTTCACTGGAATCTTTTTACCTGTAGTATGCTCCTCTTTAAGCAATGCTCCACAGACACTACGACCTGTGCTATGTGGAATGCTCTGTGCTGCATAATAGCTACTCTGTGTTCGAAATACTCAATTCAACCATTTCAATTAACATAATATTTTAATCTTTGAGTAATTATTCAACTGTGAAGGTAGGTTTGGGTAAGTGTATAATAGCCGATATGGCACAGTATCCGATTAGAAGTAACAGAAAGATGTTCAGTTTACGATGGGAAGGATCTTATCGAAAATGAACCCCTTTTTGCAACTTGTTATCGGTTACTGCGTCATATCGGTTATTGTGAATAGTGTTAGTTTTTATAAGTTGATTTTATAGATAGAATGTGTTTTTGGAGTTTTGTGCATGCGAAATGGGGGTGATTTGAAGTATAATGCAAGGCACGATAGCCACCTAAGCAGGGGATATAACGCTAAGTGTATGCACAACATACCTGGAGATTTAGCTTCACAAGCTCCCTCAGGACGTGATAAAGCGTGTGTGGAGGGGAAGGGGGTCTAGCCCAGCCAGGGTCATGCCTTAACCACCTCTAAGACTGACGGGCATAAGGGTGATAGTGCCTTGCACCGCCTTATCTCTTTGTTGCTTGGCGTAGAGAATAATAATAAGATGCTGTAGACTCAGGTGAAAAGAGGGGGAGAATTGGGGGTAAGAGAGAAGAAAGGGGGTGATGGGAAAGAGAGGTGTCCAACACTGACCGGGAAAATAAAATAGAAGGTATACTGGACGTGGAGGTGCATAATGCTATTTCTTATGTCCTTTGATATTTAAATGTATTGGAGCAACTTGAGAATCTTCAGTGGTTTCTTTTAAGAGAACCGCTAGCTTTTGTCAAAGTGAATTCTTTCTATGAAATTTAATGTTTAGACTGTTTTTATTAAAGTAAACACATGTGTCCCCTTGTTTTGGACGCTCAAAAATTTGTAACCAAGTTGTTTTTATCTTAACTTTTTTCCTAACCTTTTAATAATTAAATTAGGTTCAAACTTTAGTATGTTGTTATGGATGATAACAACTAGCAGTTGGTGAAATTTCAAATAGGAAAAGCTCATAAATCTGAAGATATATTGTTTTGAAATTTTAGTTTTGGACGCTACTGTAGTGTATATCCAACTTTCTTTAGAAAATTGTATAAAACAATGGAGAGATAATTATCAATAAACAATAAAACTCCTGAGTTATGAAGATCTGCATTATGGAGCACTGGAGTAATGAAGGACCTGAGTTATGAAATGCAAGTATTTTCTATGTTTAAATTATAGAAAACGATATATGTCATGAATTCCCTCAAAGAGCATAGTTTTCTCCCAGATTTTAATCATAGAAAACTATCAGTGTCCCTGAGTTATGAAGAAACCAATACTTCATAACTAAGATTGAGTTTCATTGTATTTACAATATAGGTTATCAGTGTTCAGTTTATATACTGTTATAATATGTTTTTTTCAAAGATATTGTTTCAAAATCAGGTCTAAAACATTCAACAACTTTAATCTTTATTAGCATCATTTTTCTTTTTCCAATACGTGATTATTTATGCCAAGAAAGAATTAATTTAGATCAGAATTTAACCGATCTGGTCAATCGTTGCAATTCTTTACTAATTAAATTTTGCTGTTTTGTATCCATAAGCAAGCTATTTGGTTATCCAGCACTTATTGTCAAAAAGGCTCTCCATTATTCAACACTAATATATAATAAAGTAATATTTTTCGAATATTCAACCGATTTTCAATAACAAAATTCTATTTAAAAACTTAATAAATAAGTTCCCATAAAATTTACTTACCAATTTTGATAATATATCCTCAGCATGTTAAATCATCCTTTGACTTTGTTCAATGATCTATGATCTTCATTTAACTGAATGAGACACAAAAATATAATCACCGAACAGCCACTGTTGCCAGCTACAAAAAAAGGACAATTAGCAGTTTTGTGACAACTTGGACGTTACTCTAAATATGACAAAAAATTAATGAAATTAAATGTGGTGTGCGTCGTGAGAGCGATTTGGACGATGTAAACGGCCCCGTAGACGCTTCCAGAAGAGACAAAAAAGATCTTGATGACAGGAGTTGTTACATCTGGACTTTTAATTGACTTTTTCTGGCTTTCATTTTGTACCTCGGTCGAACATTCTGCTGGAGATAATGTTGCCAGTTAGGCGACCAGACAACTGTAACTGACGCTTATTGTTCTCTATAGCACTAATTACGACAATGACCATGTCAAAACACAGTCAAAATCTGATGCACAAAGTAACGTATTTCTAGTCCAAATAATAACATAAAATTGTTGGTGGAAATTTAAGAATTGTTGGCTTCGTTGATATTAATCATTGCTGAATTAATTTTTCAGATGCCAATATTGAATTTCGAAAACCATAATTAAATTTCGAAAATTGTCAATATATTCAGAAAATTATCTGTAAATTTCTGAAAATTATGAATTAATTCCAAAAATAGAATAAAATTTAAAAAAAACTTTAAGTGAATTTTGAAAATGTTTCAGGAAATTTTTTAAAATTATAATTATTATGAAATTAATTTTGAAAATTATAATTATCATGAAATTAATTTTGAAAATTATAATTATTATGAAATTAATTTTGAAAATTATAATTATTATGAAATTAATTTTGAAAATTATAATTATTATGAAATTAATTTTGAAAATTATAATTATTATGAAATTAATTTTGAAAATTATAATTATTATGAAATTAATTTTGAAAATTATAATTATTATGAAATTAATTTTGAAAATTATAATTATTATGAAATTAATTTTGAAAATTATAATTGTTATGAAATTAATTTTTAAAATTATAAAGTTAATTTCTGAATTCCAAAGCAAATGCCAGTGATATGTTGACATTGAAAACACTGTTTACAATATATTAAACTCTAGTTCTCGCATTAGAAGATTCTGCAATAGAGGATTGAGGCCAGATGAAAAAAACCTGAAGTTGGAGTTCTAGAAGGTTATTTGTATTCCCCAGACAGTTTGGGCAGACTATTAAAATCAGATCCTGTTGGTAGTTTGCTTAACATTGTCACTTCAAAACATTATAAGCTGCAAATAACTAGCCAGACGTACGTGTGGCCGTTCCACAACTGCTACCGTGCACATTTCTAGGTAGCGAAGAATAATTTGAAGTGGTTTGGTCAAGAGATCTGGGTCACCGTTCATATTTATTATTTAACGGTGAATTTGAACAGTCCGTAATTTCTTGACTAATATTTATTGATAAATTTAAAGATATAAAGAGAGATCTGTAAATTGAAAACTATGTTTGTTTTTAAACAAGCAGTTTAATCACATAATTTGTAATTAAACCATCGTTATTTGTATAGATTTTTAACCGTGGATTATTATTCTAGGTTATTTTCCCATACATTATTTGTGTTCGGAAACAGTAGAACTGATTAAAAAGAGACACAAACACACGGCAGCTAATCTTTTTTTCCAGGGTATCAAATTCCAGACAGTTTCCTATTTCTTTGCGTTAAAAAGAAGAAATGATTGTAGTTCGTTTTCTTGGCGCTAGGTGTCGCCGCTGCACGGAAAGATCAAGAAAAAAAGAAACTGTAGCAATACGAGGGACAAATGATAGATTTTCGTGTAGTGTTCAATTACCGTACAATATTTAATGGCATTTGGTATACAATTTTATACGAGTGTATACTTATAATTTATGTAACATATTTTAAGTGATAAAATTTAAAAAATATATATTTATTTATGATGAATTCATTTTGAAATTAAGAAAATCAAAGGTAATTGAATATTCATTTTAATAATAATAATTCTAAACCATTAAATTAATTCATAAACATCTAATAAATCTTTATCCATTTACTAACTGAAGAAAAAATATTCTGGGTGCATAGAGGATTAAAACCACATCTTCTATGCCCCCACCATAATTTTCTCTCTCTCATACACAGGTTGCTACCATAATTCTCCCATAGTAATTCTATAAATTGATGCTACAAGATAATGTGTATTTGAACTGCCTTATCCCATGATTAATCTAGTGAATAAAGTAAGGAAATTGCTATCAGAGGTTAGATCTTAATAGTTACTTTGCGACCCTTTCAAGTGTACCATCACCGACAGAACAACGGACCACCATAAGCAGCTAAATAGATAGTACTTGGAACCTTTCTACTGAATATTAACTTTTAAAAACATATTTTATATAAGATAATTTAAATGATATTTATTCATTTAAAAAAAAATGAAAAATAGTCTTAAATGAAATGATATTATGATATATAATCAATTAAGTAGTTTGGTAATACAATTGTATAAATGTTTATTGTTAGCTACAATGCGTTAAGTGATAATGTGTCAGGAGAAATAATACCCTGAGACGGATTGGTGAGAAGAACTTAGAAAATAATGAGTCATGACATGTGATACACTGTATAGAGAGGTACACTGTATTGATATAAGGTACACTGCATTGATATAAGGTACACTGTAATGCTATAAGTTACACTGCATTGATATAAAGTACACTGTGTTGTTATAAAGTACACTGTGTTGCTATAAAGTACACTGCATTGCTATAAGGTACACTGTATTGATATAAGGTACACTGTATTGATATAAGGTACACTGCATTGATATAAGGTACACTGTATTGATATAAGGTACACTGTATTGCTATAAGGTACACTGTATTGCTATAAGGTACACTGTATTGCTATAAGGTACACTGTATTGCTATAAGGTACACTGTAATGCTATAAGGTACACTGTATTAATATAAGGTACACTGTATTGCTATAAGGGACACTGTATTGCTATAAGGTACAC